>VXAV01003332.1:1700-76601 GCA_013399715.1 Alectura lathami
GCTCGGCCCCAAAGCCCCCGCCCGGTTAGGGCCCCCGCGCCAGGACCCCCTCGGTGCCCCCCGGCCCCATCCATAGGTAACTGGAGCTCCGAGTTTCGCCCAGGTTTCCTGAGCAAAACCGGCCCCAGGAGGGGAGAAAGGGAGCGCGGAGCCGGCGCTGCGCTTCGTGGCCGGTTCATCTCTTAAATAAAAGAGATTAGCGAGCGACGTTATTTGATAAAATAATGCTGTTACGGCTCCCGCCCCCTTCCTTTGCAGGATTAAAAGTGAGGATTTGGGACTGTTAAACAGTCTGACCTGGATCGCTGCAGGAACAGCAGGGACGAGGCCAGCCCCGACCCCCGGCAGTCCCCGGCTTGCTCTCGCCGGGCCCCGCTGGGGCTGGGCTCAAAGGAACAAAAAAAGCCGCAGAACTGCGAAATCCGGGCAAAAGGGGCAACGCTGCCGGTCAAACGGGACCCGCGGCCGGGCAGCGGTGGGCAAAGGGAAGAAACATAAGCCCACGCCCCCGGCAGCTCACGCAGGCGGCTGCTCCTGCCCCTGTTCCCTCCGCAGGGCACGGACCCCCTGCCTCCCAGAGCCCGTTCTGTTCAAGGAAAGGAGCTCGGGAAGAGTTGCAGCATCCAAGGCGGGGTGGGGGGGTGAGTGAAATGCTCCTGGGCTCGCGTCTTGGGCCTGTCTGCTTCAAACGGGATTTGAACCAGAGGCTGGCGCCACTGCTCTCATGTCACATGTTTTTTTTTTTTTTTTTTTTTTTTAATTCTAGGGTTTGATTTAGGATTGCAGAAAATCACTCTCCTGTGTTTGCAGGAGAGTGCGTTTCAATGCTGAGAAAATAGAGACAGCCAAAAGAAATAACGTGCTGGCCACGGCCACAATAATGCTCTCAGTGCTCGCTGCACCTGTCCGTCGCGCTGGTGTTCCATCGCGGGCACATCCGACACGGCCCCAGCACCGCAGGGAAACCATCACCCACCGTTTCGATTCACGTTTCCAAAACACAGCGCTGCCCCAAGCTGCTCTGCGGGACACGGTGGTGGGGCAGCGCCCTGTGGATGGGACAAGATTTTAACGAGGTTTTAATTTTAAAACTGGAATGCGAACTGAAACAGCCAAGCACTTTCTCTCACTGCCCAGCTTTTCCCTTGTTTCTCTGTAGGTGTGGGGTCTTGTGCTGGTCTGATGTGGGGGTCTCGGTGCTGGGGTCAGTTAATCCCAGCAGAAAACAACCAAGGGGCCGGAGCCCCCCAGCCCGTGCGCTCCAAGCATCCCAGCTCCGGGGCTCGGTGCGAACCTCGAGGCCCCGAAGGTTTAACGGCCCCGTTTGCAGCCGGCAGTAATTCCTTCCTGTGCTTTCCCCTCCCCGCTGAAAACAGCCCCTTGATCCGTTTGTCCTCTCCACTTGCCATCTGTCTTCCATCCTTCAAATCTCACCTTAAAAACAGTGCCTCTTGAGCAAATCCTCCCCGCCGTCCCCGCGCGCCGTCTCGACCGGTGCAGGCCTGACGCTACAAGCGCCCGTTGAAGTGATTTGAGAGCGCGCAGGACACGGCAGGATTAAGGCCACAGATTGTGCCGCAGGGCCGAGCCCATCCTGGTGCCCCCTGCCCAGGAGCTGGGCCCTGCTGCTGCTGTGTTGCCGCCATCCCTCTCGGCGCAGAGCATCTGAGCCCGCATCCCCCAAAAAAACACAGCAGTGGGGTTCCTCCTTGTCCCCAGCGAGGGCCATGGGGCATTTCTGCGTGCCCAGACAGGGCAGGGGGCAGCCCACCTCCCGGTGCGGCCGCGCGGGGCCTGGCACCCCACAGGCCTGGGGCCTGGCGCCCTCTGGCACCAAGATGGCGCCTGTGGCCGCCCGGCCAGGCCGGCGCCTCAGAGACACCAAAGGGCCGCTCGGGCACTAGCAGAGCCGGCGAGCGGACAGTGAGGGCACAGATGTTCCTCGGCAGCTTTTCCCAGTTACGGGAGCAGCAGAATTCACCGGCACCGCACGGAGGAAAACAAGCGCTGCGCAGTGCCTGGGCCCGGCCGCCCGGTGCCCTCAGGGCCAGCTCCGCCATTTTAGCGCCGGTGTCGCGTTACCCGCCGCCTCGCCGCAGGCGTCACCTGCTCCCACCGGCGTTCCTCGGGAGGAGGTGGGGAGGGCCCTGTCCCCACGTCCCATTGCTCCTCCATGGACACAGGGACACGGGGACGTGGTGAAGGCGGGGAGGGGCCATGGAGGCTGCGGGCGCTGCCCTTGGTTTTCTGCTTGAGCGGAGCCGCCGGGCTGAGCGTGGCCCATTACCTCCAGTCCACAGCGAGCCCCTGCCAAAGTCCTTTCCCCATCTGCTGGCAGCCGGCGTGCTCGACAGCACCCTCAGCACGTCGCAGGGGACACAGGGGCACGTCTGGGTGCCTCCATGCCCTGCACCGGACTGAAAGCGCAGGCACCGTGTGCCCCGTTTGCTTACCGTGGCACGGGGCCGTGCAGTGGCACTTCTCCCCTCCCAGATAAGGGCAGCGGCCACGTGCGGGCAGGGCAGAGTGGCAGCGGCGCTCGGTCCTGTAATAATTTTGTAAATACTCACTGGGAAGTAATTACACCCTATAAAAGAAGCAGCAGCCTGTGGTTTGAGCCAGGACCGGTTCGTGACACTCGTTTCATGTCTTGTTTATGGATTAGATTTTAACCTGACAACCTTTTAACATTGTATTAAATTAGAAATTAACTTTGTATGACTGCTCACCGTATAATTGACCTACCGATAGGCTGAGAATATTTAAGATACCTTTCAGACAGCAAAGTTCCCAAGAAAATTCAGAGCCTCCTCCTTGACTGAGACCAGGGCTTTGCTATTAATTAGTATTTACGGTCAGGTGGCGGGGCTGGGCACGGAGGGAGGGCTGCAGCCCAGGGGGACAGGGACGGCCGATGGCACACGTGTCTGCGACCTGCCTGCAACATGCGCGGGGCCGGTGGTGTTTGCTGCAATTTCCTGCGGCAGAACTTCAGCCGACTTGTGTCCCCGCTAAAACGCGCCCTTTGCTTCCAGCCGGGCAGAGGCATTTCTGGTGTAATTGAAACCTGCTCCGAGAACGTGCACGAGGGGAGAGCACTGAGCAGGAACGCAGGCAGTGCTATCAGCCAGAGGAGATGAGGAGGCTTCAGCGTGAGCCTCGGTTTACACTTGTGTTCAATTAACGTTGAGGAACAGCATGAGATTAAATTGACCCTGTTTTATAAAAGGCTTAGGGCCTGTTTACAAACAGCTCTGCATAAAACCTGGCCACCGGCAAGGGCCCTGTGCTCGCGCGCACGCAGCGTTCACTGCATGGGGATGGGGCAGCCCCACGGGGCGGGTGGGCAGCGCGGTGACAGCAGGGCTGAGCCATCCTCCTCCACCTGCTGCTCTCCCCTTCTCCCCAAACCCCAACTCAGCAGATCTGGGCCGGTTCACGCAGTTTGCAGTTCTCTGGCGGAGCCAGGCAGGCGTTCCCCCGGCCCCAGCGCTGGCAGCGCTGCAGGAATGCAACACCTCGGCTTCCCGACTCCTCCGGCTGCGGCACACCAATGCCAGCGAGCAGGCGGGGGGCAAAAGGCAGGGAAAGCCCAGCCAGGGCTGGGCAGCCGCAGGCTGATCTGGGCCGCAGGGGGCCCCTCGTGCTGCAGGGACGGTGACAGACGCCACTGGGGACCCCGAGCCCTGGTGTCCTGCTGGGCTCTGCGCAGCGACAGAGGCTCTGCTGCCACAGCCACATGTTCATCTCCCGGTGCCGTTTTCATCTGTGGAACAGGCCATGAAGTGTGCTCAATTATTTTTTTCCTAGCACATAAGCCACTAATCATTTATTGTGTTAAAAAAAACCCTCATCTCCACAACTTTTGTCCCTGTTCAGTCCAATTTAAACTCAAAAAAAAAAAAAAAAAGTTTCATTTTTGCAATCACAAAGGCGCAATCGTAGCCCCATTGACTCGCTAATTGTAAGCATTCAAATGGCCGGGTTTAAAGTTACACTTAGCAGCTGTGAAACATTAGGGTGAAGTGATTACAACCTACTGGAGGATACCGAACATTTTTACAATATCTCAGGAGCATAAGAGAGAGACAACAGGAAATGGCGCAAACTTTCCTACCCTGCACAGTAACAAGCCAAAGCAAAGAAGCGAGAAAAGAAATGCAGAGAGGCGGCGTGGACAGTTTGGATCCTCAGAAAATGACGGATGAAGCCCCTGAACGCAGCATGCATTTCTCCCTGTGCTCGGGGAGGAGGGGAGCAGCAACGGGGGATTTCACAGCTGCTCTTGGCACCGTTCTGCTGCTCCCTCCATGGCCGTGGAGGGGGACGGGGACCTGGCGGGTTCCGCTCGCTGCCTTTTTGTGGCCTCGTCCCCAGCAAACTTAGGGTTGGGTTTATGGAAGCCTGGGAGCAGAAGCGCCAGAAGCACCAAACCCACTGCTCCTCGACTGAGCCCGAGGCTGCTTTCACTCAAACTGAGTGTCGCATTCGGAGAACCTTTGGCTTTCCGCTTTTCAGCTGGCAAAGCGTTCCCCTCCCGTGCCCGAAGCACGCTACATGCGTGTGTTTATTACAGAGGCCAGGGTAGAATAAGAAAGCAGTATTTCACGTTAATTCCTGAAATCTGAACTCAACTTTTAATAGAAGAGCTCCACTTTATGCGCAGAGTGATATACAGTCCGCCCCGCTCTAAATGAGACGTTTTGCCTTTTGAACTCAGCAGGAGGCCGCTGCTTACCACTACTGGAAGCAGTTTAAGACCCTGCGAGTCCTGCACGTCTTTCGGGGTCTTTTCGCGACAGTGTTTTATATCAGAGCACAGCACTCCTGCTGCCAGCTGCTCGTCTGAGCACGCAGCACTGCAGAAACTCACCTGGGTTATTGCCACGGAACGGGAGACACGTGGCCGAGGCCCTGCGAGCACCACGCGCCTCTTGCTGTGCTTCGCTTCAAGTGGGGTTTGCATCAGGTCCTCGGTTTGAAAACCTGGTTAGATTGGGGCTGGGGGTGGGCTTCCCTCAGAGCACAGCTTCACCCAGACCTGGGTGCTCCCAGGGCACCAATCTGGGCGCAGGGACAGCTGCTGTGAGCAGAGCTCCGAGTGTGCAGCGTCCCGCATGGTGAGCGCCTTGGGAACGTGCTGAACCGGAGCCTACGCTATTGCTGCAACACATCGTCTTTCACTGGCTCATGAGGAGATGGAACTTGGTTATTCTGCTGGGTCATCTGTGAAAGTATCGAATTAAAGCTAAATTAGTCACCTCACTGCAGCGCTCTGCTATTTTTTATTTTTTTTTTAAGCTCTAGGCTTTCTTAACAATTTGGCTACGGGGCCATCGACAGCGGGGAATTTTGGACATTCTTTTCAATGAACCAGACTGAAAATATTTTGGTACAGCCCCAGTTTGTAGGTCTTTTTTTTCCCCCTTTAAACAAAACATCCTGAATCAAAGGAGCTTCTTGCAGACTGGGAATTTCCACATGGCCGTATTGCAGCACTTATAAAAAGTGATTTAATGCCTGCCAACAACAAATACATTTCCAATGACACCACTCCGCACTGTGCTATCCTATTTGTGTGTTCACAAAGAACCAGAGACCGAGCTGTTGGAGGCGGCAGCGAGAGGAAGAGCCGCGGCTGCCTGCCTTTGAAAGAACTTTGTCCCTTACGGCTGCTCTTTGGAAAGACTGAAAGGAAACAAGAATCACGGTGACAACACAATCCCTTCTGTATGTGTTAATCTGGATTTTGTTTGAACTTTTGGAGCTGACCTTGGCTTGAACTGTGTTAAAAACCCTAACTGGTGTGGACTGACTTGACCCCGTGGTTCCATTTGTTCACAATGCCAGCCCTACCTTAACACGCTCGCTTCAATCCATTATTTTACAGCCATAAAAGAACCACAGCATTACAGCGGAGCCTTCGAGCACAGATATAGCCAGTGGGCCGGAGCTGCAAGTACTTACTTATGGGCAAACTCTCCTCTGATTTCATCCCAAGGAAGTTTTTTTGCTTGAGAAAGGACGGACTGAAAACCAAGCAAGAAACTGAAATGATTGCTGCAGACTCTCAGTTTTTATTACTGGTTTCCAAGCCTGAAGAGAGAGAGAAAAAAGCTTCTGAGATCTGAGGAATGGTGTTACAGTTAAAAACAAAAAACAAAAAACAAAAAAAAAAAGGAAGAAAGAAAAATCAAGCCCAAGACTGAATTTGATATTTGGTGTTTGGGGATGGAGTAGGAAGAGGGTGGTCAGTTCTGCATCAGCCAGTGTGGCTGGTGTAGGCTTTAAGAGTGCAAAAAGATTTGTGGGTTTAGATAGTTTCCTCTCATTTCCATGACTCAAACGGCTTCTATTAAAAACAAGCAGTGGGAAGGAAATTTCATAAGCTGACAGTCCCACCTCACTTTCTGCTTCCCAACACCAGTTGGCTGAGATGTAGGAATTCATGTGGTTACTATGTGTGAGCCCGTGGCTGCTCCACCGAGCTGCGCAGCGCAGCTTCACGGTGTGTGTGCAGCGCTGGGCGTGGGTTCAGGGTGCTGCAGGGGCTCTGCAAAGCCCCTGACACGTGACCCTACAACACAGTAGGTGCGGGTGGGCGTCTCTGCTGCCAGAGTGCCCAGAAAATCAGCGGGACTAAAAAGCAGTGCGAGAGGTGGGCACCTAAACAGAGATGTGGGTGTTGATTTCCAGAGGTGCTGAGCAATGGGGCCAGGAACACCACTGAAGTCTTTCATTTTTAAACTCTGTTTACATTTTAAAATTTCTTAAAATTTTGCATTTAAAAAATTCTTGCACACGGGGATATGGTAACACAGATGCAAAATCAAGCTAGACTGGCTGAATGACATCCACTGCTGGCTTTAATTAAGGCCCTTGAGTTAGTCAATATGCACACAGTGTTTGGTCCAGGAAGATGTACGAAGCACACAGCAGCCCAGTAACACTCCACGAACACCGACGTTTCAGCAGTTTCTCACTTAACTTAGATTTATTCAATGACACATGCATTTCTGGACAGATATCTGAGCTCCAGTGAACAACTTGCAAAACCAAATATGAGAAATCTGTGGCTGCAGTTAGTCAATTCAGTACGTTTCTAAAATACATGACTAGAATAAAACCAGAGCAACAAAGATAATTCTTCCGAAGAACAAAAAGAAACATTTCCATTTGTAATACTCCTGGCACTGACGAACAGAGGGGAAGGAGGGCAGCAAGGAGACGCAACAAGGAGGGGATAACACCATCGACCCTGTCCACAGAAGTCCTCCAGTCTCCACTCTCCAGCTCGCTCGTTAACGCTCGGCACTTTGCAGGGGCTGAGCTCCTGGCTGGCGCTCGCAGCGCCCGTTGCAGAGATTCCCTTTGTCTCTGAACGGGAGAAAGCAGGGAGCGGTGAAACCATGTGCTTGGCCAAGAATGGCTTAGAAAGATTTCTCCTCAACCAATCTCTTCCTGAACACAGCGAAAAAAGAAGCCGCAGAGCTATCGGGATTGAAGACGGTCTCTTCATATTGCACAGGAAAACAAAGTCAAGATTTTGTGAGTACGTTCCAGGAAGGTTTACGCGGAAGAGGCGTCAATATCTATCAGGGTAACGAGAACCATCCAGCTCGCAGCGGACTGGCGGGTGACGGACACAGCAGGATCGTTGAGGCGGAGAGGCAGCTCGTTACCCTGTCCTCATCTCTCCTCGCATGTTTGGCTAATTCACGGGAATCCCGTGGGGAAAAGGCTGAGGGGCTGGTTTTCGTTAGTGGGGAGGGGTGATCTGTAGCCATCAAAATTGCGAGGAATACTTCCGCTGGTGGAACCGGAGCTGTTACTGAGCGTCTCTATGCTTCCCTCTCGCTGAAGCTCTGCAACAGGAAGAGAGAAGAGGCCCTGGTTAGTGTTTCAGTTAAAAGAACCCAGAGTGCCATTAGATGGCTGCCTTATTGACAAATCTGTTTACTGTATCCCCGTGCTAACACTGCATTTGCTTGTCATCCATCTTTTTGGGGGTGACTTGACAAATCGCTCTGAGGGCATCCCAGCCCTGGCCCTGCAAGGTTTGCTTTCAGCCAGGCAGCAGCAGGACAGAGATGCTCAGTGCTGCCCAGCACAGCAAGCCCTTCGCAGGGGCTGAGGCCAACGACTTGAGGCTTGCCAGAATTCCGGTCTGGGGATGCTTGTGGCTGAACTGAGCAGGGTGCGCAGGGTGCGGAGGCAGAGGAGGGAATGTTCTTCCCACCCCTGTATGTATATACAGCAGTGCTGCGTGATGGAGAGAAGGGAGAGCAGCAGAAGTGCTGGTGGCCAGTGATGTGTAACCAATGCAGACCACAGGAGGGACTTTCTACAACCCCTTATGTTGCAAAACAAGACATAAACAACTCTGCTTTTCTGAAGCAAAGGGAAAATATCCCCTTTCCTGTGTACCTCAACTGTGCCCTACCGCAAAACAGAACTCCTTGACACGGCTCTCCCTCTCCTGGTCACACTCACCCAGCCATCTCCTGCCCTCGCTGACCTCCCAAAGCCTTTGCTGCTCCCTAATCTTGCAGCTTGAGGATTTTTCTGTGTGCAGAGCATCGTCTGCACCCGTGGCCTCTCTGCGAGCCACTTGAACCCAGCAGTTGACTCAGTGGCGGCGTGCAGCAGCGCGGCCGAGCAGCGTCACCCTGCCCGGCACTCAGCGGCGGCATGCAGCAGTGAGATTAGGCAGAGCCACAGGGACCCGACAGGAATCCTCTCCTGGACGCATGGTGACAGCCTACGAGAAATATCCCGGCACATCGCGACGTGCGGCTCCAAGCATGGCTTCCTGGCCCTGCGCCTGCGCAGCCCGTGCTTGGGACGGGGCACGGGGCGGTTCGGGCACATTCCTCTGCCGACATTTGCTGCAATGGGACTGCAAGATAAGGACGTGTCCGTAGGCAAAGTGCACGGCAAAAGCAGAAAGGCAGACCATCACCTAAACAAGAAGTGTCCCCAGACTCTCATGTGCTACCTGGACACCAGAGGGTCAGGGCCACGAGAGGCCTCCCCTAGGAAAAGAGGCTGGGAGATGCAGTCCTGGATCCTGGAGGTAACTTGCAATGGGGATAATCTGCCCAGGAAATGTGAAAAACAAATCTGCAGGAAATCGGTCACCCTCTAAGCAGCGCTGATAATGACCTCAGCTGTATTAATCACCATTTCTTGCCAGTATTTGGTTAAGGAATGTGCATGCATAAACCTCTTCATTTTCCTCACATCCTCACTCTCCCATGAGTTCAGGAAGTAAAAACAGTAATTTAAATCAGAAATGAGTGGCGTATCCCACACTAATACTGCGCTTACCCTGTCTGATTTGGTGCTTTTATCTCCCCTGCGCACAGCTGGCTTTAGTTAACGTCTCACGTCAGAGCCCGCGCTCTCTGGGCAGCCATCGGCAGCGCGACCGAGCTCGCCCCAGCCCCGTCCGAACGCCGTGGGGCTGCCGAGCTGCTCCCGCCGCTCCCCCCGGCTCCTTCTCAGCTATAATTGATTTTCAGGCACATGTTGTGTTTTCAGTAACCGTAACAAAAGGTGGCGGGGGAAGCGCCAGGGCGCGTTCCTTCCGCTCCGTCCAGTCCCAGGCATCGCCTTGGTCTTGCTGCTCGGCCACGGGGTGGGATTTGGGGGCACCGGGCCTGGCAGTGCAGCGTGCCGGGGCTGTGACAGCAGTGTCACCTGTGCGGGGCCTGCCAGGGGGTGGCACTGCAGAGGCCGATGCCAGTCGGGGAAAAAGCAGCAAGAGCCGCACGAGGCACAGCGATGGGCACAGGGCCTCCCCGGGCAGGCTGTGAGCTCCCCTTGCTGCTGTCAGGCACTAAAGCCATTTCATCAGCAATGGGAAGGGGAAAAAGAGAGGCTGAAATAGAGCTCAGGAGGAGCTGGAGGGGAAGCTTTCCAGCCCTAGGGCCTGCAAGGTGTTTGCAGGGGATCAGGTGAAACCAGGGCAGCTCCCAACAACAAGACAACCAGCGCACGCTGCTGCAGACATCGGGTCCGAGCGCTCCCGAAGCGCCCCTTGCTGCGACCGCGCGCGCTCTGGAACCAATTACGCAGCGGGGCAGGGGGCTGTGTATTTGATACCTAAGGAGCTGCTGCCCGAGTCCTGGCTGTGGCAGCCAGCGCTGTGCAGGGGAAGCGGGTCACGCTGCGGCACCTGGCACGGCGAGATGTGCAATTAGACGTTACACGTCACCAGGGACACCCTGCTCTGCAAACGTGACCCCCAGGGCCCCCCTCAGTGCACCTTCCTACGTTCCCCTAAATCAGCCCATTTTTTTTCCAGCCGTTTCATTAATAAGAAGTATAATTTAAAAAATTGGACCAGGCGCAGCAGGACATGGGCGCGGGGCGGGAGCTGCCGCTGCTTTGGCGGAGTTGCGCCGGGAACGGCCTCGGCCCCAGCATGTCTGAGGGTTATTGTGTCTGCGTTCCCCCATGCACATACTGTCGAGATGCATTAACTTCCTTAAATGTACGAGTAAAACAACTGCTTATGATGCACTATAATGAACTTGTACAGTAGCCAACAAATTGTGCATCATGTAAAACCCATTCTGCCTTATAGACTCTCTGGCTATTTTGTAATAACTGCAATTTGCTTCTGCTGAAGCAAGATAACCAGGGTTGAGAAGTCAGGCTTTGCAGAAAGCTAAATATTTGATTTTGGGGGGGAGCGGGTGGGAGAAGGAAGAAAGGGGCCTCTGGGAGCTATTTATGGGGTCAAAATAACATGAGACCTGCTCTTCTCCTAGCATTTCCACCATCAAGGAAATGAAATACTGTGAGAAGACCAGCACTTGCATTATTTTGGCCCCATAAATGGCTCCCCGAGGCATTCGAAAGCCCGTGAAAAACAAACACAAATACAAATAAATGCTAATACTGGAAACGTAAATACTAAAACCTGCCCGTGTCCCCAGAGGAAACGGCTCACAGAGTTCTGACTGACCTAAAAAAAAAAAAAGCCACAGACAGGAAAAAAGATGAAGGAGCAGCAACATCTGCTGAAGCCATGAGGAGAGAGTCATTCCAGGGGAGCCGGCAGCCGCGTGCCTGCGCTTCTGACAGTAACAGCCACGGGCGCTGCCCTGCGTCCCAGGACAAGCGGGGTTTTCCAGGCGGCAGCAGCTAAACCTGCACACACCACGATCCTCCTGAACACTACGCTTCAGCCTCGTGCTCCTGTCCCCTGCTGTAGCAGCAAAGCCACTTTGCTTCCCCGGAGCTCAGTGATGAGGCGGGGAGGAGAGGAGGAGGAGCAGCCTGCGATGCTTGGGGTGCGGGGAGCAGGACGAGCGTCCCATCCCATGGAGGCTGCTGTTTGCTTCCAGAAAGCTCTAGGAACTGTCAAAGGGCTCCATCAAATCTAGAAAGGTATAAAGCCCTGCCAAGACTAAATGTGCAACCATTTTATATGGCACATTAATTCAATGCCTGAAGAAAATCTATATAGCCCTCTTTTGCCCGGAACACTCATAAATTATGCTGCCTTTCTTATTTGTGCTCTCGCTGTAGTGGTCCACTTGAAGCCATGGTATCTCCTTTATGTCTACTCAAAAATCTCCTCTCCAGTGCATTATTTCTACTAATGGTTTTTCCCTTCTCTCTGGTCGCCCTCCCCTACGCCAGGCTGTTAAGCACAGTTTCAAAATATCCTCAAACATCACTTGCTGGCGGAGCTGACCCTTCCCTCTGCCTCCCCAGCGCTGCACAAGCCCCGGCGCAGCCCGGCGGAGCCGCAGCCGGGATAGATGATACAATGACAGCAGCCTGATGTGTCAGGGCAGCGGGGAAGCGGCAGCAACTCTGAATACAAGAATTATTCTTCATCATCTCAAACTGTCACAACACATTACCCTCAAAGCCGCAGCTCGCTGAAGGAGTGACCCTGGACTGAATGGGAGAGTGCTCGGGGAAAGAACTAATTGTAGCCTCTTTTCACACGTCAGTCACTTTTCACAGCACCAAGCCTTTCAAGCTCAACTAATGTCAAGTTCCCTTTTCCTTTCTCTGTGTTGAGTATTTCTGATTTTTAAGGATGGCATTTTTAAAGGAACAAGGTCTCTGGCAAGGGAGGAGGCCGGGCAGGGGAGGGAAGGAAGCATCAGAGTGAGCACACATCAGAAAGTCTATCCGATGCCTCAAGACTCGTTAGGAATTATACAATTAACAAGTAGGAATGCAGGAAGTGGGGTAATGGCCAGCAGGACTCGCATCTCCTTGATTTTGTCGCTGTCATTCACTGCAATTGTTCTGGGGAAGTTTTTGGGCTCCACCGGGAGTTGGGGCTGGTGGGCGGCAGCTTCCTCGGTCCCTCTGCCTGGGTGCGGGGTGCAAGGTGGGCATGGGCTGCAAGGCAAGGATTTTGGTGGGGTACGGGGGAAGCAGGGGCTGTCCGTGGGAGGCCTACTTACCGCGCCTCTCCCCAGTCACGTTTTGAAGGAACAGCTACAGGCCAAAATGAGAGCCTTGTTTTACAACCAAAGATAATTTCTTCCTTCCTTTCTTCCAGCGGAGGAGACTCCCTGCAGACACGCTTTCCGAGCTGACAGCCCACTCTGCGCTCCCTGACAAGCACATGGGTCCCTCATGCCTCCCTCTCTTTAGGCAAAATTGTAAAACACTCTGCGGCAAGGACTATTTTTTTTACTCTTATATTTGCACAATGCCTATCACTGGGGACTTGCAGCGCTGATCGGGGCTCCCGAGTGTTACTTATTAACTGTAATGAATAATAATAACGTAGCTTCTGCCATCTGGATTCGCATTCAAAAGGATCCTATATAAAGCGAACACTAAAAGGCAATTTATACATTAACACAATGGAAGTCTTGAGGATCTCTTAAACTGTTTGTAATTTACACAACGCTCCCCAGTGAATGGATTAGTTAAACATTTTTATTTTGCTGATTGCTGCTGAGCGGAGCAGGACGTGCTCCCGCTGCCCCGCGCTGACACGCACTGCCACATGTACGCTCTGCATCTCCCAGGGTTCAGACAGCATCCCAGACTCAGCTGGACATTTTGGCTCTGTGTCTGCATGAACGTTTACTACAAACATCACCAGCCCCTGCTGGAGTCAGCGCTGCTGCCTGGGATGCACGGTACAGCCCCCAGCAGAAAAGGGCTCAAAAGCTGATGTGAAGGTGCGTAACCAAACCAGTACACAGAAACACCTCCCCTAACACCAAGGCTTTGAAACTGCATTGCTGATAGAACAATTTTAGGTTTCTCCTGGGTACTCCCTTTGCTATGACACAATTTTGTGAAGAAGGGAGCTCAGAGTACAACCCTGCTCTGCACTGCAACTAGCACCCTCCAGCAGGGTACCTGTTGGTCTGGGTACACTGACAAGTCAAAATCTTCACTATTAAGTCATACTGAAATGCAAGCACTGAATGCTCATTAAAGCTCTTTATTTTCCAAGCTTCTTTTCACATGAGATGGCTGAGAACACATTTCTGGGCAAATGTATTTTTAAGTTGCTCCTTTCCAAAGGAAAATTTCTCAAAGCAGGTTCCCGGCTTCATATATTACCATATATTTTTTTTTTTTTTAAAACGAGGATGATTACTGTAATGTTTAAAAGCCCATTCCACCTGCTCTCTGCCCCATGCCCTGTGCCCAGCTCTCCCCCGCACCTGCAGGCACCAATGCCCTGCAATATTTCATGACGGACCTCCAAAGAACTTGTTTTTCTAAACAAGGAGATTTTTAACTCCATTCAAAAGAGGAAAGGTAACATTACAGCATCTGAACACTGAAAATCAATCCCCATATTAAAAGCATTTCATCCTGCTGCATCTTTCAAAATGGTGAGATACCACAGAAGCACCTACATTAAATTTGCAAAGTAAAAAAGACTTGCAAACACTGCCTGTACTACTCCTCTGAAAACAGAATTCAGTGGCCTATGCAAAATATTAGTTACTGTCAAACTATCTTACGATAACTCCAATGCTGAATCCACATAGAATTCGTTAATGTGATGCACTTGGAGATGAAACCTGGCATCTTGGAAAAAAGGTGGCAGGATCTACCAAGCAGATGAGGAGATACAGAAGGCAGGCTACAGCCAGGGGAATGGAGACTGAGCCTTCTGAACATCAGAGCCCCTTGGAGACGGCAAATTTCATTTCTAATGCCTTATTTCAATGCCACGATGCCAAATGTCTAACACTTACAAAATTGGGAGGACGTGAACTTACGTAAATGTCTAGGTTTACTTCAAGCACGAAGAGATTGTTGAGATATGTACAAAAGATTTTCATGCATGAACTTACAAAGAATTTTGTCCACGAAAAATAAAAAAGCTTATTTTTTGCTTAAGAAGAGAAACCAAAAAGCTCCACACAACTTGATTCCGTGCAGCATGAGACCCAAGACTCTGGCATCTCGCCAGACTTGACTCTGAACATTTTATGGAAGGTTAAAAGTGCACTAGATAAAGGACTAGCATTTAGAGAGACAATATTCTTCATGATAGGCACTTTCACAATGACTGCAGAGCTTTTAAAAAATAATCTCAAGTTTCCTAGAGCTGTATATTTTTGTAAAGAGGTTTAGGATGTTTTCCTACATAAATGGCACTTCAGAAGGATGAGTTGCCGATTTCAGTCAGTATGTGAAATTTCAAGAACTAGAACAGCCAAATGGTTACAGAAAGCAGATTTCTGTAGCCCATTCACATCATGCAAGCCTACAACTCCTTATGAAAGACTTCCAGTAAAGTTTTAAAAATGAGTAGGCAGATAGGTTGTTTTGGCTTAAAAGCATTCCCTCCTGCCCCATCTTGAAAGTTTCAGCACGTTAAATATTGTAAATCCTATAATGTATCTTACATGTAATGCATGCTTTGCTGTGCAAGCCAGTGTGTATACAAAATTTTTAATGTATTTAGGCAGAATTATCTTGTATCTTCAGTTACGCAAGCAGCACATCTGTGTATATCAGACCAAAAGCATTTGCTGAGAAAACACTGTATTAAAATTCCTGGGTTTGGGCTCTCATTCCCGGGGTTACGGGAGTGCCTTGGATTGCTCAACAGTGACCCCTCTGTCAGGCTCTCACTCCACAAAGGAAAATAGAAATTAAATGTCATCTGCATGTTCACAACACCTACCAGCTCCACAACGCGCGCTCCACTTTGAGCCCCGCACCTCCCGGAGTCTTGGGGTCCTATTGTGAAACCACCACGACCACCCCGAGCAGGCCTAGCCCCAGAGCATGGCCGCCGGCATCCCCCTCTGACCAGCTCCAAGGGCAGGGTCAGGGCCACCCGAGGCTCTGGGGACAGGTCTGGGCCCCAAGGCCGCTCCCCAGCACCAGAGGGGCAGGGAGCATGGGCTGTCACCTGCTCCTCTGGGCGTGGAGCAGGCCCGGACGTTAAAACAACAAATTTGGTGACGCCCTCGTGGTCAGGGCCATGATACACCAAACAGGGGATGTGAGACATTTCTAAACCTCAGAACTGCAGGAGTTTCTTTCATCTTTTTAAGACCTATTTTTTCCCCTCTTGTGATGTTGCCTTGGTTATTGGATCTCCTTAGAAATCCCTCTTTAGGAAGATGAGGCAACCCGAGAGGATAACTTCTGAGCTGAGTGTGCCTGTGTGTGCATCTTGCATGTGTGTGGGGAGGATTATGCACTTCTGACAAAAATGTATTGCTGAGTTCATTTTAAAAGTATAATATTACAAAGCAAATAATTCTGGCACCACTTCTAGTACTTCTGACACGAAGTGGCCTCTCTGGCCAGTGAGGAAACTACTGAGAGGCTCTGGGCTGTCTTCTTGGTGCAGATTGATGCTGAGGAGGAAGCTAGAATGGACTGGAATTTGGGTTTGATTCAAAGGAAAAGTTGAAAGTTTTGGGGGAGCAGATGCTCAGCTGGACCAAATCAGAAGATTTTCGCTGAAGCGCATGCAGCCGCACAAAATGACGTCACCTGCGTTTGGCCTTGGCTGCTCATCTAAATGCTTCAAGGCTCTCCAATCTGAAGTGCTCAGGTGCAAACCTATCGAGCAGAGGTCTCCTCCTTTCATCTTCCTTGAGCTGGTGTAAGTGTCGTTGAGAAACTCCAAATGTGTCCCAGTAATTACAGTTCCAAACGGAACGTATTTGGTCTGTTTAGTCAATTGCTTTAAATAATATTTTGCTTTAAGCGTTTTCTAAACACAGATCTAATTTTACAAAGCACTCAGAGCTTGCGGTAGTACTCTTAAAGTCAGGTCCTAGATGGGGTATTAACAGGGCCTGGAAAAACAACAGGCCAACCCTGCGGGCTCGCGCGCTTGCAGGACTGCTTCAGGCTCTTAATACACTCTGTATTATTTATATAGCTTCAGATTCTGGTGTTAGACATAAATACGAAAGAGCCTTGATAAAAGTGACATCTGAAGCTTCATTTGGCCTTTTGTTGAGGGAGTTGTTCAGTGCAGCAGTTTGCATTTGTTCCCACGGAATCAGAAGGCAGCTGAAAAAAGTAACCTGGACATTTTTCCCTTTTAAAAAGTTGTATTTTAAAAATTGTTCCGAGTATTGATTCTAACCTGCCTTGCCTTTTCAGTTACACTGTTACAAGCACTGTCAAAAGCGTGAACCAGCTGCAGCCTACGGACCAGCGGGCAGCAGAGGTAACTCTTGTGTGAAATCTCAAAGACCTAATGGCAAACCAAGGCATTCCTCTAGCCACATCCCACACAAAAGGCAATTTAAATCATTTCTAGCTGTTCAGATCCCGCCTTGTACTTGGGCATCTAGCAGAGAAGTTAATACCACTACCTGCTCTTCACGTTGTGTTCCTTTGCGTGCTGTTCACTCACATTTTGATGGCTGAGCAGCCATGTTTCCAAAAGTTAAACCAAACAAGCAACAACACAATACTGGCACAATGCAATCTAAAGATTATTTTTCAAAGGTGCTGATAAAACCAGCCCTGACCAAGAGCAAAAAAGCACATCCAGATTTCAGGTTAGGGACCTGGAATGCTGTGCTCTGGCTTAGGAGAAAATCAGAAGAATCTCAAGGAGGCAATCTCAAGCATCCCTCTGCAGCATGCTGCACGGGTCTGCTTCTGGGTCACCTAGCATGGTGCTAGATGTATCTGGTTGTGAAATCACTACTGCTTCCATCCCACTCACCTGGATCAGGGCTCTGCAAGCGCTCGCCATCCCCGGTCACCCGTGCTCCTCTCTTCTGCACACTGCCACCAGTGCTGGCTGTGGCTACTGACACTGCTGGCACCTTCCTGCCTGCAGCCTTCCCAGAAAAACATCTTTGGAAATGGTTGGAGAAGCGGTACTGACCCTTTGTCTTACACAACACCATCAGCTTTTGATGTAAACACAGAGTTCATGTGTTGGGCAGATATCAGGAAAGTCATTGACCAAGGAAGTAACAAATAAATAGCAAATAAAGGTCTCTTGCAGAAAAAGGCAGTAAACAGTTTATGTCCTGAAAACAGACATTTTGCAGAGTGAGTGGCTGCGTGGTGTCTCAGGCAGGGGTTGGCACCAGCCAGCATTAGGCACTTCCCAGTTCTGTACTTTTTTCACAACAACAAACGGTTGCTTGAAAAGTTCATCCACTTACCACCTATTCCTGTCTGCATGGAAAACTAATTCCCACATCGCTGGGACGCAGGACAGACCGCACTCAGGGCTGCTCCCTGCCCATGACGGGAAATGCCTAGCAGAAATCTTGGAGACTCTTGCTAACGTCTGAGAAACACAAAGCAAAGACCACAAGCCAACTAGCAACAAAAGCACAACCACCTTGTCTGAAGTGAAGAAGTGAGACGCAGAACATAAACAGAAGAAGTGGGGAAATAGTTATTTACATTTTTTAGAAGTTTAAATCTTTTTCTAAAGCAGCTCACACATTACAGGGATGCAATTACCAGTGATGTAATTCAAGAGGGCACCAGTACAAACACAGAAAAAAGCAGGCAGTCTGTTGTCTTTACTTTTTGCCTCAATGCCTTTTTCATTCTTTGTGAAAGAACACAAAACTTTTTACATAGAACCATTTTTTACCAAAAGAATACGCCTTTGGAGGGTTCTTTCTAAAACCACTTACATGAAACTCTGCAGGAGTCCTAAATACATTCTGCTTCTGCTGGGCAGTAGCGTGGATGGTTTCTCCATCTGCAAAATGCTTCCAACTGACCTGCGATTTTTCTTACTGCTAGTCTTTTTTTTGGTCAGCCAATTGTATATAAAATATTTAGCAATAATAGAGTAGGATGAAAACTGCTGCAGCTTGAGAAGCAAGCTCAGGATATGATTCCTCCTCACCGGATGCCTGGAAGATGTCACTGAAATTCTCTCTCTCTCAGTGCAACCCGTGTGGAGCCAATATGAACTCCCAGCAAAGTGCTTAAAAACCCATTATTTATAATAACTGTTAAATGATGAGACATTGTTTACCCAGATCGCAAGATAAATTCTCACTTACAGAATGCTTGCCTGACCGTCCTGAACGTCATCTGGTTTTTATTTAAATGCAAAATGTAATTAGGCTCCCAATAACACAGCAGAAGAATTCAATAAGATAGGGCTTTTCACTTACAGTTTAATATTAACATTTTCCCATAAATGTTAATGAATAAAAGTCTACTGTTTTATATATTATCCATGGTGGGGAGACAGCAGGCTAGGAATGGAAGGGAAGATAATATTTTCATACCACAAATTACGATATATACCTCAAGGAGAGCTAAGCGTTCCCAGCATTGCTGCGGACTGGCCACAGCACTGCTTGTCCTTGGTGCTGTCGCCAAACCTGGCCCCATGGGACTGATGCAGGAGGTGCTGCCCCACCAAAAATCCCCTTTGTTGTTCATTTTTTTCCCTTCTTTTCCTTACTGCCTCTCCCTGCTTCCTGCATGACTGTCTCCACCAGACGAGCACCAGATAGCCAACAGCACAGCTGTTCAGGATATGTCCCTGAGCCCTGATATCCTGGACTCCAACACCCATAGCAAGGCTAGACCATCAGAAAAATCAGGTTACCATTTCGATACTCTGTTAGAGCAATGCTTGGGGGCGATGAGAGGCGATGGCAGGGGCTGCTGTACGATGACAGGAAACAATACAGCACTGAACGGATGGAGGAAGGCCCTCGGAGCGGTGGAGGTGGCACGTCAGGAGCCCACGGACGGACTTGGCTCCTGACGCCAAGCAGCAGGCCCAGTGCTGGAGCAGGGCCTCTGCGGCCGAGCAGGCTGAAAGCTGCAGGGCCGAAGGGCTGGAACACGCTGGAACATTTTAATTGCTTCATCTTTTGACCTGGCATCTACTGGTGGGAGTTTTGCTGTGTTAATGTGCATTTTGCTGTTTGGTGACTCATCCTTCATTGTATCTCTCTAATAAGAAGTGTTCATTTAAACAGCTCGACTACTTAACAATTTATTGCATAAATGGGTTTATATTCTGCAGCCTCCTCTCTCCCGTCTCCCCAGTGAGGGCAATGCATAGTTTATGAGAGCATTGCAATGACTTTGGCCATATTCCTTCCCAAATAGAGGGAACAGGAGATGCCCTCAGCATCAGTGCGACGTTACCGCCCTACGCAGGCAGGTAATTATGGAAATTTGAGATGAAAAAATCCTACATGGCTATTTCGCCTCCCGCACCCTGCTCAGTGCTGGATTACTCAGTGTGGGGCATGCTTCAGAACTCTGGCTTTTAAAGGGAACATTTAATAAACACTGAGAAATGTTTCTAAATATTTAGAAAACCCCAAATAACAGATTTCCAGGCCAAGCTGTACAAACAGAAAATCAATTTAAAAAACTGTTAAAAATCAACAGCTTTCGCATGCACCAAAACGCATCTCGCTGAGCAGCATGCATCACCTCACGGTCACGATACCGCCAACAGTGCTGTTAGGATGCCGAGCCCTCTGCAGAATCAGGCCCCAGTGCATACCTACCGTGCTCTTCCCTCGTTCCTGCTGAAATCAATGGCAGAAGCCTCAGTGATGCAAAAAGCTTAATGCTTTGCAAGGTACTCAGCAAACCAACCATATGTGAGCAAAACCAAGCTAGACAGAAGGGAGCTTCACATTTTCCTGTGAAATGCTGGAGTATTGCAGTAGGAAAATTAATTTGCTTAATCATTAGTAAGAAAAACCACAAACCAAACCAAACCAAACCCCAGCATAATAACAAATCTCTAAGGGGAAAGGGAATTGTTTCTCTGTTAACTACTTGGAGACAAAGCACTGGAAGAAAAATGTCCAGTTCCAATAACGCCATAACCTGATTACAGCCTGCACAGAAGAGCTAAAACACTTGCAGAACAATGAGTAAGAAATTAAGTTTCAAATTGAGTGCTGGCCCTATCTTGTGTCACTTCTTTATATTCCAGTAGAAAGGACACTGCTGAGCTCATTTCGCAAACAGCAGCCTGAGATGCCTGGATGCAAACATCATTTAGTCATCTCATATATGTTTCTCCCCATTTCTTTCTCCAGGAGGAATGACAAATCTAGAAATGTGGCTGCACTTTGTTTTATTATGATATTGATTTTTCTGCAAAGGGAAAGTGCATTTATCCCCCAGGTCTGTGCACTGGCAAGAAAGGGTTAACAAAATGTTTATCACAAAGCTGGCTTCAGAGTTGAAAGTAATGTGATCAGTAATGAATTTTGTGTTACATTAGGTTGTATAAATGGACAGACAAGCGCAGACAACAAGTGGCCAGGAGTCGGGGCTAATCTAATGATGTAAAAATAGAGACAGCACCAATTATACTTGGGGCCAGCTCAGAGCTCCTGCAGGGACTGCAAATGAATAGGTACAAATCAAATTACTGACTAATAGACGCACTACAAGAGAGGGCAGTCAATGCTAAATACATTAGGGCCTTGTGACCTCTCTGCTCTGAACAGCAGAATCCTAAATTTGACTTAAAAAAAAAATCAAAGGAACTCTTGTTCATTTAAGGAGAGAAATAGAACAATGTTATTTGTGAAATGATTTGAAACACTTGGGTATTTTTTGTTTTGTTCCTCCACAACCATGTTACGTGCACGACTCTTTAAAACCTGACAGAGGGTTTGCTTTTAGAACAAGGAGAAATATTCTTTGTGCAAAAGTTAAGACCTGAGAACAATACGGTTATGTTACATACCAAAACATTTCAAAGCCATGTGCCTCTTTGTGGTGATGTTTTTTACTGCTACTTCACCGGCTGTTTCTGTATCAAAAATAAAATATTTCTTAAAACGTGCCTTGATTTAATAAGAAGAAAAACAAAAGGAATCTCCCCAAACCACAAGCGATAGAAAGTAAATGCAGTTGACCGACTTGTTACCAAATGGAAGAAAGAGTTGTCTCTTAGTATGCCCTTTAGAAACATCAGCAGGCTCTTCCCACAAACAGCAATGAACCTAAATTCACACCAGAGACATCTGTGGTATCGGCATTCCCTCCCCTCCCCCTGGAAGAACGTGTGACCTGCAAGAAATTCCACCAAAAGCCCCGAGCAGGTCGCTGGGCTCGCTGCAGCCAGTGGCACAGCTCCAAGGGAAGGGCCCGCTGCCCGCCTAGCCCAGGCTGAAAAAAATAGGAAAATTGGGCACGCCTGGGGACCTGACAACAGCTGGGGGTCACAACTGCACCTGGTGTGGCCCTGGCACGCTGTGGGATGGGTCTGCTTGGCTTGGGCAGGGCTGGGGACAAGGAGAAGCCCAGGCTGAAGCTCGATGCCCGCAGCAGGACGGCCAGAGAGCAGCGCTGCGGCACCTTGCACGTGAGAAGTCACAAACCCATGCCAAAATGAGTGCAGTGCAAACACCGCTCTTCTTACCCAGCACTTCAAAAATGGCGGCGTCTAAAGAGCCCCGGGTTTTCATTTTTAAGAAGAGCCTCATCCAAATAAACCTTTTGTAGGAAGAACATTGAGCTCTTGCACTTAATTGAGGGGGTAATTTAATCTCTGACCCTGGGATGAATATTCTGGAAGTTCAAAGGCTGCTTTTAGCATCGGTGTTATTTGATATGCCAGCGTGTTTGCTGCCCGAGCTGGTTTCGTGTTGAACCTACGCAGAAATCTCTTTGCAGAAATGTTTTTCAGAGGGAAGACCCCTTGATCTGTGCTCTTGTATTCCTACAGCCCACGTCCGAGTTAGGATTAAGACCGACTGAGGAGAGAGAGGGGAAAAAGAAAAGGAAGAGGAAGGAAAGGAGGAAGGAGGAAAGGGAGGAAGGAAAGGCACCAAGTGAAGCTCTGACTTGACACAGCCTAAACACGGACCCCAGCGCCTCGGCCGGGCATTCCCTAACAGCACCGCTAATTAGCTCCGCTTACTTACACCCCATTAATCAGGTTAAAGAGTTTGCTTCAACATATGAGCCTCCTTCATTGCATTATGAGTTTGTTGATGACATCTGGAAGGAATGCAGAAGGTTCCTTACCCAGGGCCTGCACAGGGCTCTGCTGCGTTCGCAACCTCTGCTGCCACCGACTTCCCACTGTTGGTGGTTGACAGAATTTGCAGGAGTTTTGAAAGAAAAAATATTATAAAAAAACTTACAAAGGGCTTGAAAGACCTTGCCTCAAATTCTATAGCATATCTTTGAACCTCGTGGGTTTTACTGACCACAATGGTGCCATAGCTGTATCTTTCCCCGTTCAGAACTAACAGCGTGGGTTCGGAGATGCAAAATTCAAGAGTTTCTGGCAGAAAAAGCAGTGGCTGATGGTGGCAGCACATGCATCACTCACAAAGGCTGCAGCATTGCCCATCCTGACAGAGCGACCTGCCCAGCGATATTTATTTTATATATTGACAATTCTTCCTTGGAAACCTGCATGTTGTGCTAAGTGTCCCAAAGAACAAATCTACCCTGCTGTCACTGTGCTACGTACTTCGTAGCAATAAACCTGAAAAGACGCAGAGAGACGGGTTTTGATTTGCTAAGCCACGTGGCAGTGCACACGCACAGCCGCAAGGTCCCGTGCTCCCTTCTGCTGCCCCGCAGTCAGCAGCTGCCCCGTGGGGCTGACAGGCAGAACCACTGGCTTTAAGGCCAGGCTGCATCGAAGTGGATGTGGTCAGGAGTCTAAGGAATTCGAGTACCTGGGATGTCCCCAGTCCTCCCCATGCTATACCCCTATGGGAAGAAACCACATCAGCAGCATGGTGCTGGTGCTTCCTCAGCAGAGTGCAAGGGGAATCTGTCCTGTGAGGTTCAGCACATGAACTCCTGCGGTACAGAAATGGGGTCACAGAAATTGTCCTCCATGGGTGTACTTCAGAACAGATCCTCTCAACCAGACTGCAAAGGCTTGGCCCTATATTACAGACTGATTTCCAGTATTATGCCAAGATGACCAAAATGCAGCTGAAAGCTTAAGAAATTTACTTGTTGAAGTTAGAGGGTTTACTGATTACAGCATTTTTGGAGGGAAAGAGTTCTAGCCTGGGCTGGCAACTTCTGAATATCCAGTTCAAGTGAGTCAAAGAGATTTGTCTCCTGGAACCACAGTTTCATAAATCACAATACTGACTTTGCTTTTGTTTTTGAAAACGCAATGTGAAGCTCCAGCACATACTCAGAAACTATACTGCAAATGTAAATATTGTAGCTGCTTGAAAACGAAGCTCTGCAAGCAAGAGGTCACTGACCACTAACGTTTTGTGAGTAGACTTTCAATTTTTTTTTTTTTTTTTTTTTTTCAGCTAGAGCTTGACAGAAACTGAAACAGCAAAAACATCTTTTTGCATCTTTGCCAATTTACGCCTTCTTTGGAATTAAATGTGTATCTAGGCTGACAGCTTATGTACAGCAGACGCCACTTAAGATAGACATGGGTTGTCTGGATAATTGGGTAACAAAGAGCAAAGCTGGTTTCCCAATCAAGTCAACTAGCTGGATGACTGGAGTTATCACTTAGGTCAGGAGGAAAGTAGATTTTTGGGGGGTCATTTTCCAGACCTGGTTCTTCTCCCGTCCACTGTCCGACAGCCCTTGGCACCCAGCCGGAGTCAGACATGGAGGGGACCCATCCAGACATCTAACTCCCCTTCCTTGCAAACATGCCCCATGTTCTGTGTGTTCTCCAGTTCTGCGTTCCCTGTAAAACCGACTTTTGGGTGATTTCTGCCATGGCCAGTGGCTTGGAGCACAGTGAGGTGCTGCTTTGCAGTGCAATGGGGTAGGTGAGGAACAAAGCTACCGCTAGAATCTGCTTCCCAAAGTGGTCTGTGCACCGTGAGCATGCGCTTCCCTCTGCACTACTGCTGCATATCAGCCCTGACTACTATATAAATCTACGTGTCAGCTATGTCCTAACAGTTAAGGCATTAAAAGAATCTATTTATCTCTTGCCATGAAGTGCATGTCAGGCCCAGCTGAGCACCTGATAAAGCCTCAGTGTCCACCCAATTGCCCATTGTTACTTTGTCCACACTGCGGTCCTGAGCGCTCGGCAGGCACATACCTTCACGTTCAGAGTTAGAAATTTCATTATTTTATGTTTCACTTCAAAAAAGACTTTGTAAGTTTCATTAAATCTCTGTAAAATGTGTTTTAAGGACTGAAGAGGATTAAAGCAGCACAAACAAGGGTTAAAGGCATGCATAACTTCAAGCTAAAGTAAATCATTTTAGGATTATTAGAGTAAGGTTCATAAATTACATAATTTTCAGTCAAATTTAGAAATATAATTACGGTCTTTGGAACCAGTACCAATACAGAAAGCAACTACCAACAAGCAAATTTACGGTGTCTCCTCTGCTGAGCTCCTTGCTATCATTTCATCAAGGTGAGTGGGAGGAAGGGAATCCAAGGGAGGAAGAGCTAGGCTAGAAAATGGAATGTTTTCCAAAGATAAATTCAGTTCAGCCTGCGCTTGTTAAGATGTAAGTGGTCTGGGGGAAGTTAAAAGTATCCTACTTGTTACGAGTCAACAAAGACACCTCTCCTTTGAAGCGGGGGTAATGTACCTCCGAACTTATCTTTTCCCATTTATTAAGCAGCAGACAGATGCTAGCGCGTTAACGTGATCCCCAGTTTGACAAACGGCTGCCTGGCAGCCGGCCGGGATGCGGCCACGCACATGGGATGAGCACCAGCCGACTCCCTTGGCAAGTGCAGTTTTCTAGGTATCACCAGAGCAGGAGAGCACTTTTTATGGGCATCTGGTAAGAAGAACAGTTCAAGAGCTGTTAGGGGATGGAAGTGGAAAGGGCATGGGAGTTCACAGCCTTATCACTAGGTTTTCCCTGCTGCATCAATTCATCACATGGCCGTATCCTGAGAATAAAGGATGTTAGTGACAGAGAGAACCCCACGACAGGCAAAGAACACAGAGCATGGCGACAGCGCGAGCAGGGCAGTGGGGTGGGTGAGCTGGGTCAGTGCTGGTGTTGCTCACTACTGTGTGACTGTGCTTACATTCGCTGTTAGAGATGGCATCTATCTTACACTCACAATGAGGAGTTACGTGTCTAGAGCAAAAGCAGGCGGAAATTACAGCTGAGCGATGGTGTCTCTGTAAACAGTCCCCTTCTGTATTTACACCTGCAGCATTCTGGGCCTAAGTGTATGGCAAAGGAGTTGGCACGCACTGGTATCAGCTGGTTTCTACTGGTGGAAATGGAAGGAAAATACAGATGCCAGTCTCTGACAAAGTTCTTGATTTACAGCATAACATCAAGCCTCTGGGGCAGTCAGTAACGTCAGCTTGTCACATCTAGATGGCCTCAGCTTTCAGAAAGACTGCTTCCTTCACCTTTCCTCTGAAGTACACAACCTGAGGGGAGCTGACCCACCCTAAGAAGTTCATTCTGCTCACAGTATGGGTCAGTACATGATGAAATCAGTGCATTCTCCCGTTTTCACAGCCTGCTTTCCTATCTTCGCAGCCCTTTGCAAACAGAAGCCTACTAAACTCCACATCTGCAGTGTGAGGTGTCTCTATCCCCACTGCAGTGGTGAGCAGTCATGGGCACACTAAGTGCCTTGCCCAAGGAGTGCTGGTGAGGAATTGCACCAGATCTGTAACCACGTTTAGCCAACCTGTTAACACCGAATCTTAAACCATCCCAAGACTGCATCTTTTTCATCAGCTGCAAATTAGAGGAAGGAGTTTGAGAGATGGGAAGCTGGGGTCTGCAGGGTGCTTCTGCACCACTTTTCCAGCTGGAGCAGCGCAGAGCTGGGAGCGCTCAGAGCAGCGCGAGGCCCTCAGCAGAAGGAAGAGCAGCTCCTGCTCCACGCAGCCGTCCTGCGATGTCAGTAGGCTGGCATACCCCTGTTACTGCTCGAGTTCCTCCTTTTTTCCTTCCCAGGCAGCTTGCCAGAAGAGTGACAAGTGAGCTGGCAGCTGATGTTAGGAGCTACCATTGCTATTAGCTGCTGGTCACAACACAAGCGGTGCACACATCAAAGATGGGCCTAGACCTTTTACTAGAGGGTATTTTTAACACAGGTCAAAATTAATGGAGACAATAAAACCACAATAACTGAGCGTTAACATTGCTGAACATCTCCTGCCACTGGGCCCCTTCTGAGCAGCATAATCTCTGACGTGCCATTCCATTTACTTAAACAGATGATATAATTTATCAATATAATGGACACTGATGAAGATGGATTAATTTGGATTACAGAACCAGCGCTTCACAGTGGCTCTATTCAGGACACAAAATCAGGATGTGTGTGATTATGACATTGTTTGGATCGGTGTGGGCAAGGGCAGCAATCTGCACAGAGACTCAGATGCTCCTGAGTTGGCAGGGGAGGGAGAAGAGTCCTCATCACTGCAATATGCCAAAATGTTGAATTACAAATACAGACCCCAGCTTCAAAAGCCAGCATTTTTCTTCAAGGTACTTTGGGCTTCCCTGACCATGTTTATGTGATCTACCAATATTTTCTGACTTTTCTCACGCTAAGTGAGGCTCCCATAAAATAACAGCAGTAGTGTGCAGAAGAAAGGAGAAGCAAAACTTAAAATAAAATAAAATAAAAATCACCATTGGGTGAGATGTACGTGATCTCTGATCACACCTCTTCTTTGTACCTGTTCCTGATCCCACTATGTCCCTGCCGGGGGATTCGCACATCGCATCGGCCAGGCGCTCCCGGAGGCCCTCGTCAGTGTGCTCCATGGAAGACATGTGACGGAGACCGAAGTTCTCGGGCCAGCTCCCGCACACCTCCAGCAGGGTCACGCTCCGGTCAAAGGCACCTTCAACAAACAAACGGGAGATGTTCGGGAGACCCTGGGACCACAGCACTTCCACGTTTATTATTTATGGCGTTTGAAAGACAGAAGGCCTCGCATCTGGAGATCCTGAAAAGCTGATTTTAGCATGTTAGTTAAAATGTTGGTGTTAACAGCACAGCAGGAGCAAGGCGAGACCCAGGTACTTAGCAGCTTTAAGCAAAAAATTCCGAATACAGACCCAATTCTGGCCTCACACCGGTGAGAGCTGGGAGAGGCTCCACTGCAATCAGCACAATGACCCTGACACAAGAATCAGGAACTGTAATGTAAAAAAATCTCTCTAGGTTATTAAGCACATTAGACAACCAGAAATTAGTCTGGAAGTTGATTCGTCTTCCACTGCTCTGCTGCTGAGCACTCTTTCCCCTTCTTGTCTCGCACAATGGAAGCAGTCAGGTTGCTTTGTCTTTGCTGCTGGTCACAAACTGCAGTTACTGTGCCACTCTGGCTCCTGCGCAGAGAAGTGCAACACGGCGATGCGCTGCCCAGGGAGGACAGCTTGCTTACGTTCTGTGTTGTGTTTGAAGAATATCTACTGAACGATAAAGGTGAGCCCTGCTTTCGGTCTGGATCTGTGGATTTTCTGTCCCTGCACTGTGAAATTTTGCCTGAAACTTGAGCTAACCGAGACTCTTTCATCAGCAGCGCTTTGCTAGGATGCTGGCTATGACGACGGAGCACACGTACCTACAAAAGACACCGAAAGCAACCCCTTAGCTCACAGCTGTTACCTCATTCACAGCAATATATGCTGTTCTGCTGAACGCAAAGATTAGGTTCTGAATTCAAGATCACTTCAAAGCACAAATTAAAATCATTCTCCTTTATTATACAGCAAGTCTTCCGCGAAGGCTTACTTAAATCATTCC
Organism: Alectura lathami; assembly: GCA_013399715.1. Taxonomy (NCBI): domain Eukaryota; kingdom Metazoa; phylum Chordata; class Aves; order Galliformes; family Megapodiidae; genus Alectura; species Alectura lathami. The sequence continues at coordinate 29,841 of VXAV01003332.1, forward strand.
CACTTGGAGCAAGATTACAGTTACGCTTTGTTGCTTCAAGCACATACCATTTACTCCACTATTAGGTAACTGAATATGCAGCATTTATTGTGCCTGGTTTCTGCCAGCCTGCAGAGGGGAAAAAATGCAAATGCCAATGTTTCTCAAAGCTAAAAGTACATGAAACACGTCCTTGTTATCAGGCCTTTGGTTTTCCCCTTTGATCAGCCGTCAGAAACTATCTACACTTGTGCTCTGTGACTGTACAGCTTCACAGCACACTCTCTGCCACTGACAGGTGGTAATAGAAAGGGTGAGAGACCAAGCCCCGCGGCAGGCGTCCCTTCCTCTGATAACGTCCAAAGTACTGGGTGATAACCGTTGGTAAACACTCGGGCGGCCGGTTAATCCATACATCAGCAAAGAGGGGCAGATAATTTTGAACTCTAATGGCATGGACAAAAGCACAAGGGCTGGCATTCAGGGATTTATATGGGCTGCAATGGTGACTTCTGGCTCCTGAATTTCATCAGCACGCACAGCTTTGATTTATCTCTCTGCCTGGCTGCAGAGTAGATTCTTGGCACTAGAAAACCATCAACGCTGAAATGGACCTCTACAAAATGGGACCGCGGCTCTCGTGCGACACATGCACTTGAACTCTGGATGAATCCCAGTTTGAACCGAGAGGAGGAATGACCAAATATTTCAACTTCTAATGGGTCTTTGGATTTATAAGGTTACTTCAGTCTACTAATTTGTTTCAAGGCAAGGGTTCTTGAAGCTTGTTTGAGAAAATGCAGCGAGGAGGCTAAGTAATTTCTATTATGCCTGAGTCTCTGCAACATTTCCATGTTGTCAGCTATCCTAACTGCAGGAGGAAAAACAAAAGTTGGTCTTTTTTGAAGCCTCCTCTTTCAAGTCATCCTTCATGGGGTTTCACGAGACCCCGAGACCCCACTCTGCTCACACCCCAGGAGCCTGCCGATTCCAGGCACCTTCCATTGGGCTGCTCACATGCCTACAGAGATACAGGGGGCTTCTAACCCTGCCCCCAGCCCCAGTGGGGCGATGGCGAGCTCCCGCAGCACTAGGCCAGCAACGCCAATGAGAAATCTCTTCTCTACTGGAGTCTGCTCTTATTTTGAAAGTGAGAAATGGGAGCATTTCTGCTCCCATAAGCAGACATATGAATAATAAGGCAAATGGCTTTTGAAGCTCTGCCAAGATGACTGCATACGTGTACAAGGAGAAACTTTGCAGAGTGCTGGTCTGTGGTTCCAGAGATACTTGAGTGAGAGCAAAGGAGACAAGTGTAGCGTTACCTCTGCAGTCAGGGCCAGGAGCTGCCAAAACTTCTTAGCAGCAACGTGTGAGGTGCAAGTGTTAATGTAGATGCAGGTCGGAAGGATTAACTGCACAGAAAGCTTTCTTGTAAAAAAATGAAGGGCTGCTGAAGCTCGAGTTGTTATCTCTCCTCCCTTCTTACTCCCTTTCCATGCTATAAGCACGTCTGGCAGCACGATTCCTGGCCAGGTGTCCTGCTGTGATCCCCTGTCACTGTGGTACTGCATGACCAGCGTGGGGAGAATGGGACCTTGCCTAGAGCAGGCAGCCCCCTGCGCACCATACAGCCCAAAGCTCTGGCTCTGTGCCTGTCCGATGTGGGGAAAAAAAAAAAAAGCAAAAAAAAAAAAAAAGCTGTTTTGGGAAAACCAAGACCGATTGTCATGGCCCTTCTTGTTCTTCTTGCCGCCGCACCAGCAGACAGCAGATGTATCAGAGGAAAATCATTTTTGATTTGTCCTGTGTATTTTTGCGCCTTGGAAAATTCTCCTGCCAAGTGCATGAAACCGCAGACGGGCTGGTTCCTCCCCAGAGCCTTTGGGTGCTTTGTCCTACATACATCACTACCAACGGCACAAGGGCTAATGATATTAAACTTAAACTGATAGCAGCTAACCCTATCTTTGCTATTTATTAAATTGTAATCTCTCTCTGGCTGCTTTGCTCCCCCTTTATCAGCCCCAGCATCTCAGCTGATAACGCATCAGATTTCTCATCGTCGGCCAGGGGGAAGTTTACAAATAAATCTCAGGGCAGTGTCCTGCTCCCAGCTACAAGGCATGTTTTGTGCAGAAGCGACTCAACAAAGCAGCAAATCAGGTGGTATTTTAGCCAAGCAACTACTAGTGAAATGCTGGTGAAACCTCATTAAAGTTGCTGAAAAAAACCCCATTGGCTTAAACTGGTGTCAACGTTTCACCCCACGGCGTGGTGCTTTCAGGCTTTTAGAACATTTCCTTCTCATTTACTGACGATGAAATTGGGTGGAAATTAAGACCACCAGCCTGCTTTGTGCCATGCCCCAGCCACCTCCCAGACCCACTGCACTGCAAACAAAAACCATCAAACCAAACCAAAGGGAACAAGCAGAAACCTTGGCTCGGACATCTAGGTCGAAAGTGCTCCGTGTTGCAACTCCAGCCTGTTTAGCCTTCTGCTGCCCCGAATGCTCCAAGCCGATTCTGCTCCACACGTGAAGGTTTCCTGTTAAAAGCCTTTTTCTCCTGATACTGACCTCCCACCCGCATCCTCCCACCGACGTTTGCCTCCGTTGAGAGCAGCACAGGATTGGGCCCCGCGTCCTGCTGAACACACCTTGCGCTGTCCTCGCGGCAAAGGCTCCGCTATTACTTGCACCAAATCACCTTGCTCAGAAGCACAGGATTTGTCTTTAACACTGCAAATTGTTTCAAGGCTTTTAATAGAAAAGGAAAATAAATTCTACAGGAGGAAAGAAAAACACCCCAGCCTTGGAAACGTCCTTTCGTTTCACAGCTAGCCCTACCAACCAAGTACTGAGAAAACTAGGTTATTTTCTCCTCTGAAAAATCTAGTACTAAAAAGTATTTTTACAAAATATTTTAATGTTTCTAGTATGTTATTTTTCTAAGTCAAAATAGCCAAGCTAAATCTTTCACCATAGCCCTTTAATTCGAAAGCCAGGGGAAATTTTTTTCATTAAACCTCTGGACGGTTTTGTTTAAAATATGAAATCAAGTAGCTCCATTTCCTGTCTTCTAAGGAACAGTAAATCAAAAAGAGTACGTTCTCCAAAAATACACTAATGGTTCTATTAAAGAGCCTGACAGTTTTGAGCCTCACCTTGCATATTGCAACATACGTGTGAGCAAATAGAACAGAGTAAACAGCAAAGGAAAGGAGCTGCCAATTTTAACCAGAGAAAGATGCATCCTTCTCGGGAAGGAGACTTCGCCGCCCACGCTGAACGTTTCAGGAGCAGGAGGAGATGCTGAGGGAGCCTGGTACCCGGACTGGGCTGCCCCGCAAAGCCTTGGTGCGGAGCGAGAATCCCATGGGAGTGTTAGGAACCAGCACTGGAAATTCCTTGCCCAAAGGAGTGAGTCAAATGAGAACACAGCCTGCTTCGATGTCAATGGTTGAACTTTCCTACAGGGTCTGCCAACTTGCTTCCATGCCATAATGCTGTTACCGCAGGGGGGATGCTGCAGAGCAGCAGCGCTCTGCGCTCCCACTGGGCGCTGTGCAGGTTCGAGGGATCCTCCCGACCTGCCACGTCCTGGGCTTCTGCCCGTGCCCCTGTGCCGATCTCTGCTGGGCAGGGCACCTCCTGCTGCTCTCAGGTTGCAGCCAAAATGCAGCAGGTCACCTGCGTCTGGCTCCGAATCAAGGTGTGAGTGCTAATTCCTGCCCCTGGAGACGACGGCAGAAGCACAGCCTTTGCAAGCGGCTCTGTTGCCCTGCCATCGTCCCTCCCAGCGTGCTTCTTTTTTTTCCAGAACCACTCACTTCTGCCACAAACAGGACATTACTCACCAGCTCTGTGCCCTGCGAGCACATTTAGCTAACGGAGCCTCCAGCTGGGTGCCCGATGCCATGGGCAGCGAGCACTTAGACCCCTCTGGATGTTGGGAGGAGCGAGGCTCCCATGTGCCTCCTTGGTACACGGCAGGCTGGCAAACAAAAATACTATTTGTTCCTCTGCCGTTGGCTGTAAGTGGGTTTTAAGCAAGCACAGCAGCTGCCAAAGGGTTAACCACGGGCTCGGGGTGAGCGTTTCGGCGCTTAGGAACGGGGCCAGCGATCACAGCCACGGTGAAGGCTCTCAAACGGGAGGGAGGCTGTGATTTTCAGAGCTGGAACAGTGAGATATTTTTATAAATACATAAATCTTTTCAAGGGAAAACAAATATAGGGGAAAGAATGTAAACATTATTGTAAAATGCATAATAAAACGTCTGCTGTTTGTTAATTTTGCTCCTTATTATCCAGTCTATCTCTACCTCTGATGCTGAAACGTTTGCCTTTTTTTTTTTTTAAAAAAAAAACTCCCTTATTCATTTAAAAATAGTTTCCTGCATGTTATATGAATAAGCAAAACCTAAGGTCCTAAATCCAGGAGAACTTTGAAGTATGAAACCCACGGTCTATGGGAACTATGTTTTCATTAATCAAAGTAGATGTTTCTAAAGCCATCAGATTTATCATGACTGGATTTCATATGTGAAACCCAATATACACACAGACATACACTGCTTGTCCTTTTGGATTAGCTCTGACCTTTTACTCTCCTTTCTGAAGGATCTGCCTTTCCTCAGAGCAAGGCTGCCCCGCTCCACCAGCAGCCAAAGGAACCTTGACAAAGCACGCTCCCAGCTTCCAGCTCTCGGCGTCTGGGCTGAGGTCAGAGCACAGATGACGAAGTGCATTCATTACAGCTGCCCCTGCCCTGGACACGCCCCATGTCTCGCTCTGTGCCACCCCTGGGAACACACCCGGCCCCGAACGAGGGACCTGCGTGCCACCGCCGCGCCGACCCCAAGGACCCCAAGTGCCGCGCCGAGCCCTGGCCTCCCCAGAAGGACTGGGCAGGACTTCAAGGAGAAAATACAAGAAATGGGCATTTGAGGCTATTTGGGCTGCAGATTTTTGGTACAGAGGTGCTGGGCTTTGCTGCTGGGTGTGTCCTGGAGTGCTGATGGGCAGCTCAGGTGCAACCCCAGGGACAGGGTGCAATGCAAAAGAAACGCAGCCTATCTTTCTACAATACTGTGTGCAACTTACCGAGTGGTCAAAAAGCAAAAAGAGATGGGAATTACAGTATAACTGGTCGCTATTACCATTTGAGAAACAAAACACTCCATCATACAGAAAATTATCAGGAAAAATATTTTTTTTTCCCCAAATAGAAAGATTCTTGCATATTTTAACTCTTTGCAGCTTTGAAACATCAGAATGCCTGGAAAAAGTCTGGAATGCTACAACCAGTGCCAAGCCACCCCTATTTCTGAGCACCTCTTTAACCCCACTGCCCAGCAGCACCCCGCTGCTGGGGCAGCTCTGCACGGGAGCGGGGCTGCCGCTCTGCGTGCCAGGCTCTTCACCTGGTGCTCCTGCAACCTCCAGGTCTGGAAATTTCATTAAAAAGGGATTCGCAAGAGATCTTTGGCACTTTTTAGTTCTGTCGGGGCTGGAAATGTTTTCTTGTGGTATTCGCATGCTTATAATTCTCAGTCCCGCTTAAAATTAGAAAATCCAGTGGCTTTTTTTCTCCTGGTAAAACTTCCCACTCTCCACAGACCCAGGACTTAGTTAAGCTCACAATAAGTTGATTACTGAGATTTTCAACAATGCCTAGGAAATTTAAACACACCGTGAACTCCATTAAATCTCTGTGAAGGCTTTTTTAGACAAGACTTTGTTTTGCTTTACTTCTCATATGAATAAAACCTGCGGGTTTGTGACACTCGGGTTTTTACATTGGCTCCACTGGGAAAAGCTGCGTACACAGCAAGGAGGATACAGCTGGCCTTTCTGTGACACACACAAAGATCCTCCTTTGATCCACATCTATGTGCCAAGGCATTTCTTAACCCTTTGAAAGAGTCTGCAGGCGTGCCCTGTCCTCGTGGCCTTGCCTCACAAGGCAGAAATTCTCCAGTTGCACTGGAGGGACCTGGATAATCTACTGGTACTTCCCTCAGGGAAACAGCAAGATTTATCATGCTTATTATCAACCTTGTGGCATGGGTAAATGCACATATACATGCACACATACCAAGGACACGGCTTCTAGAGGGCTCACGTTTACCTACATGTAAGGCAAGGCCTGACAGCTCATCGGGGCTCTCTGGATAACCAAGAGCTTATGTTACACTTTGAGATACATGTGTGGATTTGTCATATCGCTTGAGAATTAGTGGTAACCCTCTGAGCCAAGGAATTTAATTCTGATTGTTTCATTTGAATTAAAAAAATCTTAGTGTTGAAACAACATTGGAACTGTGCTATATACTAATGTATCACTCAGACTGTAATGAGAGAGTCTTTTTTCTGTAATAGAAACAGAGAATGTAACGCTTGGAAAGGCCAAGTTCATCTTGGGTGTGATTCCCGCACAGCTGGGGTGCAGTGGGTACTGTATTCAGACCTGCTGAAAAGGAGGGGAAGCGGCCTCCCCACCCCAGCAGAACGACCCTGGCCCAAGCCCCGCGCTGCAGCATCCTTCAGCCGTGTGCTGCAGAAGGTGGGATGAGCAGGGAGGCAGGAATCGGCTGGACTTTGAGGAGGGCTTGCCCTGGAGTAACCGGTGCCCATTTGTAAGTAACCTGCACACAGAGAAGGGCTCACAAACAGGTGGAGATAAAGGGGTGAGCAGCCATCGATGCTCCAGCAATGTGAAATTTGGTTTGCATCACCAGCAATCAGCGAACGAAACGGAAAGATTTCTGCATTGAGAGAACAAGCATTTCTCTAGTCCTGTACCACCTTTTCCAGATGAAACATTTCACAACCCAGCTGACACATAAACAGAAACCAAAATATTTTCCTAAGGCACATCGCTAATCCTGCTCTGGGCCTCTGACTTGCCACTTACTTGTCCTACCTCACTGTGAGACCACGCGCGTGCTGACTCCAAGCTGCTGTCTGACAAGCACTCTATGGATAAATACCCAGGATAAATAACGCCAACTTGCAAATGCGAGGCCCCTGCCTGCTGCCCAGGAGCACAACGCAGCCCCGGTGCCCGCAGTCCTGGTGCCCAAAGCTGAAAGCAGCGCAGGCATTAGCGAGCACGGGGCACTCGTGCTTTGCAACTGCTTTGCAGAGTCAGTGTACTGGAGTCACTGGCAGCAGGGGTTTCCATGTCAGCAGTGCAACTCCCTGCCATACGCCTCTGCTGTAATCCAGCTTTTCCTTAGGGAACGACTGAGGAGAAACGACGCTCTTCTGATGCTTCCTGTATCAAATCTGGGTTAATATTCAGTTTATTAGGACTGCATCTAACACTGCGTGCACAGCCTGCTGTAATCACAGCTTCCCTATTCATATGCTAAAATATTTCACAAACAGCATGAGACGGATTCCAATACTGACGTGGAGTGACGGAGACGCCTGTGTTCAGGGTGGCTGTGAGAACACAGCACTGCTATCATTGAAACTGCTTTGGAAACTTACTCTTGCTACTCATTAACTGAGCCACCACGAGCAGGGAATGGAGGCGAGCGTACAAAACACCTACAGCCAAATCCCCAGCTAAGGCAAAACAAGCTCTGAGTGCTGAAACAAGGAGCAGTGACTCACCTGAGGGCACAGGGCAGGTGACTCACCCGAGGACAGCCTGTGCCGTGCCACCCCACGCAGCTGCGCAGCGAGCTGGGAAGGGACCGCGCAGCACCGAGCCCGCACGGCTCCACCCTGCTCCGGGCGATTTGGAAGTCACTCAGCCTAATTGTGTAGGTTCCTCCAAGAACATTAAGAAAAAGTGTTTCTATGTTTAGAAAACAATAGAAATACAAAAAACATTAAACTTGTTTCCGTGTAAGCCTTCCAAGTCAGGAAAGATAAATTCTTTTGGCTTGATTCTGACTTCATTAAAAGCGCATGCCAAGTTGCACGAGCTGGTTATCTAAGCTCCAACAAGGACTGGACCTACAAAGCAGTGAAATCTCTGGTCCCAAGCCAGCTGAAGTATGTACTCAATTTTTAGCATGGAAACGGCCACAGCTGCCCCGCACCGACGCCTGCAGGACGGAGGGACAGGACCTCGGCAGGGCCCGACGGCTGCTCCGAGCACGCTCAGGAGGTTCTGCCCTTGTCACTCGCATTATCCGTCAGAGCTCTGCTGGCTGCATAAGGCAGAGTGACACTGCAAGGTGAGATGATGGAGTGAAAAAATGATTGTGGCTGGCATGTCCTAGCCTACGGCTCTCGGTCATTTAACTCATCGTGCTCTCATCCTCAGACACGACGGTACGCAGAGGGCAGGAGATTCACCCTTCCACATGCCTCCTGTTTGCGCCTGGCAGTTTGCAGCAGCAACTCCAAACCAAGCAGGACTTAGGCAGGATGGATTGCTGCTCACAGCTGGCAGCAGAGCTCTCGGGAAGGAGTACAGACTACTGAAAAACAAACAAAAGAAGACACCCAGGACTTCTGCTTCTGCACCGGAGCAGGCTAGGTTCACTGGGGACCTGCCTCATCCAGCTGCGTGCTGCCATCTGCACCACAAAGACAAATGGGTCTCCCACAAAGGAGAGAAAGTGGCTACGTCAACCCAAACAAATGCAAAAAAAAATCAAGTGTAAGTTAATTCATGAAATGCAGCGCGTTCTAACATGTTAGTTCATGAAATGCAGCACGAGAATGGGTTTTATAGTCAATGTTCTTATTTCTTCCTTCGGGAAAAGCCATTCTGGAGCACGGACGACAGGGCCATGCTTTGCTGTGATTTATGAAGCAATGCAACCTGTAGTGTAACTTGGGATTGACCATTCAACCAGAAGTCACCGAAAGCCCAAAGGACTCAGGGATATAGCAAGGGAGGAACTTGAGTGTCTGCACGTCCAAGCTGTGATGCTCCACATCCCTCCTGACCCCACAGTCCCATCCCTGCATGGTGCTCGGAAGAACCACCCCAGCCTTCCTCCCGGCAACTCTGGGATCAGCCAGGCTTCCCTGGAGGTTCAGCCAGGCAGCTCTGCACACACTTCACAGCATCCTCTAACCACAGGAGCATAAAGCTTCCCCATCACAGACAGCCCCTGGGCTGGGCAGGAAAGCCATCTGACCCTACAGGGACCCCACAGGTCCTGATGCAATACCTAAATCCTGCTGCAAACTCGCCTTGCTCTCTGGAATAGCTCGAGGTGACCATAACTGTGCTGCCGGCCACATTGAGAAGGACTCAGAGCGCCGCTGCCTGCCGTTCTGGTGGGCAGTAAATATTCTACTGGAATCACAACTTGTGCATATTTTAAAGGATAAACCTACTACTAATAACCGGGAATCAAAAGAGAAGATTCTGATTTTTCTGCCAGAAAGCTAACAAAATCTTCAGTGCGTTATAAACAAGTATCTATCATTATAAACTAAGTTCAGCATGTAAAAATCCAAGGATGGAGTTTATTGTCTTTAATGGCTCAGAAATGACAACTGTGTTTGGTTGAAAAGGAATTTAGAGAGAAGTAGTTCTGTACAAGAACCAAAATCTGTCTTAAAAAAATATCACTGCTGACAGCTTTACACCAGAAATAAGCCTCTCTGAACCCTCAGAAGTGGGGCTAATCACAAGTTTCTGGGGAGTTTAACACAGAAGAGAAACTTGATCATTAGGGGAATCCTCTAGCTCAGGTAGGAGCTGCTCCCACACCCTCACACCTGGCATGGGGCATTGGGAGAGATCACCGAGAAGCTCCTGAGATCACCGAGAAGCAAACCCGAGGGGCCAGGCACTGGCTGATGGAGACCCAAGGGCGGCGTGGCCGTGTGTGTACAGGCAGGAGCGCTTCCTACAGTGGGCAAGCTGCATGGTGGAAGCTGTCCAAGGGGAATCTCTCAAAAACCCTGGACAGCAGCAAAAAATGTGACAAAAAAGTTGCCAAATGTTTTAGTGCTCTGCTGAAAGATCAAGGTGGAAAGAGAGCCTCTGCTCTGGAAGCCTTGGAACAAAGACAGAGTTTCCTGGAACGGAGCGCTTCGCTGCTCAAACATAAACCAGCCATTGCAGTAGTGAACCAAAGACATAACAACAATCATTTTGCAGAGAGAAAGAGCAAGGAAAGGGGGAGAAATGAAGTAAAAATCTTTGCCAATGCCAGGTACAATAATCTCTCTATGTGCAGACTGAGTTAAGTCAAGGAAAGAGGGAAAAAAGTGAGACATCAGTTAAAAAAACACACTGGAAATGCATTCTGGGAGAAGCAACTTTTCCTAAGCACACAAGTGTTACTACCTTTGATATATTAAAAAGGTCAACAGAGGCACGAGTGGCTTCCTCTGTGGAGAAGAGATTCAGAAGGGATGCTGGGGCACGTCCAAAGCGGCTCTGCTGCATGTTGGCCGTGTTTATGGGTGCTCCTGCTGGCTGGGGCACGGTTTGGGAACATGGATGCTGACGCTGCCTTTACACCCTATAAAAGCACACTGCGAAGTGAGGAGAAATGTGGACTGTTGGGTCGGGCCAGGCGAGTCCGTTATAAAGAAGGAACACCCTTTTCCATGAGGCATTTTACAATGCAAAGAATAATTCTTTTCTTGCAGTGGAAAAAAAAAAAAAAATTGGTACCCCTCCAGAGCATGTGTTTCACAAATCTCCCAAAAGTGGGAAACAAGGTTCCATGAGGAGAAGGATATGAGGCAGAGTGTGGGAGCAGCGGCTGGGGCTGGCCTCCTGCACTCAGGGCAGACAGGGATCCCAGTGAGAGCCCCTGGACTCCGCCTGCCCCGGCTGCTTGCCTCATATCTGATCCTGGGATGGGATTTGGGAACACCTGGAAGCTGGTTACCCTCCCTGCAATCCCAGCAGGTTTTTGTTTAATTGCATCCAAAACAGGAGGCGAAAGCAGGGACGTTTCGGACTTGCACCTTCTGCTTCATCAAGCAGAGAGCTGCCTTCGCGTTCCAAAGTGGGGAATTAGCATCTTGGTACCTCTGAGCATCCGACCTTTGTAGTCCTACAAACTCAAGCACTGGCTAATTTTCATCTAGTTGGACAGCGTTCAAAAACTGCGGAGAGGTGGGATCCATCGGAGGTGTTTCTGTAACACCCGACCTGGAGAGCAGCCACTGGGCTGGAAGCCCCTACCCTGGGCCCCAGCCCTGAGAAGCACCAAGATGACGAAGGCTTTCAGGAGCACACCTCACTGCTCTTCATGCCAGCTCTGAAAGCCTGTGCTAAATCTGGGCTCGTACATACAGGTGTTTGGCAGATGGGACAAGAGAAAGCATCACCTGAAGAGGTTACACCAGTGCCATCATCTCTGGGGACACGCAAATAATGCTGCCAGGATTTCCTTACTGAAATAATTTCCAACACTGTGAAAAACAGATTGAATGCAAACAGTAGAACAAGCCTCCAGCTCTGTGCACCGCACCAACACCAAGCAGCCCAGTGCAGCCACCAGTCCTCCTCCTGCTTCAGTTTATCCATCTGTACAACACGCACAGGACAATCCAGCTACTTGCTTCCAGTTTTCCAAAACAAGTATCTGGGAATGCTCTGAGGTCTCAGTAGCAAGTCAGCACACATCCCTGCTCACAAAAGACCCCCTGCAGCTAACAATATGACTTCGGAACACCTTGAAAATCCAAAACAGATGAGCACTGTGCCCATCTACATCAAAAAGCTGCTGTTTTTCCAACCATCCTGTTGTTAGGTCAGGAAGCCTTAGCTTCTGCAGGCTGAAGTATCAGAAGTTTCAGACAGATTTAGAGAAACCATGCTAATAATACTCGTAGCAGTGAAGATAAACAGCCTAAGCTGAACTGGAAATCTCACTGTTCATAAAGAATGAAATTCACCTCCGTGCTGAGAACAGGCACAAGGCCAATATACCATTTAAGATCCATTTTCAGGGCTTAGTAAGACTTAAGTGGTGCACAGACCTTGGGCTAGCCTTCGGCACGGGAAGGGATTTTACCCATAATGAACTAGTGAGAGCCAAGAGCGCAACTGCCTGCAGGACCTCTGAGAGGACAGCTACAGAGCCCAGTAATCCAACGGGCTTGTAAGCACCGAGTCCACCTACCCCCCTCATATCAATAATAGGTCCAAGACAAAGGAAGTGGAAATTAGATGCTTGTGGTGACTTGAAGAGAGCCAAGGACCTTATAAGATACCCAGTACTTACATCTACACTTAATTAGGAGCGAAACTGCAGACGCAAGGCCTCAACATGTGGTATTCACATGTGGGCTCAAAAATACTGCCAAAGACAGTTTTCTCTTGGTTAAAACGTTGAGGATGTGATGCAGAGAGAAGGCCTGGAGACGCCTGACGGACAGCCCCAGCTGTCTGCAGTGACACTCCGCGCTCTGCCAGCTCTAACATGGGCGCTGCTTCAGCTCCCAGGGCGGACGCCAGGTTTTGCCCGTGCACCCCATGCAGGTCAGACTGCAGAGAGGTCCCAGGATGCCTCTTGTATGCTCTGATCAAGCAGCTAAACCTAAACAAGAAGAAATCTGAAATTCAGATGTTAGTGTCAAAACTAATAGGAAACAGGATGCAGCTATAATGCACACAGCGGTCCGAATGCTGGACTCGGTTACAACCCAGCGAGTCCAACATGAGCGCAGGGAAAATGCATTCTGTTGCACATCAGTGAAGAATTTTGTGCCGTAGATTTAAAAATAAACTTGTAACCTTTTCTGACCCTATGTAAAATCCCAGCACGATTTTCTCCAGGAACAGGCAAAGGACAGAACTGCCTGTTATCCCCATACTGCTGGACTTCACAGATGCCTACAACAGAGCTGGGGTCTCCCGCTGAAATCCAGTTCCACCAAAACCAACGGGAGCTTTGCCAAGGTGTTCAGTGAGGGCAGGATTTCACCCCAGATCTTTCAAGGGGCACCATTTCCTGAAGAGAAGCATGTACAGGAACACAAATGAACGTTCTTTTCAGGCTACTTTAAACACATTTTAAGAAGGTATGAAACTTAATTAAGAGTGCAAATACATGGATGTCATCTTTATACTGTAAACAATTCATCACGACTCACATTTGTACAACACTGTAGTGAGCTGGACTAGCTCTCTGCAAATAAAACCAGAGACATCTGCAAATCGGATTTAAAATCTCTTTTTTAAAAAAAAAAAAAAAACAAAAAAAACCAAAATGATTAAAAGTTGAAGAAACACTTCCATATGGAAGAATCTTACCCCAACAGGTCACCACAAAGACACTTCAAACACAATAAAACAGGAAGCGCTAAAAAAAGCATAGCAGCTCACAAAAACCCCCACAACCTTTTCTACAGAAAAAATATATGTCACCCTGGGTAGCTTTGCACAGTTCAGAAAAACCATTTGGCAGTGTAATGTGTCTTTAATCTGCTCAATTTGCTTATTATAGTAAAGGGTTAGAGGAATTTTCAAGCAGTGGCCAAAAATACTACAATGATATCCTCCCCTTGAAAAGTAAACTTACTTAGACTGAATTAACTTCTTCAACTTCAGTATTTCAAAGCTGAAGGTACCCCCCCAAAAAAAAAGAAAGCTGCTGTCCATGCAGTGCGGTTTGCCCGTTCCAGCCCAGGACCCCAAGCGTTTATCGGAGCCCAGCCGCGCCCATCTCTGCACCAGACTGCTTATGGGTGTGAGCACCTCTGGAAACCAGGATAGCAGGTAAGAGGAGATGGATACAGCCCAGAAATGCACCTCTGGAGATACACGTTTCTTTTTTTTTTTTTTTTTGGTCTACCCTAATACAAACAGGGCACGGCGTGATTTCAGTTAACATTACTACTGATGTTGTCAGCTCCTCCGACCCAAGATTTGCTCACTTTAAGCCTGAAAATTTTCAGAAATGTAATGCCAGCATTTCAGGTTATCCACAATTAGAAATCTGTGCATGTGAGCGACTTGCAGACTGCGTTTCTCCTCCTGGATGCTGGTGCTACAGAGATGCCTGGAGGAGGCTGACACAGACGGAGATGGGGAAATTGAAGGAAACCAAGGCTGCCTGCTCTTAATATTTAATATCCACAAGTTAAAGACAGAAAGGTGCAAAAAGCTTAATAGTATTTGTAGCTCTGAAATTAAAACTTTAGAAGAAACTTGTAGAGAACAGTAATGTATGCAATGACATCTGGGACTGTAATCAGCAAACCGCTTTCAAGAGCTGCCAAAGCAAACAGCCAAATAACAAATCCACTTTACAGATCATCAATCTGGTCGGGCACTTGCCAAGGTAAATAGTACAAGGCTGAAGTTTGCTTTGCAAACCAGTGAGCCGGGAGTTCAGCACGGCCTGCTTCCAGGACGGCAACGCTGGGGCAGGGTCCTTGTAGGTTTGGCGTCCAGGAAAGTTCAACAACCCAATATCTAGCCAGTGACTCGGGAGGTGAAATATAACCAACGTTAGGGATTAGAAAACGTACAAGAGATTCAGGTTATGTTCATAACTCACTCCATGACAACAACTACTCGCGGTGGTACAAGTCAAACACAAGCTCTCAGATAATGCAGAGTTTATTGTAACACTGCTTCGCAGGCTGGGCAACATTTCATGGGAACTCCAAACCTAAGACTGAAAAAAATTAGTAGGAAATGAACCTTCTTTTATTTTCAAATGAGATAAAATCTGGCTCCAACTACCATATTTTACATTTTAGGGAAGAGGATATAAAACATCAAACAGTGATTTTTTTTTCATTATGAATGCAAGAAAGATAATTTATGGCGGCTGCAAAACATTTATTTAAGAAGTAAAGCCTTTATGCTCTGTATACAATTTATAGGGTTGTAAAAGAAAGAAGTGGAACAACTGCAGCCATAACATGTGCATTTATGAATAATAATTGTAAGCTTGTTTTGTTAGAAACAACTTCTGCTCCAGAGCTCATTCTCCAGTTGATTGGGAAGTCCTCAAATGTGATCTTGGATTTGTTTAACGTTATGCTCTTGGCTCGAAGAAAGGGGAGTTCAGTACAACATCGCTAGGCAGTGCATGTCAAGAGCTGAGCAGAGTAATAGCAGGACGCATGCGAGATGTCTTCCTGCATATTCCTGGTGGAAATTGCCTCAGCTCTGTCTTTGAGCACAAATATTTGATTTTCGCTGCAGCCGTGCGGGTGTTGCGACACGGCCGCAGGAACGGCTCCAGCAGGATGCTGCCGCGTGTGCCTTCTGACTCCCTCACCTCGCTGCTGGGCAGAAATGGGCCAAGCCCCATTGCAAAAGTGCTGTGTTGATAAACATAAACCAAATGTGATGAAATCGGCCCAATATTTACTGCAGGAAAGGTGACTATTAGCACAGCTGTAAGGTGACGTGGATGCAGAGGCGGGGGCTACCATGCATGCGTGTGCAGGCGATTAAGCACGTGGTTACCCCTCTTTTTTTTTTCCCCTTTAATTTGTCATTTATTCCGGAGAACACAATGCAACAAGGCTGGGCATTGCACCACGTTCTTTGCAATTGCTCAGGAACCTGTAGGCGGGTTGCCCCTGGCTACACTCAGGCACAACGCCCTTCAGCACCAGCAGCCTGCTCTGCGCCCCGTGCTCTGATCAGCGTCACCTGTTTTTCAGTTAGGGTAAGTTCCTCAAACAGTTTCTCTAACTTTTTAGCTAATCAAAGCATGATGGAGCATGGGAACAATTTAGAACTGCAGTTTGAAATAAGTAAGTGGATCCCCCACAGGCACAAAAAAATCCTGATGACGAATCGTTCACTAATCAGGAGGTCCTGGGTTTGCAACGCGACGAGTCTCACGAACACACAACCAGCGGGGCCAGGTTCCCACTGGGTATTTATGGCAGGGGCTGCTTCGAAGGTCTCAGCTCACCACGGCATTTTTCCCTTTCCATGCTGCACCCCGCTCCCCATCGCCTGCCCCGTGCTTCACATTAGCTAACGCTGACCCTCAGCCTCCCCCGGCGAGGCGCTGGATTGTACTTATGTGGCCATTTGCTATTTCTGGTGAGTTCCCTTCTACTTCTGCTGGAGTGAAAAGAAGCAGCATCTGGTATCACAACACAAACAGATAGGGCTGCCGTAACACGGAGCTTTCAGAGGCTTGGCAGGACGGCTGCTCCGTGCTGCGAGGAGCTGCCAGTGGCCAAATACTCTGACAAAAAGGATGTGTAACTCCTCAACACTACCCATGATGGAAACAACTGCAGCTCTCACTGGAGGTCAGGACGCACATGAAAACAAGCCTACATGTGTAGCAGATTACAACAAACACATGGCCAAGATGGACTCGACAGATCAAATGTTGGAATCATACGATGACACATGGAAAAGTAGAATTTCGCAGGGAAAAAAAGCAACCGAGAGCCCATATGTTCAATTAGCAAGATACAAAGCTTTTGTTGTATCCCAAAAATAGCAAATAAAAGTCTGTTGTCATTTTTGGATTTCCAGATGTGTTTCATTTCCA
Organism: Alectura lathami; assembly: GCA_013399715.1. Lineage (NCBI taxonomy): Eukaryota > Metazoa > Chordata > Aves > Galliformes > Megapodiidae > Alectura > Alectura lathami. The sequence continues at coordinate 46,253 of VXAV01003332.1, forward strand.
GCTTCACATCTGAACGTGTGGACCTGCCTGAAGTTGAAAGAGAGGAAAGTGTGGCAGTGGCTGAAGGGTACAATTACATCAGAACTCTTCCTCCCAACAGGGGCGATTAGCTCCCCGCACCTCGCGCAGCGCTGCTGGCGCACGGGGCCTTCAGCGGGCTCTCACAGACCCGCCCAGAGCACAGACAGCATCTCAGCAGAGATGTTCTCTCTGAGCAGCACTCCCCCTCGCACTGAGACATGCCTCTGTTGTGCTGGTTACTCTGAAGTATCCAGTTTTTTCAACAAACTGTAAGGGAATCGGGATTTATCCCTCCCGAGCACACTCACGAAGGGCAGAAGCAAACGCCAAGTCACGAGCACTACAGCAGCTACCTGGCCAGAACCATACAAAGAAAACACCAGTCTATAACCAATAAACACAAGTTACTTAGGTAGCACACAAACAAAACCAGATGGGCTCATCTACTGCAGGTTTCCCTTTCCTCATATTTTTCTCTCACTGTTTTTGAACTTAAATTACATTCAAACAAGGAACATTTGCCGGTACGTGACTTCCCAGAGGAAGCCTCAGGTGTGCTCTCCTGGCCTGTTGCACTCTCTCCGAGGCAGGATTTTGTTCCACCAGCCTCTAAAGAAGCAGAGGTGAAGCTGCAGCTCCCTGGGCAGTGCAGCAAGGGCCCTCCACAGAGCTCTGGGTGAGACTCAGCCCGGGGTGACCGGCTCTGGCAGCACACACCCCACAGGCAGCAATGCGCTCTCCCCACGTGTGGCTGCAGGACAGTATCATTATCTCTCACTCCCAAATGGAAAAACTGAAGCACGGAGATTAGGTTACGTGCCCAGGATCACCCAAGAAGCCTGTGGCTGAGCTGGGATTAGACCCTCAGCTCCTGGTCCTTGCCCAGCTCTCAACCACAACACCATCCTTCCTGGACGCTTTTATGTAGTTATATTTATCTTTATGTAGGGTCATCTTGGCTCCCAGCATGAAAAGCACATATGGTTTCCAGTCCTCAGATTGCCTGTGTAAGGGTTAAATATTCAAATATAACGTTATTCCTGGCATTTATGGAAAAATTTCTCAGTGCCGATTCCAAAATCCCATGGCTTTTGTGATGCTGCTGCTCTGTATCACAGATAGTTATAAACGGGGTTGTCACTCCCCTATCTGTGGGTTGATAAAAGTGCAGCACTTTATCCAAAGGTTTAAAATTAGTCTAAACGATGAGAACGTGGCTGCATGTTTGCATTTGTTAATGCTCTCATTTAGTATAGCTGCTATCAACAGAGCTGCAGGAAGAAGGCAAACCAGTGAATGCTCCCGCAGTGACCTACGCATGCCCAGCATAATCCTAGGAGCTCAAGTTCCTTGTGTTAGAGTGCTTTTGTCATAAATTCTCAAATCATAAAACCCCTACAGGATTGCAGTGAACAGCTGTAGTACACAAAAGGTTAACCAAAACAGAAAGGACACCGATATGTACAGCACAACACCAAATGCAAACAAGCACCCCTTACCACCATAATCTCACTGGCACCGATGGAAAAATTATTACTGAAAGCACTGCAAATGGCAGAGCCACCAGCAGGGACCTGTACTTAGGGATCTATTCTAGGCATCGCCTCCACCTGGGCATGTGGTTAAGTATTTTATTCCTGATTCAGCTAAAGCAGAACTGCTGTGCTTTGTTTCACAGTCCTCCTGGGTCCACTGGAGACCTCGCTGTAACCCCAAGTGAGCGGCAGCCAGCGCGCCGGGCACGCAGGCATGCTGGCCAAGGGACATCCTGCATCCACGGCTGTTCTTACACTCTGGTGTGTGTGTGAGCAACTTAATTCTTCTGGAGTTATAGGGCATATTGTACTGCTGCGTGTAAAGGCTAGAAAGAAGAAGGAAGATTTGCTATCACGGTCTATCTTCCCAGTTAGTAATGACTGATTGACTTTGTGCTCATACTTGATTTTTGTTTCCAGCTTGTGTAACGTATAAAGGAATAACAAGAGTAAGTAATATATCTTGCTCTCAGAAAGCAGCAGACCAGCAAACACATGCTGGGTCGTTGTTGCCAGGACTGCACTACAACGTGGGACTCGCCCAGCAAGCGCCAGGGGAAGCGAGCTCCCTGCGCCCCGAGCAGCCGCGCGAAGCTCCTGGTCCCTGTGCTGTGGCCAGCGCTGCTTCCCCGCTAGATAACAAGCTGCAGCCCCGGGGAGGTTTCGTTACATGTCATCATGTTTTTCGATTCCTTTAAAAAAGATGTGTAAGGAAGGATATCAGCATGCATTGTTTGGAGGGCTACTGATAACCACACCACATATGAAGAAAAGCTTGGCGTTTGCACCTAATCCGTACCATGTGCAGGCCCAAGATACCATGTTGTTTCTGCAAATGTTCACTTAATTATTTTTAAATAGATCGGCCACAAGATCCATCCAGCCAAAACAATAAGGAGAAAACACATTCCACAGGCTGAAGGCAGTTGGACAAAAAACCTTCCTGTGCTCATTAAACATTGTGTCAGACGTTCACTAGGCACCATGCTTTTTAAAGATCTGTCTGTTTACTCCATCATTGCTAATATTCAAGATACATTTAGAGTAAATAGGTTAGGAAAGCATTTGATCTCATTGCTATGTAGTGCAGAAGCCCGGTAGACTGAATTTCCTGGTACAGTGAACTATTCTTAGATTCCTTGAAATCCTGACTTGTTCTCAGCTACTCCAGCGATAACACAAGCACTGCTCTGGCCAAACTGCACTGCTGTTGTGAGCAAAGAGTCAGCGCAATTTACTCAATAATCTCACCACTATGGCCTCAGTTCAGCAGAGGTTCAGGAGCTGATTAAGACCATGCCACATGCATGAGCCAAAGCCTAAGCCAACGTCACTTTTTGGGGTGTGAGCTCCTACCCGCTGCCACAGGCTGCTGTCTGCCCAGGAGTGCCCGCCGAGCTGTTTGCAGGGCTGGATCTTTGAGCAAAAACCCTGCAAAGCCGCCTGGGTTTAGCGGTAGCAGCAGGAGCATCCGCTCTGGCACCAGAGCCAGTCTGAAAGATTTCCCATGCCGTGCACTTCCCAGCCCTTCCCCCTTGTCCCTCATTGCCACCCCACTGCGACAGCTCACCGCACTCCGTTCTGCTCCTACATGTGTTAAGGAAACGCGCTCTACTCGACTGCCGAAACAACGCAAGAAAGAGAGAAAAACCCCAAACCCACAAACACCAAAAGCTTCCAGCAGCAGAACAGAGGGAAAATGAACAGTGGGGCTGGAAGGAGAAGGCAGGGTCAGGGAAGGGCTGGGAGCCTCTTAAACTGGCTTTGCTGCAGGATAAGATGCTCATGTAACTACACCCTTATTAGTGTTATTTTTTTAAAGCTGGATCATTTCACAGATCTACTTTAAAAACATGTCATAAATGAGATCTGCTGCAATGGAACAGTAATATGGGACTGCAGCTGGAGCCTGAATGGAGCTGTGCTAATTTAGGCCAGCTGAAGACATGAGCCTGTATTACCCCAAACTTAGTTTTCACTGGTCGGAAGGGGGAAAATGTCCTAATTGCCCCTGTAGTATTGTTCCCACAAACGTAATACCTGCCTAGAAGATTATTTCTTTTGGTACTAAAGATTAAAAAAAATAAATAACCCCCCCCTAAAACTATCGCTTTAATTTAAGGTTTCATTTCAAAACAGTTGGAAAACTTCCAATCTTCAAAGTTTCGCCCAAAAATAGAAAGTACGTTCTGCAACTGATTTTAAAGATCTGTTCTGTTTATTTATCTATTTACTAATTCTACTGCTATCACAACGGCTCTTTAAAAAACTGATGTTTCAAGGTGTTTCTTGCCTACCTGGGAGACACCTGCATTTCTCAGTCATCCCCATCGCAGGCTGTGATGCTGCGGCAGGGAAATGGGTGTAACTGCACAAAGGTATCACCTGGCACGCTTTAACAGGGTGGCAGCAGAGCCCTCCTGCCTTGAAAAACCTAAATCCTTGGCGAGTGCCAGCAGCACTGATGAGGGAAGCGGGCTGGGCATTCCCATCCTGGCCTCGCCACCTCAAACCAGGCAGAGAAGCCACGGCAGCAGGAGCGCTGTGGGGCAGCGGCACGGCGGTCCTGCCGCTCGGCACGAACACACAGCCTGAGCCCTGATGCTGTGGTACCAGACAGGTCCTTTGCTACACATCAACACCCACTGCTTGTTCGCAACCTGTGGCCATGGCGGTGGAGGAAAGGAAGACGAATGACACATGCACACACTGTGCTTTTCCTGAGGAAGATGCACAGCCACAGTCCTGCCTCTGCTACAGCACTCGGCACGCAGCCTCGGGCAGGTCACTTCATCTCAGAAGCTGTTCTACAGCTGTCTCAGCTGTACAGACAGTTAATACCTCCTTGCACTGAACAGCATAATTCACTAATGCCTATAAAACAGTTGGTGCTTTCCACATGCAAGTGTTAGGAGGAGGCGGGGTGTTACTGCTCTTTCAAGGAAATGTTCTGTGGCAATTACATTGTGAGAGACACTCTGGCTTTGCCAAATGACAATATTAGGAAAGTATGTAGACAAAAGCCAAAAGAGAGAACCTTTTTAATTATAACTTTGGCACTTGAGCAACGACTCCTATTTACAAACCTCCATGCGAGCTACCCGCGCTCCCTCTGATGGCTGCACGCAGCTGGGGCTGCCGGCGTAGGGGGAGGCCGTGGGCATGAGCTTGGCACCCTCCTCAGTCACCCAAGTGGGTACGTGAGATGTCCCTCCTGCCTTGCAGAAGGAGAAAAACACAACGGAGAGGGCAGAATAGGCCTGGGCAAGCAAGATGGCGCAACCAGGTTCCAGCTGGGCTCCCCTCAGGGTGTCCTCCTCCCTGCAGGCCCACGGGCCTCTCCCGTCAGTGTGAAAACTGGGCCTTGAATAGTTATCAGCCTTGTTTGTTCGGTGGGAAACAGCACAGACCCCACAGGAAAAGCAAAAATATACATGTAGAGCAGAGCCTGAGCCACCGCTGACATCTCTGCGCGGCCTGCCCTGCTTTCCCCAACATGGAGGCTGGGGCTGAGGCGCGAGGCCTGTCTGCCTGCCCGGCAAGTTTCTCCGCCTCGCAGCACAGCGCTCGCGACACGCTCTGCGTAAATAATTTATTGTGGAGGTAGATTAAAGTTACAAGGCATTAAATCTTGCACTTCCAGCTTCACATAAGTTTTCAGTATTGCTGGACCTAGGGCTTGTTTGGAGTAACCCGGAGGGGAAAAACCCACAGCACTCCCATGATATAAGTTCAAGTAAGCTGCTTTTTATTCCAGTTCGGAAAAAGTTAAGTAAAGCAAACCGTCAGATCTAAGCTATGGGATTGAAGGAACAGGTTGCAAGGACAGGAGGAAATTCAACCATATCCACATGAAGGACTACGATTCTGCTTTAAAACCCAAAGAGACTTCCATTTTAACCCGGTGACTACATTTAGTATAAACACACATCAATCATGGTGAAAAGAGACACCAACGCTCCCTTCTGCCAGTGGAAGCCATCCCTTCCATACCATTTGGCAGAAACCCTTCCATGACATCCACATGGTTCAGCATACTGAAGAGCCTTCTCCAGGACACGCTTCTCTGCACCATGGTTCTCGTTGACATCACTGAACATCGATGCACTACAGTACTAGCGTAAAACCCTGGCCAGATCCTTCCACAGCCACCAAGACACTTTTTTTTTATTTTTATTTTTTCCCTAGCGTTCCCTGTGGAGCAACTTGTTGCACCCAGAAGGCTCCCAGTATGTCCTTACTCACACAGAGATTTTCAGTCCAAGTTTGGGCTCAGACACAAGGGTCTGACTGACGCAGAATGGAAATGCTTGTCACCAGAGCCATCCAGTGGGAAGCTGCTTCAACACTTTTGTGCTTAATAGGATTTTTTTTAGAAATATATCTGTGAAAAATCAGAAAACGGAGCCATGTTTGTAAGAGAGATTTAAAAAAACAGGACTCAAATGAGAAACCTGTAATAGGTCACAATGTCACTAATAGAAATGCGTGCATTAACAAAAATGCATTTTAAGAAACAATTATGGTGGGGGAGGTTGATAATTTCTAAACTCCTTAAACCAGGACACTGGGGAGCTGGATTTCTCACAGGACCATTTCTGCTGAGCAGCATCACACAGCCAGGATCAGCACCTTGAGCACAACCCAGAGAATTGACGACGGAAAATCATAATCTTCTGGTGGCCTTTCTGCAACTGATGAAAAATGAGTTAAAGTCTCAATTCACTTTTTAATGAAAGTGTCCAAAATACAAACCAACCAAAATCCAACCAAACCGCACAATATTCTTCAGTTTTCCGTTCCAAAACGCTTTCCACAGTTGTCATTAGATGGCACTTCTGATTGTGATCTCAGCAGAGATGCCAAACATGAAGCAACCACATGGATTTCAAGCTGATTCTCCCTTCTAAAAATGGTCTCTACAAGTTTGGGTGAGGGGCAGCCCAGACCCCGCTGCCTATTCCCTGCACAAAGAAAGTTATCCTGCACGCAACGCTATCCACGCCGCACTCTTTCATGAACTCCAAATTCACTTATTTTAATAAAACATGCTACTCGAGCCATCTGACATTTATTATGCTTAAGAAACATAAAATGGAAAAGAAACATCTATGACCAGAAACAACCCTTCAACTCACTTTTATTGCCAAGGATCTGAATTTTTTTTTTTTTTTTTTGCTAATAACAATGCCTCCCTGCTCCACCTTGCCTTCTGTGATATTGCAGGAAATTCTCAGAAAGAAACCCTAATGTGGATCACAGCTGTGCAGCTTAAAGCCAAACAAGCCTCTGATTTCAGAGGTTCGGGGTGGACTGAACGTTACCCTGACATGCTGCAAAGTTGCAAACGCTTTCCTGCTCCTTAAGAGCGTGCTTCTTTGTTAGCAGGGCGAGTGTGCAGGGAGGAAAGCGCTGGCTCGGAGGGGCGCGGCTCCAGCGAAGCCCACAGCACCTAGGTGATGCCCTGGGTGTGGATATTAAGCCTCACTCATCGTGGCAGCTCTGTTTCAAATTCTGGAGCCTGGTGGGCGTGGGCTGGCGAGCGGAGGAGCTGTGTCTTTAAGATCGCAACGCTCTGCCCGTGCCAATCTATCAATGCTCCATGCTGCGGTGGCTTTTCTGCCTGCTGCTCAAATTTGTCCAATTAGACACGGCCCCACAGGGTGGAATTCAGTGTGAAATGTGTCTACTGATGTCTGCAAATTAACCACTGTAGACATGCTGCTTTAAGGCCTGTAAGTGACAGGCGGAGAAATGCCTGCCCAGGACAAAAGCAGGAGGACTCGCTGCGTAAAAGCCCGGATCAGCCTGTTAAGGGATTCCCAGACTCAGCTAGGTAAAGTGTGTTAGCCGCCGCGGCACTTCGCACCTCAAGCTGTGCTGTCTCACACCACTGACCCTTCCATGGCGACATAATTCTCAAGAAGAAGCCAGGATTATCTGTCTAAGAGCCTTACGTGTGTCATGTAAGGTCAGGTGCCAACTGCAATGTAAATTAGTAGTTAAGAGTATTGGTAGCTAGACAGATGCTGGGAGCCTCAATTAGAAAGAAAAGTCAGATTATAAGTAATTAAGAGATACAAAAAATGCTTCAGAGGCTAAATACCTAAACTGCCTCCACCGTATTTTTTTTTTTTTTTTTAATAAAGCACACATTCCTGAGCTCTTCCAGATTCTGCCTGAAACATCTCTGCAGACTCCAAAGCTGGGCTCCATGCAGACAAAAATCCCCGGCATGCTGGTGTCAAAAGTACCAGAAGGAGAATTATGAAAGCAGGGTGCTTTTATTGGGCAGAGTGCAACACAAGTCATAATTTTTGCTTCGCTGCTGCTAGAAAAGGGTGAGCTTTTTAATCTTCTGCCATAAAGGGTCTAACTGCTTTTCAAATACTTGTATAATTTAATAATTTCTATTTTAAATATTGCTAAGGAGGAAGGATAACAACTGTATTTACTTTGGGAAATGCTTCTGCTGCTGCTGTATCTCCAAGGGGTACAGTAACGTATGCAGACACAGTAAGCATATGTACTTATAAGTTGATGAGAACCTGGTGACCTCAAGCCACTTTATAAATATGAATTCCTAAAATAACAGCAGCACAGTACGAAAATACAATCATTGGGCCCACTTTAGTGACAGGCAAACCAGCACAGAGCCTGAGGTGAGTCTGCAGAAGCTAGGAAGGGTCCCGAAGAATCCCACATGCAAACAGCTTGGGTGCCTGCTTGTACAAGGGGCTCTCGCAAGGCATGAAATATTTATACAGAGTTCTTAGGACCCTTTCCTTGAAAGATTTGCCACCAGACACCTAGCCAACTGAGAAGAGCACTTTAAAGATATGCTTGATTTAGAGCCACTGAGATTTAAGAACCATGCTTAAATGCTCTCCTTAGCATGGAAGAAGTTAAGCATTTGCTTAAGTATATTATCAAGCCGGGGGCAAGCGATTACCGTGGTGAGAAACCGCCTGCAGTGACTGCTGGCCTGGCAGCATTTGTGGGACTGGACTCTGGCACTTCAGAAAGCGTTAAAACACATGGAAAACCATACCCTTAGATTACTTATCGGGGTGCTCTGGCTTTGAAGAAGCCACTCAGTATTTTTAAGTGTTTTTCTTTTTTTGAGGCCGAAAGACTGTAATGGGTTCATGAGATCACCGTGAGCCTACAGTAGCACCTGCAAAGGACTAAGGAACACTTATGTCAACAGGGAGCTCAATGCTAAGGCAAGCACTTCAAAATCCTGAGAAAATTCTTCCAAAATAGTTTTGTGTTTCAGTTTGCAGCGTTTTCAAAATACTCCATTCAGGGGGGATGCAGTTCAAGTCAGCTTCTTGTTATTCTACAAATCATTCTCTATTTTCACAGCCATAAATCATGGAAGCAATTGACAATCTCCTGACATTGATTAAATGGCAGCTGATCCCTGAAATTATATTACTAGTATTTGTACAACACCTAAGGTCCTCAAATGCTCTTAGGTCCTGGAGAGCCATATAAAAATCCTGTGGCCACAGACTTCACTCACATTTTATTGCACAGCAAATGGCTATGAGCAAATAAGCACCAGCAGAAGAGGGCTGAACTGGAAGCACCATGCAGATGTAACACTGAAGTGGGGCAAAAAGGGATTGTGTAAAAAAAAAAAAAAATGCAATATCAAAGTATAACGGGATTTTTTCTTCCAAGAAAGCATCTTTATAGTAAAATATTGTAATGCCATTGTATGCCCTTCCCACCAGAAGAAAAGGCTCTACACTGCTCCATTATGTCAAAGGATGTCTAAAAACATAAGCATCACTCACTCAGATGAATGCTACTTTCTTTGGATTTTTTTTTCTTTTCCTGTGGTATTCACTTGGTAGAAAGCGAATTTCTCTCGCTGAAGTGAAGCTCTGCAATATTTACCCCTCAGCACAACCCCTCAGCCCAAACCCTAACAAGCATAACAGGAAAAGCTGTCTGGGGAGCGGGTCACAGGCAGGAGGGAGCAGCTGCTGGCACGGCCGCGGAGCTCTCCCCGCAGAAACAAGAAGCTCTTGGTTATCAGCGGTAACAGCCAACAGAAGACCCTGCCTTATGCTCACAAGTTTTGCCATAAGACACAGAGCACAACAAACTCCTTTGTAGCTTCGATCACAAGTTGCAGATAGATTATCCTATGACGACGGAGCTAATCTTACGCAGCAAGTAAGAACTGAATATAAGTGAAGGAAAGACTGGAAGTGAATGTTACCACGACACTCTGGAAAGGCTTCCTGCATATTTCTGTCACTCTTTTGTCCTTCCAGAAGCTGTGTAGATAGTTATGCCAGGGCTGACTATGTTATCTTATGTACTAAATCCGCCTAGATCTGTAGATGATGTCTTAGGGGGTGAAAAAGATTAATAAGGAATCACTCCAATGGCTTTAGGACAGCTAAGAATCTTAACCCATTTAACCTCCCCTAAAACACACAATCAGATCAGAGGAAGTTGTAGGAAACTCATTTCAAAGACTCCAGGCGACACTTTTTAGGTCAGATTTACAAAGCTCATTAGAATGAAGGTCTGTTACTTTAGATTTTAATACTAAGACACACTAAGAAACCCTCTTGCCCCATTTAGGAAACATACAAAGCAAAGATGCAAATTTTAAAAAGAAACTTAATCTTAATGCATGTGTTCTGCCACCAAATCTGAGTAAAACCTTCCTAGCTTATGTTCTTATAGAAAACTGGAGAAAATACATCAAAAAGGAACAACAAATGCCTATTCATTTACATCTTTTAATCTTTGAAGTAGCACGTGGGATGCAACGAGCACACCATTCTTTTCAAATCATATTTTGTCTGGAGCAAACAGCATCATACAGACACACAACTTAGTGATTTTTCTTATCCTTGCTGACTTCCTCAAAACCTGTTTTACCCAGAGCTGTGAGAGTGCTGGGCAGCTGGGGCTGAGCAAGGTATTCGTGCATCCTTGTACTCTGACAGGCATGCACTTGCACCTCTGAGTCGTGTTCACATGCTGTTACGGAGAGAGGGAAATGAGTGACAGTGATCAAGACTCCTGCTCTCTGTTTTGTGCAAAGAGAACACAAAAAACTGAAGGTGATCACCAGCTGATAAGACGCTGCATCTCAAGTAGAGATATTAAGACAGAAAAATGGAAAAACCCAACAGAAGTATGTCACTTGGCAGCCTAATATGATTGTACCTATCCAGGCAGATTTTGGTCAAAGGGAAATGGGGTACTGAACCTGAAATTAAAAGGAAGAGATTACTTTATTTAATATGGAAAGACAAGCCATCAAAATTTTGTGGTTAATTAGGAGGAAAAAGGCCTATATAGAATGAGCTAGATGGCTTGGGGAACTTTAATATTAATCTTGTGATATCTCCTAATAACAAAAGGCCTCTATGATATATCAAACAAATTTATAAATGTATGATCAATGCATTTGACATGTTATTTAATTATGATTCTTCATGACAGAGACAATATGAAAAACTAGTGTCAACGTTCTGACAGTGGAATAAATAAATAGATGTAATTATTTCTTATACTGATCCCAGATGAATTGTAATGTATCAGGCCAGACTGCAGAGCAGAGTTCTAAGGTTTCCTTAATATGATAGAGTTTGATGTAAGGGGTGTCGTGTATCCAATATTTTGCTGTTTTATTAGAATAAAAAGCTCTCTGGGGATTTCAAGTTCAAATGGTCACAGGTCTCCCCCTCCATTGCTATTGTGCTTAATGCAAGGATAAGCACTGAAATATGTTTAGAGAAACACTAGGGCAGCTGTTAGAAGCAAAACATCAGCCTGTGTGCATCCGAACAACCCCCTGCACTCTGGGGTTGTTCACAATTCACCCCTAGACGGGATTTCTTGCCACTGCCCTGTGCCCTAAGCAAATGCCAGCCCTGAAGCTCAGGTCTGGACTCACCAGACACACGACGTGCAAAGCAGGGCCGCAGAGCCAGGCTCAGACGAGAGCGTTCTGAGCCCATCCCCGCGGCTGCTGTGCGCCGGCATTCCTCCGTGCGCACGGAAACCAGTTGCAGCGGTGGGTCAGGGCGAACGCAGCCAGCACACTTGTGGCCATTATCATACAGACAGGAAAGAATGCGCTATCTGTTTTTTTGGCCAAGAGAAATTATAGTTAACATTTAACATGAGGGAACTAACTTCAAAGGAAAGCCAGCTGGATTGGAATAATGGGAGATGAAAATGCTAACACCAGCACAAACTTGCAGGTGGTCATATTTGGCTGAAAATAATACATCTGCAGTGGATGAGCCGGCTGTAACGCAGTGCCTGAGACAATTCTGCTGTTTGCAGCGGGGCCGCAGAACGGCTCGAAGGAAGGCCTCTGTGTGCCGGACACCGTGCAGCCCCGGTTCCGCGGCCCCAGCGGGGTCAGGGCGCGTGGCATGGGTGGGAGCCTCGTCCTGCCTGGACACGGAGCTTCAGCAAATGTTTTAGGAGCCGGGGGCAAAGTAAATGACAAAACAGCTCCGTTCTCCATTAATGCAGCACTTCAGGGGTTTTCAGGCGTTGATCTTTACAGCGAGAGGAATGGCAAATAAGAAAAACATTCGCCAGACCTAGAGATACAACAATATTCATCATTTCCATGAGACTCCCCACTAAAAGCTGCACAACGACGATTTCTGATGGACTAACCAGAATACAAAGCGCCTTGCCATAGCCTCATAGCGAGACATGGAATGAAAGCCCCTTCCCTTCTAGCTCGGTAGCAGAGCACAAGCAGGCAGGGCATGACTGAGCTCAGCTCAGTTCTGACACCACCCAGGAGATCCTCACAGCCTGTTGATGCAAAAACGCTGACTTCATGTCTTCTCCCCGCGTGCTGGCTCCTCCTCACACCGGAGACCAACTGCGTTTTACTCAGGTACTCATGTTCCCATAAATCCCATCAATTTGATTAGTTCTGCTTGATTTCACACAGGTATGGTAACTGCACGGATTATTACTAGGAGAAAGAGCTGGAAGCAAGGAGGGCATGCAGAAGTTCTCTACTCAACTGATTTTTGCCAGATTTTGCATTGTTTTTAACAGTAGGTGGGTACACTACAACATCGCTGTCCACATCAGCTTACTGGAGAATTTATAGATAGCACCCATAAAACTGGGACAAAAGTAAATATTCACTATCTCTATATAATATAAAAAGCAAACAACAAATTCTAACCAATGTGCTTCTTCTCTGAGACTTCAACTGCAGTACTAGAGACAAATGGCAAATAAAGGGTGGCAACGCTCCCTAAGGGAACAGGCTCCAGCTCTATTAAACCCAAATGGAAGCGATTTCCAAGGGCACGGCACCGGGAACGCCTTTTCTCTGGTGGCCCCAGATTTAGGGCTTGTTTGCAGGAGGACAGAGCTGCTCAGAGGTCTGAGACCTCGCAGTAAGTATTTTCACGATGCGATGTGCTGATTATTTCAGTACAAGATGCCAGAAATAAAATAAGCCATAGATCTGCCCTTCCTAAGGGTCTGAGATAGCTAGCTCCAGCAGGAGTTACTGCTCCATGGGGTTATACAGAGGAATAACTATCCAATTTATTACTGCATTTCTGAACAATTTTGTAATTACATGGCCATTGCTTATTCTACTCTTTTTATTTTCTTTCTAAGACAGCAAACGCTTCACACTCATCCATTATCAGAAGCCACAGCCCTGAAAAATGAGCTTTCTGAAGTCTCTGACGCTGGGAAGCATCTACCGCAGCCAGTCTGTGAATCTACCTGCTGATTAAGCAATGAAGTGGTCTGAACTCCTGCCTTCAGCTCCCTGTAAAGTCAACAGGATGCAGACAAATCCTGCCAGCTTTCTGTGAGCACAGACCAGGGCCAGAACTATCTGTAACGTAAGGAAATGAAAACTTTGTATGTCTACGCAGTGGGAATTTTAAAAGGAATATGGATAAGGAGTAACACGGAACATTACTATTCCCGCAAAACGATTTTTAGGCAATCTTCCATAAAGCATCAAGGTCAGATTCAGATTTGTTGTGCTGCTTGTTTTTAAGCACAAATCAGCGTACCCTTAGTCATTAAGTAGATGATGCTAGTTTTAACAAATGAAGCTGGATTAATTTAAAGTATTTAAAGTGATCAGCAGACCTTCGGTTAAAGAACATATGTCATTTTCTCCTAAGTTTCTGCTCTGATGAAAACACACGGCCAATCTGGGCTCCTCCGTCGCCGGCCCGCGGGGAGCTACCTGAGCCCTTGGCTACCTGCCTGGGAGCGGCCGCCAGCAGCTGCATGGGATTAATGGGCAGCAGCCTTCAGCAAGATGGATTGAGGAGGTCAGGAAGACACCAGCAGCCCCGACACGTGTCATGCATCACTGTCTGCCCGCCGCCCCCGCCCCCCGCTCGGAAAATGGCCAAGCGTGTCCAAGCGAGCCCACTTAGGGGACTAATGGGTAAATGCATAAAACTATTAAATGCATGAGAATCCTCTTCACCAAATGGCAAAATGTAATGAAAGTTTAAACTGTTAATTGAATAAACCTCTTAGGGACAGAGTGTATCAACACAGGATGTTTAACAGCTCAAAAGTTACCTGTCAGGTTGCTTCCAAGCCCAGGTGTGCGGTCGGGGCCTTCAGTGTGCCAACGGCCCTGGCCACAACACTCAGGCTCAGTGCTACCCTTACTCCCGCAAGGCACTTTCCTCCAAAGGATTTTACATGCCAAAAGGCCTGCAAACATTTTTACCCTCACGGATAGCTAACAGCAACGAGCCTCCCAGGCACCTCTGCTCTGAGCTGCGGCGCTGCATCAGCCTCGGGGCAATTTCCCAAATCCTCCCGCAGGCTGCTCTGAAGACACAAAGCCCTGAGTGCACCAGCAATCCTCCGCGAGGTTCTGCTGGTGCGGGTTGCTCTCCATGACCTGACATCATGTCCCCGGCCCATCTGAAGCCCAGCAGCGCACTGCTTCTGGTTTTTGAGCAAGCTCAGGTCAGAAGGCTACGAACAAGCTGCGAAGGGATCCCACAGATCCCACATTTCAGCTGCACAGAGCTGGCTGTATGAACTATTTCCAACAGACTCTTGTCCTTACCTCTGATATTTCAAGGGGCAAAACTCTGCTGTTCTAAAGCCTGCGCTGCGGTCTGTGGCAGCTCCTCGGGAGACCAGCGTGCTGCCTCGGGCCTCACGGTTTATCCTCGCAGGAACAAGATTACTGCCTCATAAAACAATTGCAGAGCTACAGTGCTGTTATCCACTGAACAGTGAAAGAAGAGAAGAACGATTTATGAAAAATACCATGATCCTTCCTGAACAGAGCCCGACTAACAGCAATTGCAGAGACAGTAACTAACCTAATGTTGCATTGTAAGAGCACAAAGAAGTAGGTTTGGCCATGGAACCAAAGTCATCACAGATCAGACCATCTGGTTTAACAGTTCGGAGATGGTTTTCCTCTCTGAGCACAGGATCCAATGAAAGTTGTTTCACGACCTAGCGTCTGCTGTAAACAATGTGACTTTTGGATAAACCAGTGGCTGACACTGACAGGGCAGAAAGCTCACTGACATCCAGCTTTCTAAAGCTAAGGTAACAGAAGCAGCCGACTCCATCCCCTAAATAAACCTGCGTTAAGGTATGCTAAGATGTTTTACAATGACAGTCCACAGCATCGCGTTTTTTAACTGATGCAAAGGCTGTACTATACGAAAGAATAGTCTTCCTAATTGTCCTTTACATTAAAGAAGGAAGAAAAAAAAAAAAGCTCAGAGCTATAAACGGGGAAAAAGTAACTGAGAAAGGTTTTCTTTACACATCCCCCAGTGTTCATGCTCAAATACAGCTCCACATTCTCAGGCCGTCGCTTCATGGTGGGGTCGCCACTGGGTTGCCTTCAAGTGCAAACATTTTGACTGTCTGCAAATCTTCTGCAGGGCATCCAGGCCCTTCCGCTGCTGACAACGAGGTGAGGCGCAGGAGCGTGTTCTGCGGTGTCGAGTGAGCAGAAAGCTGCCAGCAGACACCCGAGTCTGTGTGTCCACAAACACAAAGAGTAACCACAAGGCATCTGACGCCAGCCTCAGCCTTCCTGCAAAGCTTTGGCTGCCAAAGGCCAATACAATCTGAGCGCATACATCGGGCTAGGCATTTCTTTGTGACTTTTCTGAAGTGTTAGCTGTAGGCTACGCAGTGATCTAAAATATCCAAATACCTTAAAAAGAAAGCAGGCAATTGTAATCGGCAGAGCCCAGTTGGTCAGGCTTAATGCCTGGGTTTGCCTTTCTAAGTTAATGATCCCACCGAGTGCCATTTTTCCCATCTTGCTGGTTTCCAAAGCCAAATCACTGGTTTGTTTGCAGGGATCACACCTGGCCGAACACAGCTAAGGCCTGAATCTGCGGGATAACCGGCTGCGTTCCCTTCTTCGTCCACATCATGACTTACAGAAGCTACCCACAACATTGGCCAGTGGCACTTAACCCTAACATGCACACCTTTATACGCGTCTACATACACCAAAACCTACTTGGGTCTGCATCTCTGCACTGCAACACAGGAGAGCAGCCTCAAAGAGAACACGCCAGCAGCAGGGTCCTGTCCCAGGTCACAGAAGGCTTTTGCACTTTGAGAGCTATACGCTATTCCAAGTGTATTCAATTAGTGCACACGGTATGATTCCTTCCTTGGTGGCGAGTGGCATCACCAAAATGAGACCCTCATAGGACTCAAGCTGGAAGAAGTTTCAGACATTGCAAGCTCTGTTGCCAGCCCGGATGGACATTCTTAATTCAGGCCCAGTGGAAGAGGTGCTCTCTACTTAGGAAAAATTGTAAAGAGGGACAGGAAACGATTTCAATGCCCAAAAAATAGAGCCTCTGGGATGGAAGATCACTAAATAATACCAACTGCTTTGTGGCACTTAAGTCTCCAAAAGGGAATCAAGGAAAACAGTGCTGGACTCGGATCAAGACGCTGTGCTGCCATGAGCACACTGGGATATTGTTAATGGGACATAGGGACCTCAAACATAAATAGCGAGTGGGATTTTCCTTGCATTGCCTACAATACATATGTTTGTTCAAGAAAAAAAGAGTTGGAGCAAGAAGACATGCACGTCTGGTGTTGAAGAAAAGCCTGTTTGTGTCAGAAACAGTGGAGAAATTGTTCAAGAATAGTTCATCTTCAAATGAAGGTCACCCTGATGATGCTGCCAAGGTCCGTGTCAGCTTGCATTTTGGGCTGTGGAAGTGCCAGCAGCGCAAGTAAAATCCGCCTTGGTTTGAGGCTCAAACATGGATATCTGACATTTCACTGCGTTTTCAAGAATCGGTTCAACTTCTTTATTTGTCACCAATGGTGCCATTGATCCTCGTACTTCCTCAGTTCCCTTTGGACGGGCTGTCTACCACGTATTCAGACAAGTGACCGCAGTACAGGGAAAAGTCAGGTAAGAAAACACCAGTTCAGGTCCAGTTAAATGGAGAGCCCAGGAAGAGCAGCATTTGTCACAGCTGGGGGAAAACACTCATAATTTGACTCTGGGCAGTAACAAACAAAAATAGCGAGCAGTAGGGGATGACAAACGCTCCCCACCTCCACCTGGTGCAGAACATGCTCTGCACACACCCGTGTGCTCCCTGCAGCCTGCCGCAGACGATGCCTTCCCGTGGCAGGGTCGCTCCCGGTAGTCGCCCCGTGCTCGGCCCCTGGCTGCGCTCTCGCTTCCCCAGCAGCTTTTGCAATGAAAGGTGAACGCTGAGTTTCTGCACGGACCTTATGAACCCAGAGACACTTGTAATTCATTACCGACATTTTTCACTCATGACCTCTT
The DNA here is from genome assembly GCA_013399715.1 of Alectura lathami. Lineage (NCBI taxonomy): Eukaryota > Metazoa > Chordata > Aves > Galliformes > Megapodiidae > Alectura > Alectura lathami. Next base: position 63,635 of record VXAV01003332.1, read on the forward strand.
TATTTAGAGTTCCTGATTTTCTAATTACACGTTTCTAATCTATCATAATCTGAAGTGCTTGAAAAGCCCTGCGAATTCTGACACAACTATGGGCAACATATTTCAGTGAATTATCTGCACTGATTCATATTCTTTCCCCTCTGACACCAGAGGTTTATGCAATTTAGGAATAACAGAACGGCTACAATTAATGGCTGAAGGGCAAGCCAGTTTCTTTGTCACGTTATATATAATGTTTTGGTTCAGCAAAAGAGTAGCTGGAGTATTTTGATACTCTACTCGTAGTTAATTACAATTAAAAGTAAGACTGTAATTACTTTTCTTGTAAACTTTGGCCTTAACTGCTGAGCACAGCAGAACAGAACGAGGCTTGGTTAACCTCAGTGGAAAAAATAAAGGTTTGCTTCTGAAATAGCCAGAGCGTTCGGGGGGAACGCGTCTGGAAGGGTGAAACAAAAGAAACCCAGAGCCAGTATCAGAGCGTCCACTGCTGGGCCATCGCTTACAAACCCAGCAATGCTGCTGGGGGGCACAGCCAGGCCGGCCTCACCCGACATCCGCGCGAACGCGCGGTGGGGCAGCACGCACGCGGTGTGCTCCGGCAGCCGGAGCCTTCCATCGGGAGATTTCAGTTCCAAACTTCCCCTGTTGCTATGTCTCACTTTTTATTTATTTTAACAGTTTGCTGCTATTGTTTGCATGGGGAAACCAGTGGCTCCCTGTGCTTGCTGCGTGAATCTCCAAGGACTTTAGGCGGGGTGCTGCAGGCTGGACAAGCCGCTGACTTCAAGGGCTTATTTTGCTCATGGGAATTCTAAGGTGTATGCTGCAGTACGACTCCCAAGTCCCTTTTCCAACGATGATCCTTTATTTCTCTCTCTGGAGGCATTTCTAACTGCAGAATGAGGTCTGTCTTGCGCATACACAGCAGCATCAAAGAAAGCAGCAGCTTTCCAGAAAAAGAGGTTTTGCTGCCAGGTTGTTATGACCCTGAGCAGGCCCACTGGAAGAGGCTGCCCCAGCCGCTTCTGAAGGCGCAGATCTGGCTGGCCTGGGAAGAACAACCCATAGGAAGGGGAATAGATGCTGGATTATTTCTGGCTGGCTGTGTCAGCCCGACCCCGCCTTGCTGCACGGGCCAGGAGCTGGCACCCGCGCTGGGCAGAGCCCAAGGGCGCGCGTTAGCTTCCAGCCCCACAGACAAACACCCCATTGTAGCCCCGTCGCCTTGAGACAGACAGACAGAAGGAAGGAAGGGGGAAAGAAAGGAAGGAACTCTTGAAGACAAAGTTGTTCTTTGGACAGCAATTAGAGATATTTAGAGATTGGAATTGATAGCCATAGGAGGAACGTCTGATTTCTCAGTGTGTAAACACTTCCTGATCTATGATTCACTGCTGAAGATCTTGGAAAACACGGCAACCCTCAGAGCAGGCTCTCTCATAAGCACCATTACTTTTGTTATTATTGACAGAATATCTGAAATCAAGTACATTAAAAACTCAACTTCTACAGAATAAATTTTTTAAACATTCAATTTCTACAGAACTGGTTTTTGTCTTTTTTTTTTTTTTAAAGTCTTTACAAGCATTTGTATATTGATTCAGTAATAACAAGTGTAGGAGGAAAGAAACATAAAATAACCCAAATCCCTGCCCAACAAATGCTGCTAGTACATAAACTTTATAAATACAATGTTGGCAGATTCCGATATATAAAAAGGTAGCTAAAAAAAAGTAAGAGCCATAAATAATGCCAAGTAATAAAGGAGGTGAATGTTTTTGTTATTAGATTCTTTCATTGTATAAATCTGTTTAATAAGCTGGCTAGGAATCATTGATAGAAAACAGACTGCTTGTGGTGTTACAGATCAACCTGTTCTAAATGCTCTTTCCTAAACTCCATGCCAAGCAATACTTTTCACAAATACAATTTAAAAATTGAATGTTCTTTCATCATCTGAAGGGAGCAAATAGCATTAAAAGTCAGCATGCACCTTTGGAAGAACGTGTGACATGTGTCTGTATCAGCAAGGCAGAAAATCTTTGTTTGCTGAATGTTCAAGATGGTTTGCTGTGCGTTCGGAGTAATTAATACCATACATCTGATTCGTCAGATGTGATTAGTGTATGTGTAAAACTCTCGATTTAACAGTCTTAGTCCCCAACATATGTGTATTTTTGGAAAGCCCTATCGTATATTTTTCTTCAGAAGTTCATGTAAAAAGTATGCAGTAACATTTCACTGTAATGAAAACTAAATGTTGTGAAATGTTATTGAGGTCAGTGATGGGTTTGTGACGTTAATCTTTGTACACTATTGTTTCTCATTACTGTGTGGTATTTTTGGTTTTCATTATTCCTAGAGGAAAGGACAGAGAAAAATGAGACAGTGTAACCCAAATAAGGAAAAGGGAATATACACTAAAAGGCAAAAATGAAGATAGTAAGAATAAAAATAAATAATCTGTTGGGACATCAATGGTTAGTAAGTTGCTGAAGTTAGAAAAAAAGATACTGAAGTGTGAAAAAGCAGACAGGCTTTTTCGCACTATCACCAAATAGATGTTCTTATCTCTGCTTCATTTCAGATGTTCATATCTCTGCATTCATCTTTTTTACTGCTGCATTAGCCTCTAGGACAGGTGGTTTAAGTGTGCAGCTCTCAATAACCTCAAAACCATTCCAGGTTCTGTCCCCAGTTTTGATCTCACAGCGCCAGTTCCAGTGAGTTATGGGCTGCTCAGCTCCGGGAACCTCACCCGGCGCTTCCCCAGGGAAGACACCAGAGAAGAGGCTCTCTAGGAGGAGTGCACCCCTCCCATCGCCAGGCCATGATCGCTGTTTTCATTTCGGGTGGCTGTATCTGCATCCAGGGCTAGCACGCACCCAAACCAGGAGCCTAAGTGGCTCTCTCTGCACAGCCCTCTCACGACGCGACGCCCCGTGCATCCCGTGCACCCCGAACTCAGCAAGGCACGCCCACGGGCAGGATCCACCATCTGGAGCCAGACTGGGAAGATGTATAACTGGTTTCAACACCGTACGGGGGCTGAGCACGCAACAGGCTTTAAAAATCTAAATGACCCCTTTTGCAATTAACAGCCCAATCTCAAATTAGACGGAGATTTATCAAAGGGAACCCTTGAGAAAGTGAAGCAGACCAAAAGGGCAGGCATTTGGCAAAAACCGTAGAACCAAAACTCTCTCTCGCCCATCAAACTAATGAGGTGTGCACCGAGTACTTGCGGGCTCATGGGAACAGGATACAGACTTTCAGCTCTAAATCACTACTTTAAATCCAGCCCAGTTCGTCACCATCGCGAGCAGTCACCATCTGTCACTGCCACGCCCCCAGGGAACGTCGGTGGTCTCGGCCCCGCGCCCATGGGAGAGTGGGGACAGCGTGGGCCTTGCGCCCGGGCTCTGCACGGCCCAGGGGACGGTGCCAGCACTGACCAGCACGGAGCACGCGGGGCAGCCTTGGCTCCCACACCTCAGGCAGGCCTGGCTCCTCCTGCTGCTGTCCCCGGCGGGGACACGGGGGGCCTCAGACCGCTCCCACCTCACTGTTCTGCCCTTACAGATGGGCGCTGCTTGCATCAGTTACAGGAATGCAAAGATTTCCCAAAGTGTTGTGCACAAACATCATGATATAATCCTCGGAGCTTCAAAGCCAATCCCAACAACTAATCCCACAGATAAACAAAGCTAAATCTCTATTTGCCTGCAAAAATAATGAGCAAACATTAGGGATATCAGTGATTTGAAGGTCTCCAATCTTCTAAGGGAAGGCCTCCACTTTCACCCAGTTCACACTGGGAAACCGCCATCTACGGCAAGTTACAAACCCTAATTAAAACGAGGCAAACTGAAGGAGGCAAACTCCTCAGAGCACCCTGCTACGGCCCACAGCTGTGCTAGCCTTCATTTCAGAGAGCCGTTTGCAGACCTGTGCTTCCCAGCACAGCACTGAAGCCATCTGCGTGGTCTAAGTGCTTCTTCACGCTGCATAGAACAGATTTACAGCTCAGATCCCTACTTAGGGTACAACGTTGTGCGTACAGTTGTCTATGACATGCTCACGCTCCTCTACAGTAACAGCAGTAAGCATTGTTTGTCCCAAGAGATACTGAGACAGGCTTGGGCTCCACTGCAAAGAGCTCCTCCGCACTGACACCAACCTGTGCATGTACTGAGATCTCCGAGGCAGTAACGACAGAGGGACACAATGCTCATGTCGCACTGCACGGCCATCTAGAGTGGGCATCCTTATGGGAAAAAGGAATTCATCTGCACAGGTGGCACCCCAACAGCTGGCAACTGCACTTCACATCAATGCCAGAGCAGAAAGAGAATGAGAGAAGAAATGAGAGCAAGCTCTTTCATATTTTAAGGTAGTTGCCAGAGGTCTACTGAAAAATTGAAGAAGGTGACACGCTGCAAACTAAACTAAGTTTACATTTCTTTCCAGATCCTTGCAGTATGCTTAAACCCAGGCCCCATGGGACGTGTGGTGTGGGTGATGCTCCTCGGTGGGGACACCACCACCGCTGCGTTCCCACCAGGACTTTCTGCTCACGAGATGACAGCCTCTTTGAAATGTGACCAAGTACTAGTGAGAAGCATTACTGTGTGACTGCCACAGTGCGGGGCTAATTGTCAGCCAGCTGCCCTTATCAGCACTGTCTTATCTTCTTTTTTTTTTTTTTTTTTTAAATTTAAATTCCAATGACGATATATACCCATCAAGCTGCAGTATCAGGGCCAGAAAACCATGGGCTGCAGTAGCAATAAAACATTTCTGCACCTCACCTCTGCGCCAGCAAAGTTCATGCAGTATTCTGGTAACAGAGCACGCGGTCCTGCACCAGCTGGGTGCAATTTGTTGGGTTTCTGGAAGCATCCCACAGAGTCACCAATCTTTGCAGAACACTCCCTGACAAAGGCCGTCCCCACCGCTCTTCCCGTGGTGTTTCACAACCGGCGGGGCCATGGAAACCCTGCTCCGGTAGCAGTCCGTCTCCTCGTGTAGCGACAAGCACTTGGGGCGTAAGCAAACACTGGGAGCTGATGACGTGTCAGATATACGAGTGTTTTCTTTATCAGCAAATGTTTGCTGAGTGGGTCTCCCCTGAGCTGAGGTTTCCTCTTTTTTCTCCTTCAGATTTATTGATCTGAGCTGATAATGGAAACCCTACATTTTTTCATCACCCACAAATAAAATCAAGGAGAAAATTTAGTGAACAAGTGAGAAAATTGGTGTTGGTGGAACAACGTTTGCCTTGAAAATGTAAGGGTGGGATGTGTCAGTGCGTTCAGGAAATTACATGTCATAACTAGCAAAAACATGCTGAAGTGGACATTAACGGATGCTTAAATCATCCCGAAATTCTTAAGAACTACAAATCTGTGTTACTGGGAGAAAGTAAACACGGTTGGAGAATAAAGCGGTAAGGAAACTACTCCTGCCTTCTACTATCAAATGAAGCCTAAGCATTCAGTAAAATTACATTCTGAATTATTCTAAACACACAGAAATCATGGAATAAAGAGCCTCTATTTTCACTGGAAATGGCACTAAGTGAAACTGGGGATCCTTCTGCGCAGTCTAATTATTTAAAGCCAAACAAAAAACCAACTTGCTTTTAATGAGGAGCTGAGGGACCAGAACGGGGATAAGTGAAAGAATGTGGAGCTTCTTCATGAATCAACCTGACTACAAAGGATTGAACTTCAGGCAGGAGAAGGACTATTTGTAGGATCAGCGATGCAGGATCCAGTCTGCACCGCAGTCATGCAAAGGATAGAGACAACTCACATCTTAGTTGCATGAAAGGAAAAGATCTATATGTATTTATATAGATGTCATCTGAACAAGTAATTTGTAGATCTGGCAATTGCAAGCAGGTTTAGAGATCAAATGGAAGGAGTTTTTTTGCAGAGATCCGAGTTCATAGACCTGTTCTTCCTTTGCTGGAACACAGGCTTGACACAAAGCTTGAGCAGAGCAGCAGAGCCGTACTTAGCTCGTACACCAACACAGCAGAAGGGAAGCACAAAGTAAATCCCTATTTGCTAATCTGGTAAATGTTAAAAAAGGTAAAAAAAAAAAAAAAAAAAAAAAAAAAACATGGNATATTTGTCTGGTTTATCTCACTTCAAAGATCAAGGGGGAGGGGAAGGAATTTTGAAGATGTAAGGGGAAGCTATTTTTAAAAGCAGTCACGGGACTGTGAAATAAGATGTACATTTTGTTGAAAAAGCATTACAGCAATTTTGTAGATTCTTCTTAAGAGTTATTACAGAGAATCAATGACAAGTGACTGCGAGACTCAAAAAGATGTGATTAAGAAATGAGACAGAAGCTGGGCACGCGATGGGCGTTCGTTGTGCCACCATCAGCGTGGGCCATCATCCTCCGGGTCTGCCGCCTCGTCCCTGGGCACTCACACCTGGCCACAGCCCTGCACGCAGAAGGGAGCAGGAGAAGAGAAACAGCGACAGGGAGAGACTTGAGGCAGGCCCGGCGGTGCAATGTTACCAGGCACCGAGCCCTTTTGCCCCGAGCCAGAGCTGGGGATGGCAAGCACTGTGCCTGCCGCGCCTCGCTTCCAGCGCAGCCAGCGGGAAGGTGACTTCAAAGCAGGCTGAGTTAGGCCAATGTCAAGAGCTCTCAGAAGTCCCACCCTCAAATCCTCAGTGCTCGTAACTCTTCCTGAAGTATCCCGGGGTATTCCCAGGCACCAGAGACCTCGGTTAGAGCTCCTGCACCTGGATGAGCCCGAGCAGGCGAGTTTACTGAGTGAACAAGGCTGATCTGGCCCAGTTTTCAAAGCTGGGCCAAGTTTGGGTGTGGGAAGCACCCGAGGAGGTGACAAGGAGGGCAAACCCAGCAGGACAGGCTGCTTGGGGCCAAGCACACCTGCAGAGACCCGCCAGTCCCAAAGGCTGCAGCGTCTGGTCCCTGCCCTGCTGGGGAGAATGCCATGCCACACAACTGCCACAGGGGAAGCCCATGGAAGACGGCTCTCTCTGGAAGACCTGCTGCAATTCCCGTCCCCAGCGCCGGGCACGCACCCCAGGCCGCTGCTCTGTGCTACGCGCTGTGTCCAGGCTGTGCAGCGCCGCGCAGCAGGACCGGGTCTGGGGTACAGGGAAGAGGTTGCACTCACCTGGCTTTTCAGTTTGAATTTAAATCTGTTTTTAGAAGTAGGAACTGACACTAAAGCCAAATTAGATATGCAAACACTGGAACAGAAACATCTCCTTCCTCAAGTGTGAATCCGCACAGCAGCAGCCCCCCAGGCTCCCCCACTGCACAGCTCTGAAACCAGCAGAGAAGCAATCGAAGCCTCCTTCCTCCTGAGGCAACCCAGGACCCACAACCCCACCTTCCAGCACAGAATTTGGCCCAAACTCTGCCAAGCACTCGGCTCTCTCCACCCGCTGCCCCGGGACCTGCTTTTGACAGTCACGGCTCCCTTCACGCTGCGCTGGCCCAGCTCAGGGTTTAAGTCGCAGGTTCAACTTGAGAATGAGGGCATTTTTTCCCTTGTCTGATCAAGGTCAAAACTATTAAAATACCCTTAGGTTCTCAGTCTAGTGAAATGAACTGGTAATACATTTGGCAAGTTAATCTGTGGATTGCCTTCTCACATGAGACCAGCTGTTGTGTTTCCAAGTACAAGCAGTATTTACCTCCAATAATGAAATGACTGAATATAATACAGAAAAATAACAATAAGAAAAAAAATCAGTGTTCCCCTGCCTACTGCACAGTCCTGGGTTACATTTACAGTTCTAATAAACTGATTTGTCAAAACCGTCAGAATCAAGGATGATCATCTGGATACCAGATGAACTACGATACATGTAATTAGAAGTTGTCCATTTGTTCTCTTTTATCTCCCACGTATCTCTCTTTTGCTCTCAAATACGTGTGCATGTTTATGTATAACTAATCATTTAACTATGGGCCTAAAATCCAGCCTTTTAATTTCCACTTTTACTGTAGCGTAACGTGAGTGAGGTCTTACTCCATAGTGCATGCAATCAAAACAGAAATCTGGTCATGTTACCACAGTACTTTAACGTACAGCATGTGCACACAGACACTGTGCATACCTGAACAGATAAACACAGATACACAACGCACCCATACACAGGGACACACCCACAGCTGGATGTAAAATGCTTCTAAAAACAAATGTGGATTCAGCTCATTTAGTAAACATCTCATAGCTGGAAATCACAGAATAAACTTTCCAGTTCATTTCCTAAACAGCAGAGGTTGCTTTTTGTTCATGGTATCTATTTCCACGCAGAGCAGTAGCTGCAGACCGCACCGCTATGCAGGAGCCAGGGTTTGCCCATCACCTCCGCCAGCCAGGTAAGCTGATGCTGAACAAATTGCTCTGCCTCTTGTCCCTCATTTTCTGTCCTTTGAAAAGGGATGTTACAAAGCCCCGGAGGTCTGCTGGCAGGAGTTTATAAAGGCTTAATGCTCTCTTTTCCAAGATTTTAATATGAGCAATATTTTGTAACATGATATTTAAAGTATATATATATTGTACAGAATAACATGAACAGACACGCTCCCTGCCTTGCAGAACCTCTGACAGAAAACAGAGAGAACAGGACGCAGGAAAAATGATAAAGGAGGATGTGGGAGAGATTATTAGTGACAGCCAAGGAGGAAGAACTTCCTGGAAGATGTGTGATTGAAAAAGGGATGCAAACGAAGCCACAGCGCGCTGGGAGAGCTGCAGCAAGCATGGACACAGGTGGGTGTATAAGGAAGGAGGAGAACGCAAAAGAAGGAAGATGTAAAAGTAAAATAGTGAGCAGAAAGCACCTGGGAGGATGTGGCACCAGAGCGTTACGAACGAGCTCAAACTCTGTGGGACTCGACCTGAGTAAAGGCAGTGCAACGAGACGCATGCTGTATCGGGGTTTTCTGCAGTGTGCCTTGCAGAAACGGGAGGGCTGGAATATTATGACCAGTGGGTACAGTAATGCCAGGGTTTTAGTGAACTCTGCTAAGCTAACCAGCCACAATAAAGCGTTTTCATGAACTTGGGGTGCAAAGCTCACTGTACAAATCTGCCTCAAGCAAATCCTGACTGCATTTACCCAAAAATACTTATCTGCAAGTAGATTATTACTTCCTTAAAAAAAATCACAACTTATTCAATGCCAGATCTGTTGATATGTTTCAGACTGCTTCTAAAAGCGCTGGCTTGAGACAACTCCTTTTTAACAATTTTATGTTAGGCTGCACATTTTTTTTTTTTTTTTTTACTGATAAGGAAGATGTCTCTATACAGCATCTGTGCAGAGTCATCTGGGGTATCAGGTTGGTTTATAACATCCTGTTCAGATTAGTCATAAAGATTTCAGTGGCCACTGAGAAATACAGGGATGCTGTTGTAGTTTCTGAACTGAATGAACAGTCGGCTGTTACGCATAAAAGTATTTGATGATGATGATAATTTCCAGAGCTGTATAGCAGCTTTTATCCGTAGACCCCAAAGCTCTCAAGAGTCACACCACTGCGCTCTCGTTTCACACAGAGGGAATGCTGGGCCCCAGAAACCCGCCTTCAGCACAGCAGCTGCTCCCTCCAGGAAGGCGGCAGCTCCTAATTCAGACAGCTATGTTGCAAACAGCAGCACCATCAATAAACGTCTTCCTTCTATAACTCCTCTTCTATAACCTGATTTGCACACACACAGGCACATGCAAAGCCAAGTAGATGCTTACCAGCGGAAGGCCAGCAACCTGTATGGCAGTTCTTAGAGACAGAACACACTCTAGTGTACCTCCTTCGAGGTGCCTGAGACATCCCTAGTTACAGAGCTGCTACAATTGCTCTGAAATGTAACTGCCAATATTTAAGCCCGAATTTGTTCATCTCCTGTATTTGACTTGTAACTAAGAGCTCCAAATACAGAAAACACAGTGCAACCACAGAGGAAGCTGGCAGTTCAGACACTGGAATTACACACCATCATCAGCTTACCTAAAGAAAATTCCACTGAATAACAACAGGCTAGAAAACAAGCAAAAAACTTTAAGAAGTATTTTGAAACTTAAGATCCCAGACCAGAGGCTCAAAATGGCCCTGTATTATTTAATCAGATGAGGGAGTCCTGTCTCCACTGAAGCCAGTGATGGTTTTGCCAGTGATTTCATTGCATCCAGGATTTCACTGTCTGAAGTGCAACAGAGCTAACAAAACTCACACTTGTCACTGAAGATCTGGAGATTTTACTCTAGCACAACTCCCAGAACTCACGTAAAGATCTTTTGATCTGGCTCTGAAGCCAGTTAGTAAAACTGTAATTCATTCCACCGCAGCCCTGCTACCTGGAGAGAACTAGCTGCTTTGAGGTTACACACAGTAAGCCCCCACTGTATATGATTTCACACTCCTGCTTCCCATGCCAAGCACAACTCTGATTTCCCATGCATATGGCTCATTGGAGATTTGGGCTTTCAATTCCTCAGCTGCCTCGATGCCAAAACTTTCAAGCAGAGCATTACAATGCTGCTGTATCTGGTAGCCTCACAGCAGATACTGCTCAGACAAACATATTAGATCGTGACAGTCACAGAATCTATTATATGTAAGCTAATCTGCAGAGAGTAATAATGGTGAATTAAAAGAAAACTTTAATCACTGCAAGGAAGTGCTAAGGGCATTCAAAATACCTCTCAGGACTAAAAATCTGCAATCCTGGCAAAAAGGTCCTTGCTGAGAGATTGTAAATCTTCCTTCAAATGGAATGATTTAGTGAGAGTTATTGAGAATAGAAAGATGACTAGTACATAAAATGTTACTACAGGCCAGGAGCTTCAAAGCCATATCCTCAGGGTCTGAGGATGACGGTGAACGGAACAAAATGGTCAACGGAACAAACCCAGCTGAAAGGAGATAAATTCTCATCCTCAATGCAGTTTGAAATAAACAATTTTGAATTTTTTTTTTTTCAATTTGTTAGCTATGCGGAATCAAGAAAGCAACAGATTTCCTCAGCTGAAGGCTTCTGAAGACTAGCTGCAGAACAACCAAGCTGTGCCAGTGAGAAAGCCCAGAGCTAACACCAGCTGGAAACCTGGGCATCACAGCGCTTCGCTAACTGACACCAAAGGGTCAGACTCATCCTGCCTCGCTCCAGGCACCTAACCATGGTGACTGAGCTACGGACACAGTTCCTGAATGTTTCTTAAAAAGTCAGTGGAGAAGATGAGATAACTCAAGCAACTGTCCTCAGGTGCGTAAGCCCACACGGGATGGACGCTGGCCTTAGGGCATTCAGAGACACCTATGATTTTTTCCCCAGTTACAAATAATAGTTCACATTTAGTGCGTCCGACATGGTCATTTGTGAAGGCTTTATGGAGGTAGTGTTAGTCCCAGTTTATAAGAGGATAAAGATAATTCAATTATCTAAGAAGGAGAATCATAAATAAACTGTGATCTTCTGCAACCCACTTCTGCTTTCTGACCCCCAGAGCTCATTTTTTTCCTGCCGTATCAGTGAATTTTTTAATTGCACATATCAATATTAGCCTAAATTCAGATTTTATGCCCCTCACCCCAGTACTGAAGAACATTGTGTATTACATAAATCAGGTCTGGAAGGGAAATTTCTGAGTTAGAAGAGATCTCTCTCAGGCCTAGGAACACCACGAGTGGGCAGACAAACGGGGTGCCAAGAGGAAAGCTGTGTGCGGTGGGGTCGTGCAGGACACAGCGTCTAAAAGCTGGCTTCAGGACGACTACTGCAGCTTCTCTAAATAGATCTTTTCCATACACGAATCCCAAGTTTCTTCCTACACCTTTATATATATTTAGCTCATTAGAAAGATCCCTTCCAGAGGTGCTAAAGCAGAAAAGCAGGAAGGAATACTTCAAGCCTTCCGGATAAACTGCAAGGCTGAGCTCCCCAAACTCCTCCGGACTTCAAAGCCTTCAGATATTGTTTAATCAATGATAGAGCTAGAAGGCCAGCTGTGTTCTTCTGTTTGTTCTTACATGCTAATCCAAGTTTACCAAAATTGAGGGATTTTGCATCTGGGGTATTTGGATTCAGGCCACTTCTCTGGTAACCTGTCCTTGGCCTCTCCTTCCGTCTCCTTGTCACGTTCCACCCTCCTCCCAGCTGTCCCCGGTGCATTTCTAGCACCACTTTCCCTCCAGGTTGGATCAATAATTGCTTTGTCATGCTTCATGACAAGACCTCTCTCCTTCTGGGCCACCATGCAGGTCCGCTGTGTATTTAGATACGGACAACATTTACAAAGTGCATATGAAAACTCTTCAGGCCATCCTTTAATAAATCTCACGATACATTTCAGTTCTCTGCAGCTTCCTGTACTGTTTTAGGCATGAAAATAATTAAGAGCTTACAAACTGATTACACTCAAAGCTGAAATATATCCCTGGAAAATGGAACCTTTTCAGGTTTCAGAGACCCTTGTACACATTGCATTTTTCCCAAGGCTGAACCAGCACCAATCTTTTCTCTGCACTGCTTTGTCTTCTATTTCTTTGTATTTTACCATTTCCTATTTCATATTTTGTGAGAGCCTGAGCAGAAACAAAGTAGCATGAAAAGAAAAATAAAGAAGAAACTGTGTTAGGTAAACAATCACTTGGGGGCATAATGCTGTTTGGAGCTGGCACTCCCCAAGAACAATGCTGTTTGGCCGCTTTGCTGTGCAGCAGGAAATAACCCTTAGGAGCCCTTGACCTTGACCGCTCCTGCCGACAAAAACAACCTGGCTAAAATTGGGACTCATTTTTCCAAATCGTAACAATTTGCCTGCTACCCTGCACAGGGCTGAGAGCTGCAGGTAGCAGTGACATGAGGCAGCCTCTGCTCAAAGCGTTACAACAGAAAAGGAATGGCTGACTGCTGGTTTGGGGTTCTGTTCCTTTTTTTTTTTTTTTTTTTTTT
>VXAV01003333.1:0-48595 GCA_013399715.1 Alectura lathami
GTTTTTTTTTTTTTTTTTTTTTTTTTTTTTGTGTATGTCCTTTATTTTCAAGGAATAATAAGGACACCTGCAGTCATGGCACTTCATGGCTGGCCCAGCCGATCTTCTCACCCAGTTTAAGTGACTTGGTCCCACACCTGACATCAGGCCGACGTGCCATGTCATGTCCTTGTCACCACGGTGCTGAGGGCACCCAAATGGAGTGGGCCGTGACCCCGGAGGCCCACAGGCCCCACTCAGCATGGGAGGGCCCCCGGCTGCTGCAGGGCCTCAGCACCTCCGCCCGCAGCCTGGAACTGCCCCTAGGCCCTGCTTTAGGGCGCAGAACAGTCATGGAAACACATGAAGATACAGATTGATCTTTTTTGGTCACCTGGCTGGTCATTGCACAGCACTTTCAACTCTAAGCACCTGACCCCTGCTCGTCCGCTCCGCGGAGGCTGAGGCTGGGCTGGAGGCTCAGCTCGCAGCACGGGACGAGGTGCTCTAGCTGGCTGTGGGTGCTGTCAGCCCACTGCACTGCAGGCAGGTTCATCAGGACAGGGTGTTCCAATTTTAGGTGTATTTGGTCAAAAAAACTACTTCTTAAAAGCAAACAAACACCAACAGCAACAAACAACCCATCACCAAACACTCACCGCCACCACAAAACTTGAACTACCGATTGGTACCTGAACAAAGAAGGCCACCGTGCCACTACCTTGTTGTAATATCAAGAGTAGAGTCTGATGGACAATTTTTTCTTTAATTAGTTCAATTTGTATTCTACATTATCCAATGAGGAAATGGGTGGAGGAGGACTGCAATTATTTTTAAAAAAAAAAAAAAATCATTTTGTCTGTCTTCTATGTCACTTCATTTTAGGCTTGGTTGATCTAAGGTTGCACTAGAGTGTTTAGATCATTGAAACCAGAATTATCAGCTCTCATGGGAGCTAAGCTGGTACTGGCCTGAGATTTCTTTGTGCCAACAATGGTTTAATTTCCAGTTAAGGGTCTGCCTGTTCTCCCAGAGACTGACTAGTTTTTCCAACAGGTCTCCTGCACACCAGCGTGCTTTCTGAATGGTAGCTTGCAAAGCTCGTACCCGTGGGAATTACTATGAAATAAAAATAGGCTTGGGCTTGTTCACATCCACCTGCTGTTTTCAAGATGAAAACACATAAGAAAGCAATTTAGAGTGACAGAACACTTTTTAATTTAAAAAAAAAAATGTTTTATGGAAACCTAGATCATCATTTGAACTGTGAACCGGAGAAGAAACATTATGACTTAGACTTAGACTCCTGTACGGCACAGTTCTCTTAAATACTTCATACATCCACTGAGAATCTAAAATTCTCCAATCAATTAAAGCAAATTAATTCAAGGCAGCAGCATATGCCAGGCCTTTTCTATAAATGTTTTCGTGATTTAGACCTCTTTATATATACTGTATCTGAATTGTCAAATATCTCAAAGACCTATTACCTTTTTTTTTTTTTTTTTTTTTTTTTCTTTTTTTTTTTTTTTTCCCCACAGGCTTACTGAAAATTCTCTGGCAAGAAAAAGCTTGTTTTGGTCTTCCCTCAGCCTACTGCAGCTCCCCAGGTTTCAGGGTTTCTTTGAACTGTTTGAAAAAACACCGTTGGGATGGATAAGTGCCCCTGACACACAGCAGCTCCTCTCCAGCTGCAGCAAGGCGCGTGCAGCACTCCCGCTCCCATTAACAGCGCTGCTTCAGCCAGCAGCAGCAGCAGTTCCCACTAGTCACTTCTGACATGCACAACTTTTAACTAACTCAGACAACAATACATATGTTTTTTCTACTGTAACAAAGCTAATCCTATGGAAGGGAGTGGGAGGGCCCATCTCTGACAATCCTCGCTCGTTAGCCTCTCCTTTCCAGGTGCTGGCACTCTCTTCCAGGTGGCTGCTGCCTGCAAATTACCTCTGACACCCTATATAACTCCTTTAAGGCCTTTCCTCTCTCTGCATTTGCTTGCCTGACATGTCTTGCATGTTGTTTACCATCAGATTAAATTTGCTGCCCTGAACAAGGTGGTCAGCCCTGTGTGTAGATCAGCCAGTCCCACAGCCGTGTCTGTCTGTCCTTGCAGCCCAAGCTGATCCATGGAAGCACGTGGTGGGAAGGAGCCTTTCCTGTGTTCCTGCTCAGGATGCAGCCCTGCCACAATGCTGGTATGAGTGTGGGCACCTGCTCAGCACTCCTCCACTAGGAAGGACATCAGAAGCCAGGTAAGAGTAAAACATTTTAGCTGTCAGGAGCCCTCAATTAAACAACTGCTCTCCATGAGCCTGCACTTGCACTGCAGCCCTCAGCTATTCTCAAACGTGACCAGGGACCTCCTCTGTTTTCTCCCCAGGCTCCTAAAGGCCCTGGGACCATGTCTGCCAACATCTTTAAGTCAGGCTTTGAGCCTGAAAGTGAGCCCTACTTAATGCTAAGTGTTAGCGCTCCACAGGCGTGACTGGAGTCCTGCTGGATTTGCAGCCACGCACCGCAGTGGGGTTTGCTTCACAGCTGCTCAGGTTGGGTGATTCAGGGGCGAATGCAAAATGTTCCCAACTCAGTCATGGGCAGGGCAAAGCTGAGAAAGTGTGCTTATGTCGGTAGTTTCCAGAAGGTTGTTTTCCTTCTATTGGTTAATAGAAATTAAAGTAATTCATGGAGATACATTGATTTTTAGTATTTTTCCATTGGGAGACAAACAAGCTAATACCTAAGAACAAAGTCTTTATTTCCTTCTGTTTCAAGCTGACTGCCACAATATGTGGTTACATGAAACAGAAAGGAAGAAAATAGCATTTCCACTTATTGAAATATAATATTTAGCCTCTTCCACCTTGTAGTGGTTACACTTCAATATCTTTGCCTGCGGTCTCTTCAAAACCAGAGTTTTTAAATTCCGGGTTTTCCTGAGGAGCATAGCTCCTGCTCAGTGACAGCTCAGCTCTGTTATCATGGTATGCTGCACAGGGGAGTGCATCCCTTCCTAAATCAAAACAGTAAAACATAAGAAACATTTCCAGCTTTAATTCTGTGCAAACTCACATCCTCAGACTGGCAAGGTTTCTGGGGGCATGGACAGCCACCGGCCTTGGACACCAAAGGGCTACAAGGAGTTACATGAGTACGGTTAGCCTGTAAGGTGTAGGAAGGCAACCAGAGAGTCCCCTTTGCACAGAAGCTCCTTTGACTCAGAAGGATCAATAGCAGTTATTTGCAAGTGTTCACAGTATGTTATTTGCGTTTGTGAAGGTAATGAAAAAACTATTGAATTTTAATTAGCATTTTCTGGCTCATCTGGGAGAATTCTGATTCAATGCACAGATACTTCCAGTGTATTTTAAGACAGTATAGTGGGCAAAAGTTAAAATGATTTCTGATGCTCTGATGCCATTATTTTTTTTAAAAAAAAAAAAAAAACCTTCAAAGCATAGATTTCCATAAACTACCCACTGCCAGAAGTTATTACAGAAGCATAATGATGGGTCTATTGTACCATAAATTGTTTTGTCATTTCAAATTTTTGGTAACTGCTGAGAAGAAAAACTAAATAAATGGCTGATTTTCTTTTATGAAACCAAGTTTCAGCTGTGAAAATGATTTTTTTTTCTATTGCACGTAACATTTAAATAGTTCAGCTTTTTCCCTCCTATATACTTCAGAATTAGTAATTGTACTAAACGTCCACATAGAAGTTTTAGATAGAAAAATACGCAATGGGAAATAATAAATATTGTAAGTCAGAGTGGTCACACAAGGTAGGACTGGTGTTCATCTGAGAACAGATGCGCCCTGAACAGGCTTTTCAGACCAGAATGATAAAATAGATCCTTAAGAGAAACAGAAAAGTTGTGTTCAGAGAACACAGTGAAATGCCTCAAGTGCAATAAGAGTTATTAATGTGCAGACAGAGTTGAGACGATCAGATTCCTTAACCGTTAGTTTCCAGGTTTCAATCCATTTCTATTTTTAACTGTTCTTTACTCTTCACTCCAAGTGGCTTTTAATTTTTACTTTAAATATACATTTCTAGACTAAGTAAGAAATTTCTCTTACTGGTCAGGACTACTTTAATAATGAGTGAAGTGAAGATTTGGACTCATCAAGACCTGTCTCAGCTTCTGACAGTAGAAGCATTACCCAAATGTGTGTTGACTCTAGCCCATGGTGGAAGGCTTTTAAGAAGGAAAAGCGTCAACAAAGCTCATGTGGTCCTGTCTGCATCCTCAGTTTAACAGAGCAAACCCGTTTCAGTCTGGCTTGGATGGTGATCCAGAAGCTGGTAAGAAAACTGGTGCTGTGTGTGTGTTTCTGTAGGATTAGCAGATATGTCTCCATACAGGAGGCTAACCAAGAAGAAAAAGCAGAGTTTACCTCTGAATCACTTGGCCGTGCAAGGAACAGGCACTGAGGGATAATCCACACCAAGGAGTATGCATGGCTCGAGGGCCAGTACTGCAGGAAGGCACAGCCAGAGACGTGAAGGCAGGTGCAAAGTGAGATGAGTGGCTGCTGCCTGCCGCACACTGCTTGTGCCAGCAAAACCCAATAGCTTCTCCTGGAAGGGATAACTTCACAGGCAGCAGAATCACGGCAGGAACCATCTGTTGGGGTTTCATTCTGATATTTGCAGTAGTGATGCATTGCTAGTCAATTTGTAGATTGTAGGGTAAAATCAATAAGGGATTAATTTTAAGAGTGTGATGCAGTGCCTGTTTCCATGGCAGAGGACCAAATAGCTTTGCCTTCAGCCAGAGCACCTCTGTGGCCTGATTTCCTGCAGCCCTCGCAGGGACTGCACTGCGTGGGGATGTCTTTGGGCTCACCGGGGTTGCTCTGAAACACGGGACCTGACGTAACGGCATGGCCTACGGGAAAAACCCCACAAAGGAGTGGGCAGTGTCGGAGTACCCTTTTTTTTTTTATTATTTTTTCTGCACATCACACAGGGGCTCTGAATGGATTATGTGCCTATGCCACATGTTATTTGGTTCCAAAGATGAGCATAGATGTTTGTTAGAAAATATGACATAGCTCTTCTATGGTCGAAAGAGAATTTAGCTATTATGCTAAAGAGCAAAGATGTCCAAAGCAACTTTTCTGTTCTTCGGTATAAACTTTCCACTGTGTGGGCAGGTAACACCAGGCTGATGAAGACTGGTTTTGCCCCTTGTTTGTAAGGTATTGGGCAGTGTATTGCGGTCTGCCACCCAGGCAGAGCTGCGGCATTGATATCCTTGGAGTTAAGTAAGTTTCATTTGTTAACGAAATTTAACAAGGGCAAGTGTAGAGTCTTGCATCTGGGCAGGAATAACCCCAGGAAGCAGTATAAGTTGGGTACTGACCTGCTGGAGAGCAGCGTAGGGGAAAGGGACCTGGGGGTCCTGATGGACAGCAGGATGACCATGAGCCAGCACTGTGCCCTCGTGGCCAAGAAGGCCAATGGCATCCTGGGGTGCATTAGAAGGGGTGTGGTTAGTAGGTGGGGAGAGGTTCTCCCCCTCTACTCTGCCCTGGTGAGACCGCATCTGGAATATTGTGTCCAGTTCTGGGCCCCTCAGTTCAAGCAGGACAGGGAACTGCTGGAGAGGGTCCAGCGNGGTCTCTTCAGCTTAGAGAAGAGGAGACTGAGGGGTGACCTAATTAATGTTTATAAATACGTAAAGGGTGGGTGTCAGGAGGATGGAGGCAGGCTCTTTGCTGTGACATCCAGTGACAGGACAAGGGGCAATGGATGCAAGCTGGAACATAGGAGGCTCCGCTTTCTCCGTTTCTCTTCCGCGGAGAAATTTCTTCACAGTGAGGGTGACAGAGCACGGGAACAGGCTGCCCAGAGAGGCTGTGGAGTCTCCTTCTCTGGAGACATTCAAAACTCGCCTGGACGCGTTCCTGTGTGATCTGATCTAGGTGTTACTGCTTCGGCAGGGGGATTGGACTAGATGATCTTCGGAGGTCCCTTCCAATCACTAACATTCTGTGATTCTGTGGAAAGAATACCAGTGCTGAAGCTTGTCTCTCTGGAATAGAAAACTAAAAACAAACCAAAGCTAACATTGCCCACCTTCTACAGTTTACATGAGGTTTTGGCATCATCTGTCTCTTGGGTGTGTTATACGCACGCCATGTACATCACATGTACACCTGTGTAACACCATCCAAAACCGAATTAAACTGTGGTGACTTCGGCACATGGCTGGAAGTAGGGCTTCTATCAATAGTTTGTACTAAGCTGCCTTGGCTCTGCGTGCTTGGAAGATGATCTTGAATCATCTCTGCTACCTGTTAAGAGTGAGTAACATGGTTTTTTAATTCCTCCATTGAAATTCTGCCCCAGCTCCGGTCCCTTTGATGCAAGCGTCCCATTCATCAGCTCTTTCATGCTGCTTCAATTAAATCCTATTGTGCTCTGAGGCAATGTAGCCTCCGCTCTGGAGAAGAATTTCAATTTGGTAAACAGGCCTGTAAATATGCTGCTGTGGATAAATTGGCCATCAGTGTGATAGAGAGAAGTAAAGTAAAATGTGTGATTACAGCTAGTTTTTATGTGCTAGGAAGCTGCTGTGACATTACTATGAGAGGGAACAATGTTTTTGCACCCTGTGCTTATCTGACAGTTTCGTGCCTATTTTATATTAGCTATTTTCAGGCAAATGCTCTATGTCTGACTGATACTTCTCACTTGGAAAGCTACTTTTAAAATAATCTTGACCTAGATTTTCATAATGAAAAGCAGCAGACAGTGCCGGAAAATGTTGTGCTGTTAGTGCCATTTCATCTCCATTCCTTAAACACAGCTCATTTAAAGGATACAAATTTAATCCTCAGCAGAAGACTGATGGACAAGCACTTAGATTGCAAGGCTGTGTGGATTTCAGGCGAGTGCTCAGCTGAAACGTGTTCCTGCTGGTGGAGGAGGGCTCTCCTCTGCTGAGCTCCCACTGGAGGCTGCAGCATCACAGAGGTACCTTTTGGTGGCCACAACCTGGGACAAAGAGCTGGGCTCCTTCTCAGGCTTACTCCCTCTAAAGCTGATCCCAGGGCATCAGCAGCAGAGAGAGATAATCGCCTTATTCCAGTCTGCTGGCCAGGAGGACCTTTGGGCCAGGGATCAGCACCAGCTGCCTCAGTCCAGCCACCCCGGGCACTGAGCTGGTGCCTTTTGCCAAAGCATTAGTAGCTGCCTGAGGCCCTTCCCCATCTCCCCCGAGTCATCTGTATGCCACACAAATCACAAAAATTCCACAGCATCCTCATAATCCTCTCTATTTTATAGCAATGCTTTATAGCAAGAATGAGGAAAGAGCACTGAAGAGCAAAAACGCATTTGCCTTTTAACAGGCAAATTGTGTCCCAAGCCCAGGCTCTCGCAGGTGAACACAAAAAGCAACAGCAGCTCTCATCTGATAAACAGCAAACAGAGCAAACCCCCCTGAGCACAAAGGAAAGCAGTTGTGCTCCCAAGCTGGAGTTCTCTGGTGACTTCCAGCTCCTGCGCTGTGCTGAGTTCAGCAAAACGCAGACCCCTGAAAACAGGAAAATGTGCAGTAAATAATTTAATTATGACTTTATTGTCAAAGCGAGTTGCCTAGAATAGAAATCTTTTCAGAAAGAGTTAGGCATGCTCACAGGGTGTAGGTCCTTTGGAGCGTATTAAAAATGCTGATTTAGAAGTAGCTTAAACTTGCTTATTGCTGGCAGCAGGGGCATGGGGGATCGCTCATATGCAGCCTTCGTGAGCATCTGCTGTTCTCACTCACAGCCACGACACAGGAGGAGCCTAGTTTTTTTTTCTTTTTTTTTTTTTTTTTTTTTGTTAGGGGGTTGGGGAGGGATGTAGAAAGCTTCTGATACCCGCTGATGCACACGCACCTGTTTTCCTGTGCAGGCAGGGAGCAGCTTTTGCCCATTCCTGCTGTATCTTGCCCATTCCTGCTGCATCCCACTGCATCTGCTCAGAGCACTGCCCCTGGCTAACCCGGCACAGCCAGGGGAGCTCTGCAGCAGGGCAGCTGCATGCTGAGCATCCCCCTCGGCTACGGCAGTCTGAGGGAGCAGTGTGTTAAAGCTCATGCTGTGCCTGTACAGTGACTCTTCAGAGATGCACTCTCCAGAGCCGGTGTTTAGTTTTCTTCAAGGTCACAAAATACCCCAGAACAGCCTTATTCTTGTGGTGACCTCTTTTGTTTCCTCCCTGGGTGCTCAGTGGTGGTGGAGCCTGGATGGGCTGGCTGCTGGTCACAGTGACCAGGGCACAGGCACCTGCCCTGGATCTGCCACCCCTTCAGGAGGCTGTGAGCTTGCAGGATGCCCCACGTGTCTGGCAGCATTCATTCAGCCCACTGAGTATTGATCTGTTCTGCTCATTGCTATCTGTCATGGTGTTTTCCTGGAAAAAGTAAGGCAGGGGAAAGCCAGTGTCTGGATGATTTCACTGTAATTCCAGCACTCCATGGTCTCAATATACAATTGTAGGTTAGAACCCCCAGAAAGGAAAAGGGATTTGAAGTGCTCGGTTTTCTGGTGTGCCTGGTGTTTCTGAATTAGCCTGAATTTCACTGCTGCACGTTGGTTATGTCTGAACATGAATTTTCTTGTCTCCAAGTGATCCTCAGAGCACCTGCAGCATATGGACAGGATGCCCATAAAGAAATAAAGTGCGCACATAAAATACTGTTCTTCTATAGTGTGCTTTCCCTAGAAGAGCATGGTGATGCCCCGCTGCAGGGGTGAGAGTTGAACTGCAGTAGTAAAGATGTGATACTCAATGAATTAAGTTTTGATGAACTGTTTCTGTGCAATCCTGTGAAGGCTGAAGGATCCCAGTTATACTGACTTCAGTGGTCTGATGTTGAGGCAGCTCTGCATGGGCCAAAAGCAGTGGTCAGGGCTGTGAGAATGCTCTTCCAGGACCTTGCTTTGGATCTATGAAGTAACTACAACTCCATTAGCTGCAAGTGAGTGCTATCAGCGGGACTGGCTATAGTTAACCTTCCCAGTGTGCTTTTCTTACAGTTTGAAATGCTGCAATTCCCTTCCTTCGCCGCCTGTTTCACTGCACCACAATATTCAAGAGGAACGTTTAAGGATTTGGTTACAAGTTTAAAAAAATACTGCACTACTCCTTGCCTGTCCTTGCACAAACCCCTCGGGTTGCTGGGCATTTCAGCCAGCTGACGGTGCTGCTCGTAAGGCGTTTCATTTTCCTGTAGGAACCTGAAGCCCAACAAAATCCACTCCTTGAATAAAGCAGTCATCCACGATTTTTCTTCACAACAGATTAATGTTTTATGCAGTGAGACGTGATGAAGGATGGAGCTCAGAAGCAGCTCAGGCTCTGTTTCGGAGTGGGTATATCATCCTGTCAGGACCAGAGACCTGCTAAATGTCACCAGAGAACTGCGTGCTTCCAGGGCTGGATCCTCTCAAGCTGGTTGCAGGACTTCCCAGGCTTGGGATCACTGGCAAGTGTTCCCTAGTTTATATCTAGTCCTCTTAGATACTTTCAGATACCCTTCCTCCTAGCCCCAGACATTCTAGGTGCTCACTGCTGTGCTATGAATTCGCAAGACCACTGCACCCACTAGAAACATGGACTGCCACAGGGGATCTGATATAAATAATCATCTAGCCCAGTATTTTGTCCCCTGTACAACCCACAGGGAACAAATACGAGGATGCGTACCGAGTGATCCTTGCTCTGAAGTGTCCTCTCCTGTCCTAGAGATACAGCCAGCACGTTATGGGCACGTGGCACAGCGCTCTGGGGCAGGAGAGTCGAGGAGCACCTCTCCAGCATGCTCAGCTGTTGCACGAGGTGCGCGTGCCGTATGGGCTGAGGTCCTGGAGGACTTACTGATGGCGTTAAAGTCATGCACACGTGTGCTTCTATCTGGGCGGAAGATGAGTGGAGCAGGGATGTGATGCCATAGGGGGGATTGTCTGGAACCCCTCGATTCCTGGTCCCTGTTGAAGCTAATGGCAGAAGGTTGTAGCTTTTGCAGGATTACTCACTTCCCAGCATAAATTTTACAAGGAACATACGCAACTGGAAAAGTGAAGTAGCCAAAGAAAACAAAAATTGTTTCAGGAGTTTTGAATTCAGTGTCATGAGCCTGGAGATGGTAGCGTGAGGGAGTTGTACCAGAACTTAAACTATGAGAGAAGATGCTTGAGAGCTACCAGTGGGATGTGTCTGCTGTATATCTTGTGCGTTAGCTTCTAAGTGTGTTAAAACATTAATTTCCAGCTCTGCCTCAAAGCTCTTCTGCCAAACTCCCATAAGCATCTGCATATTAAAATCTCTCAGGTATTCACACCCTTCTCATGCAAATTCAGTTCCAAATGAAAATAACTCGTGCAGAATACAGTAGTGTTTGTTTTTTTTTTTAGTAGTGGTTTTTTTTTCTGTCTTTTTATAGTAGTGTGTTTTTTTTTTCTACTTGCTCTTTCCCACGTTCTCTCTTTAATGCACACTAGCTGGGTTAAGCTGACTAGAGGATACATCAGAGCTGGCAACGCTCCAGTCTTTGCAGTGCATCATGTAGGTGTTGCTGTATCTGACCTGCGCTCTTTCTGTTACTTGAGGTCACGTTTTGTAGCAAGCACTTCACAAGACTCTTGCTGAGGGTGGTCAGTGTGTGTGTATATTCTGAATTTGAGCTGTATATCTGCACAAAGAATTCATCAGTATTGAAACCTGAAACTTGTTACCAAATTCAAATATTCCTTCTTTTTCTTTTTACTGTTCAGGGTTTATGCCAATCATTTTTTGCTGCACCTACCTTGTTCCTTGCAGCATCCTGTTCTCTTGCAAAATGCTCATTCTGAGGTAGTTTGGGGTAAGAACTGTGCTGGTACTTCAGGAAAATTCTATTTATGTACCAAAGGACCCGGTTGTTCAGTAAGTGATACAGATGACTGATTGTACAAAAGCTGCATTGCATTCAGCAGGTGGGATATTCAATGTTTTTGACTCATGCTACTGCCTGCACTATGTTCTCTGGGGTATGATAGGAGCTGGGGAAAAAGCAAACCACCCATAATGAGTTACCGGAGAAATTAGAATTTCAAAATCAGTGTTCTCTATTGTATTAAAAAAGATTAGAATTCTATTTTCATTTTAATGTAAGGCATTTCATGACTACTTTATTAACATTTTCTATTATTTGGCATTTTTGTCCTCTATTGTCTTCTCATTTTTTCTTCTTTTCTCCCATTTGCTTCCCTTTATTCCAATGACACAGTAATGAACGGGAAATACAACAACAAAAAGCAAAATTAACTTTTTTATCATTTCATTTTTCAACAGAATACTTCATAAATTTTAAAACCCTCTCTCCTGGAAGATCTGCCAGTACTTATTCCAGCCGTCTTCCTTCTGTTCTTTGCCACTTTTATTTAGGGCCCACATTTTCGGAGGGGTCCCAATGCATTAATAAAAGAAGATTCACACTAATAATACTGGTGTAATATTACATTGTTCATAGGAAAACCCCTCCACTTCCCAAACTACTTGCAGTAGCGCCGGCTACTTCCAGAAGCTGAGGCAAGCTGGCAATGGATGGTGGCTGCTGGCTGTTTTGCCGTAGGCACTTCTGGGTGCCCGGCGCAGAATTCACAGGTAAAGGTACACTGGGAAGTTGTTGTGTCACCTCTAGTCACCGACCCCTCAACGCTGCAAAACTCAACAGTCAGAGGCTGAGCTGCTGCCACGATCCAGGGACAGCAGCTCCCCGTTACCTGGCACGTCAGGCCCCGCAGATCCGTTGCTGATGATGAGGGTGAGCTCCTCACCTGGCTGTGCTGCACCGAGCCACAGCACTGTTTTCTGAGCACCAGTTATCTACCAGCCCCACAATGTGTTAAGCTGCTATGCCGCGTTCTGCTTGTTTAGAGGAGCTGCAGTTCTAATTAAGATTAAAAATAAGTTATGACTCAGAGTCCAATAAAAATACAATGTGAATTACAACCCCTTTAATTTAATTTACTCACCCATAGACTCAAAATCCTCATGAATTTAGGAAGTGCAAGAAAACAATTATTCTAATTAAAAGAAAAGATTTGGTTAAGTTAATTCACATTTTAGTCCAGTCTCAGATACCTCACGGTCTTTTACCAGCCTGTCCATTGAGAAAGGAAATCAAAGTGGTTAAATTGAATTATAGATTAGGATCTTGTTGACAAACATTAGAGAGCTAGATAGCAAGATACCAACAGGAATAAGCAGAAAAGAAGCTGTGACAGACTCAGGAGTAAAAGCAGAAGAGTTTCAAAGGCAGCTGGCCCTTGTTCAGATGTACAGAGCTAGAAGTGACCACTCAGTTCTGATGGCTTGTCCTTCCACCTGGCACAGGCTGCTAGAGCTCTTCTGAATCTGTGCTCACTTGAATGAACGCAGGTGGAGCAAAACAGGGATGGAAAACCACTGGAATGGAGAATTCCCTGGTGTCCTGGTTGAACACTTCCAATGATCAATTAACCACTGACAGAAGCAAGGAAACAGCTGGGCTGGGGCTGGGGCTGGGGCTGGGGCTCAGCCTGAGAAGAGCCTGGGGTTAGGGCTGGTGGAGGTCAGGCAGCGAGCTTGAGTGCCTGAGCACCAAACCCTGCCCACCTGGGGACCCTGTCGGACCGTGGGGCTCATCAGGCAGCCTGCTGCTTGAGCGATTACAGTAATGCACACAGGGTGCTGTTGGGGCTTGGGCTCAGGGCTGCTTCTGTCTGTTTCAAACCCACACCCAGAGCACAGGCCATGGGCCAGGAGCTGCCCACAGCTCCCGGTGCTCACACAGCCTTTAGTGCGTTCGTGACTTCAGAGGCGCCCACACGTCTCTGGGGGGACACAACAGCAAGAAATACACTGTTAGCAGCAGAGCTGCGTTTTCCAAAGTCATACGCCGTAAATTGCTGGGACTACAGACACCTGGAACGGCACGTACCGTTAGTCTGCTGGTGATTTATATGGTGCCACCAGACCGAGCAACAAGAGTGTCTTTTACGTGCAAAGAAAATGCACCACAAAGCATACCTGAGTGCTCCAGAGCTACGTGCCTTTTGAATAATTACCAACAGTGTGCAGGTGATGACTGTAGCAGCTGAATTTATGGACAGACTTCCACATCTGAGCATACCCACATAAATATATATGGCCTGGTAAGTGTACACATAACTCAGGGAGGCAAAAGGATGGCATTGTCTTCTCAATAGCGTGGAGTCTGTCATCTGCTGTCCCGAATTTTTGTGATGGTGCCGTTACCCGCGGTGTTAGATAACCAACGGAGAATGATGCTTTTCATTGGGCAATAAACGCATTGCCCATAAATACATTAGGGCCTCTTGTGGGAAACTGACGGTACGTAGCGCGGGTGGTTGGTGCCTGATGGGTGGTGAGCAAGCCCTTATGCTCTGTTTCTAGTTTCTTTGCACTTCTGTTATCTGTAACACACCGACCCACCCACAGTGAGTGTGAACAATTTCAAAGATACATAGATGAAAAAGGAAAAGCCAGTTGTAATTATATTATTTTGGTAATTATTATTAATAATTCTACTGGTCACACATTGGTTTAGGACTAAGACTTTTAAGCTGTGCCTACAGAGCAGAGGGGCCGCAGCCCCTGAGCATCCCCGTGGCCCCCTCTGGCCCCGCTCCAGCAGCCCCACGTCCTCCTGTGCTGGGGGCCTGTGCTGGGGGGGCCTCCCGAGGGCAGAGCAGTGGGGGACAGTCCCCTCCCTGCCCCGCTGCCACCCCTCTGCTGGTGCAGCCCAGGGTGCAGGTGCCCTTCAGGCTGCAGGCACACGCTGCTGGCTCGTGTCGAGCCTCTCGTCCCCCAAACCCCCCAGGTCCTTCTCCGCAGGGCTGCTCTCAGGGAGCTCCTCTCCCAGTCTGCGCACGGAGCTGGGATTGCCCCGACCCAGGTGCAGCAGTTATGGGTGTTTTCCTATCACTTTCTTACAGCACGTGTTCCTATATGACAACGTTAAACTCAGGTTTTAAATTCCATTAAAGTCTGTGAGGAACGCTCTTTTCTAAAACTTAAACCTTTTCCTTCAGTATTTTATTGGAGAAAATATTGTAAAACGTAACACTCAGAAACCTTGGCTTTATGTTGTTCTCACAACTGCAGCAGCTTTTTATAGCAACGTTGCAGAGGAGAGCTCCTGGCTATTCCATGGAAAACCACTTCAGTTTTCATAGTCTTAGATTTCATGATTATGTTAAGACTGAATCATTTAAAACTGAATTTGAAGAACAGCAAACTTTGAAATTTCTAAAGATTCATTTAAGTTACAAAACCAGCTTTATTCTTTCAGCTGTATGTAGAATAATAGAAAATAGCTCAGAAACTCTGAGCCGTAGTTCTAGCAAATCTGTTGTTTTGAAGGAGCCCTCCGTTTTTTCATCCACTGCAGACTCCTAGCAAGAGAAAAGTACTGAAGTTTGGTGAAAGCTCTGTGTTTTTTTCAGTTTTAACAACAGCATGGAATATCTGATAGGCTTGGGCAGATATCAGTGTGATCTGGAGATCCTGAGTCCTGTTAATGCCCACTGAGACTGCAGAGATTCGTTATTTTTCACCCAAATATTTTCAACCAGAAAATTCAAAATTCCTGAAACTGAAAATGGTATTACGAAATGACTGGCTTCAGCCAACAGCCCATAGTTGCATTTGAAGATTCTGTTTCAACCTGCAGTAAATGAATTGTTTGCTTTGATCTAAACATACCCACATACAAACACACACGATATTTTTAGGGATTTTTTTTTTTTAAATTGTGATTTCAAATACATATCAAGCTATTAATTTTTCCTCTTGGAAGTATTTCTCTTCCTTTAAATAGAGAGGTTTCACATGGGCTGGAAAAGCACTTGATGCCCAGAGGTGAGAGGGCCCCAGCCACATTCGGCGTGGTTCCCATGGCAGAGTCAGGCCATTGCATGCTGATGCCAAAAAAGAGAACTAAGTGTCAAAAATCATTCTTCCTCTGTTCCAGACATGCTTGCAGCTGGCATAGCTGGAGGGAAGACTTTTCTCCACCTGATTTATAACAGAATACTACGCACAATGGAGAGCCTGTGTTTTGCTTTGTGTTCAATTTCAATGGGATTGAAAGAAAATAGAGGAGTCCTACCTGTGTGTCACGAACACGGCGACACAAACAGATGAACCCTGTGTCCCCTTGGTTGATGGCAGCAGGGTGCTGGATTTGATTTGTTTGAAGCGCCTGCTGTCGTTGTGCTGAGGCATGTCGGGGAGGCTGGGGGCTGGCGGGTTCAGCCACTTCCCTGCGCACCAGGGTGACAAGGGACAAAGCCGGCACCAACACGAGGAGCTGCAAATATTGTCCTGTTGGGAAATCATGCAGAAGAGTGGAGGTAAAGCAGGGAAACATTAGCTCGAATGGCTCCTGCCGAAAGGCGAAGGGCAAATCTGCGTGTAGAGAGAATCTGAGGGCGGCGCTGGCAGGATGCTGGCGGCATGGACTTGGCAGCAAAGCAGCACCCAGGGCAGTGCTGCACTGGGGATGCAGGCTTTGGAGCGCTCCTTCGCTTCATGCGCTGTGCTCCTACTGGCTTGGACTAAACTGGCCGTGAAATCTGTAGCAGGGTGAAACCAGCAGCTGCTCTGTTCAGGACAAAGGGAGCTGATAACCAGGAGGAGAGCGACCTGTGACATGAGCAGACAGGGACAGGACAAGGCGGAGTGGTTTTAAGCTAAAAGAGGGGAGATTTGGGTCAGATGTGAAGAGAAAATTCCTTACCCAGAGGTGGTGAGGCGCTGGCCCAGGCTGTAAGGTCCCAACCCAACCAAGCTGTGGTTCTGTGACAGAGGAAAAGCAGAACTTCCTCACGGAGCGCACAGCTCTCAGAACACTGAAAGGTGCTAAAAACTGATGTGGGCTTAAGAAACCGTGTGGCAATTTCATGAAAATAAAGGTCTGCCTAGGGCTGTGCATTACCAGCAGACCTCAGCATGAACATGCCCCACCACCTGGAGAGATTGCCAAGCCCCTGGTAGATGGTGAGCTTCTCCATCGTAGGAGCTCATGAATTGCTGAACACACCCATTTCTCCTACGCTCGGGTAGATGATAGTGAGCTATTACAGCTTTTGAAGAACGTCTTACAAGATTTTTATGCATCCACCGAAAAAAAATGCAGCCAAAAATAAGAAGCAAAACGAAAAAACCGCAGTTAAAACCAATCTGCAGTTTTTTTTGTTGTTGTTTGTATCTGAGGAGATCACCAATTATTTTTAAAAATATGGCATAATTAAGAAGTGAATGAAGTTGTTCCAATAACTCTCCAGAAAAGCAAAGTGCTGCATGTTCTGAAAACCTTAAGTGACACACCGTACTGGCACCTTGCGCAGCAGCTGGGAGCACAGGACGGTTTGATGACAACAGCCGTTATTCTCCAGATCCTGCTGTAAAGGGAAGCGGTCCCCTGTGATCTGGATAGAAGAACCAAGAGCGATTTTATACTCCTGAAATTCTCTATCAAGTTTCACATTTCAATCTTTTTGTGACCATACAAGCAGATGCATTTAGAGAGCTGTAATTGTGTACTTTTTTGGCTTTTATGAGAGATGGCATTATCTGGGAGAAAAAAACGTTCACGAAGGATGAGAGGAACTAAAAGCTGGTGCTGTTTTTAATAAACATCCATTAGGTTCATGTGGTATCACATTATGTTTCAGTGTATGCTTGTACAAAGCCTCTTACAATGGTTTCATACTCTGTGATTTGCAAGTTCTTCTGCAATAAAGAGAATAAAAATGCTGCCTTTTATAATATAGCAAGAAAATGATCACCTTTTGATCTTTTTTCTTGCATTATTTGAATTACATTTTTCTTCAAATGCTCCTAGAATGGTTACCAGCATTTTCAATTATTCAAAAGCCAATTCCATAAATATTTTACACTGACTGCTATAATGGTTTTCCTAAACATGTGGATTGAGGGTTTTTTCCTGTTTATAGAAACATAAATTGAAAGAATTGATCTAACTCAATTCTGCAAAATCAAACCAATTTTGATCCTTCACTAAAATACCTTTCTTTTTTCTTTTAAGCTTCTCTTTTTTTTTGCTTTTTATCTTTTTTTGAGTTTTTACTTCTTCTCTTCTCTTCTCTTCTCTTCTCTTCTCTTCTCTTCTCTTCTCTTCTCTTCTCTTCTCTTCTCTTTCAGAAGATCTAAGAATTGGAAAGATTAGCCTTTGGAGCACAGGTACAAAAAAAGAAAATATTCTGTTCATTTTCCTGTGACATGTAAATGTCCTAAAAATCACCAGAAATCTGAAAAAGAAATTCAGGAGATAAACTTTTTTTTTTTTTTTTCCCCCTGATTTTTAAAGTTGGCTGTACTTCAGCTATTTCTTTATTCAAACACATTTCTGATGAATATCTTGTGTAATGGTATTGCAAGCCATAAAATTGTATTATTTATTTCCTGTTATTTGTGAAGATTTAGTAATAATTCACTGTTGTTTCCTTTCATTCCTGGTGATGCTGATGAGACAAATAATAGTTTAACATTTCCTGCTGGAAGACAAACTGTCTGGAAGCACTTAGCTTCCAGAAATAAAACCAAAGCTGCTCCTTTGGCCAGCATTTACAGCCACTTTCCTTCCTGGAATCGATCACCTCTAACATTTTATTACAGGGATCTGGAGCAGGCAGAGAGATGGATCAATTCCAGAATCATCAAATTTTTCCCTTTCTACATGTTACAAGGAGAAGAATCACCAGACAGTTTCATCCTCACATATTACAATGACAATTCAGAAATACTGGGGGGTATTAAAAAAAAAAAAAAAAAAAAAAAAAAAGTCATATTGGTACTTTGTGAAGTGTGCCCACTTCAGGGCTGAAGGTACCCTAGGAGACAAATTACCACCTTATTTTGTTATCTAACTCCTGCTGGCTGTGCCTTTGTCATTTGTTTTTTCTGTTTTCCTAATTTCTCATGTGAACTTCTGAAACCAATGTATGTGTTGCCAGCATTTCCTTGCTTGTACAGTTCTCTCCCTGTACCATCCTCCTTCCTCTTCATCATGCCACGCTGACTCCCAGCTACTTCCTTGCCATCTCCTAAGTCTTTATCAATGCCTTGTCTCAGGATATGTTCCAGTAGTTTTATAGGATTTTTTTAATAGGTTGAACTAGAAAAAAAAGTATGCAAGTCTCAATCATCCTTGCGCTGTCAGGTGTACCAGACTTCCAAGGCTGGAGGAGCAGTTTGCTGTTGTTTAACCACCAACATTCTCAACAGAGTGATTTATTCCTGGCCTTGATGTTTCTCTGCCCACAGTATCTCATCTTGTTCTTCATGCCTTTTGGTATTTCCCCATTGTATGATTATTATTTTTTCACTCCTTTGCATTTAGGTGAGACAACTTTCAATTTCTGTGACCTCTGTCCTTGTCTCATCGTGTGGTGTAAAAAGCATGTGAAGTTTGAGCGTGTGATGCTTTTCAGAGAAAAAACATTATGGGTTTTTGGTGGTTTCTGCTGTTGTTGTTACAAAAATGATATGACTAAATTATCACTGTAAGTAGCAGGAGAAAATGTGAGTTTTTCTTTGGAAAGAAGATAGCTCAGCTGTTGAATCAGAAGTGAAAGGAACAGTGGAATTAGAAGGACGTTTTAAAGCGCGTGTTACATGTAATCAGTTAGCTAAATCAATCAGCAAGGCTGATTTCTGATTGCATAAAATATTCAAAACACAAAGTGGGGATATTGCAACCATTTAATTTTCAGGCTGAATTATGTTGGTATTTTCATGGAAATACAGAAGCTGCCCATGTTTGATTGACACAAAGATTTCTAGAACTTTTATTTTTTAGATTTTTGTAAAGTGCTTCAGTGTGTTACATTATCGCCATCACCTTGGTGGATTTGTGTGGTTGGTTTTTTTTGCTTGTTTGTTTTTAAGCCTATTCAGTATTTCTTTAAAATACTGCTTACTGTTCTTTAGTTTTACCAGAAAAATAGATACACTGGTGTGGAGAACGAGTGTAACTGAGTAGAAAGAAAATTATACCTGTGTGAAGACCTAGGTCAGACACCAGACATTTTGGGCAAGCACGCCCACATGGCCACACTTCAGTCACTTCATGGGAGCTCTGCTTGCTGAAGAGGATGCCTTGATGATGATCAAGCAGCTGGAATCAGGTGCTAGAGGGGTCTCACTGCAGCCCGGGATGAAGAGATGGAGCCCAGACTTGTGGCTCCTGCTCCTCTTGGGCATCTCGACCGAGGCCGAGCAGCCTCGGAAACGTGGCCAACCTCATTGCCACCTTCGTGTCCCCATGTGCTGGTGCATGGCCTGGGCTGCCACGGTGCCTCTGAGATCACCAGCCGCAGAAACAAGGAGAAACATGAGCAGGGCTCACAGCAGGGCAGGGGCTTCATCTCCTTTCTTGGCACAGCCTGAATATAGACAGGACTCTCCTCCTGCCCTCCCATACTGCTGACTGACATGAGATTGAATTAAGACACAAAAAAGGACTTGTATTCTGCCTTTTATCTGTGCTTTTAACTTTTCCTCTTTATTTCTGCTTTGTCCTTTATTTATGGAGCACTCTGACCATTGATGTGCTGGATAGAGGACTTTGGATTCCTTCAGGCAGCAACATGAAATAGCAAGAATTTTCCATCCATTTTCTATATGGCAGTTGTTCATCTTTTCAAGTTCTAATATAGGGAAGTAGGAGTGATAAGGAAAGACTACAGCTTTAGAGTGCAATGAGCTGAACGCAGAAGCCTAGCCTTAGGAAGCCTAGGAATGAGGAAACTCACAAGTGCATAAAGGAAAAGGCATATTTCTTGTGTTTGGGGATCTCAGTGGTCCTTTTATGTGCCTCTGCTGAAGCCATCTTCGTTATTAACTGTAATTATGTATATATAATTGTAACTGTATAATATTAATATATTTATATATGTGTATAATTATAACTGTATAACCTTATTCTCTTCCCTTTGAGTAAAAAATAAATCTAAAAAGGTAAGTGTATATATATATATATTTTAAAAATCACATTCACTCCTGTGTGAGTGATATGCTATGCAATTCCTGCTGATGCACTGCATGCGAGTCTCCAGCCTCAGACACTTTTACTCTTTCCAGTACGTACAGAAGCAGAAGCTAGTCATTAAAACAGTTTTGCTGAGTCCCGCTGAAAGTTGTTCAAAAATCAGCTTTTAATGTCAACTGTTTCATTAGGAAATTAGAAGCAGGCAAACTAAAGTGCTGGAGTATCTCAAGTACACAATCGTTCGCTTCCAATAAGGCCTTTGAAGGTATTAACCTTTAGCTGACAGATCCAGCTATTGAGCAGCGCTGCATGGCTTTAGCACACAGAAGCTGAAAAGCTCTGGTTGCTCTCTCTGTTTCTTTGTGTGGTCTCGTGGTTGAACTCCTCCCTGAAGCCAGCCTCTGTGGCATCGCGTCACTAAAAGCTCCCCGCCAGCTCCCCGAAGCACTTTCAGATGTACCTATTTTGTACAGCGTTTTTCTAAGACATCCCTGCATTTTGGGTTATTTTTAAATCCTGTAGGCAAGGCTCTGGAATGTTTGCATGAAAATGAAAATAAAACGCACTCTTTTTCCTGGAAAAAAAAAGAAAAAAAAAAGAAAAAGAAAAATAGTATATAAACTCTGAATATATTTTGCCTTGAAACAGTGATCTTCATAAAGCTGTGCTAATGTGATGCTGCCTGCTACAGAGCTAGCTTCTGTCCTGCTGGAAATGGCATATCTGTAATTCCAGCCTGCTCTGCTTTGTGCAGGTAAAACCCACTTTTGAACTGGTTTCAAGCATCTAGACAGCTACGGTAGCTGTTTGGAGTCCATAAACTCCCCTTAATGATGAGACGAGCTGTGCCATGAGCTGTGCCATGAGCTGGAGCACTGAGCTCTTCTCAGTGTCTCTGCAAGGAAAGTTCCTTCATGGCCCCAAGTCTGGCACTCAGCAGGGCTGCATAAATCACCATGCGAGCAGTACCTGCGTCTGGTAACGGCTGCCCACCGTAACTGTCCTCCAACGCCCTTCAGACACCTGCAGCAAGCAGATAATCTGCCAACAGCGGCTCAGGACGAGCATTGCTCTGCAGAACAGCCCGGCAGTAGGCTAAACCCCCGGTCTGGTATTTGGTCGTGATCACTGGCTCAGTGCAGGGTTGTTACAAGAGTTTCTCAGAATTACACAGTTTTGTTGTTGTTAAGGTCTTTTAATTATTTTTATTTTGTTTTCCTTCTAGCAGAGCAGACAAATCTCTTCTTTATCTGAAGATTTTCCAAAGAAAGAAATGAATAAAGCAAGAAATCCAGATTTTCAAGCTGTGACAGCCCATTTCAGTCAGCCAGCCTTCCCTCTTCTTGCTTCCATGTCCTTTTAATATGAACACTGGCATTGATTTAATTATTCTGGTGTGAACACATCTGGAATTTCACATTCTTCCCTAGCTGGCGTTACTCAATTTTGGCTATGTAACACAGCACAGTAAAAAGAATATTTGAGCTCTGAACAAGAAATCCAGCAAGTCTTCTGGAGAAGACCATCAGCTCTTTGGGCAAGGCATACTGTGTGCCAGTGATTTTCCCTTTTTTTTTTTTTTTTTTCTGGAGGGGAAGAAAAGGAGGCATATTAGCTTCTGCATGTCCACAAATGGTTTTTGTGTTGCTCATGCTACAGACACCAGAGCAAGGAAAGCCCTCTTTTGTAAAAAGCAGTCTGCTGTGCTCGAATACCGATTTTCACCAACACACACACACAGAGGAAAACAGAACATGACCAGAGCTGCCTCCTGCAAAGTTAGTCTGTTTTGTCCAAATATGTCTAAATTATTTATTTTTAGACCTACCTTGCACGTTTCAGAACACAGCTTCCACATTATTAACCACTATTTTCCTTTGGATTCTCTCTCCCCCTTCTAAGGTATTGAAACCATACCAGAATACAGTTGGGCACTATGCATTAACCCGGCTTTGCTGCAGGGTACAGTAGTGATTCACAAACCTCCTCAATACTTTCCTTGGGGATACTTACATCCTTTCATCTGAGGTGTTTGATTCTAGCGGATATATCTCACATCTGTCTTGCTGCCAAAGATAAAACTCTCATTCCACCTACAACAGCAAAGCGATACCTGCAGGATATGTCTGCATTTGCCATGTGATCTACTGCTAGCAAAAGCCTCATGTTTGATTTTTAAGAAATGCTAACATTGCCCACTGGGCATTGCTTCTTCCTTGCTCCGTTTGGCTTCCCTTGTTACTTATCTGGTCTCATTCCCATACTCCTGTAAGGGCAGTTTGCCCTTTTAGTGCTTCTGTGGGATTTTATTTTCTCCACGCATGTCCTTGAACATTCCCTACGTTTCATAAATATCCCCTGGATTAAATTGGCAAGGCTAATCATGACAAAAATTGCTCCAAGATTTGGAAGAGAGGTTTTGATTATCCAGACTCCCTGGTGTCCATTTTGTCACAAATGCCCCCAGCATCACTGTGAACACCTAAGCCCACAGGCAATAAAACTCTGCTGAGGTCTCCGTTGCCTCTGTCAATATGACAGTGCAAGAGTTAATGCACTTTTATGGGCTTGTAGCTCCTTGAGTGTCTCGTGGTGCGTAGGTCTCCCTGCTTTTAGAAACCTTATAGAGAGCTGTAAGGTTTCATAGCCTGGTGTCAGTCATGACAAATGTGCTAGCTGAATGGAGCTCTCAGACTGTAAGTGAGACATGATTACTCCAGGAGCACAGTGATGAATTTGAAAAAAATCAGGAATCACTTGCTGTCCAGACAGTTGGTGGAATGAATTAACGGAAAGGTTGCTGGAATGATAGTGATCTATAAGAGCATATGTTATGAGCAGTTAATAATGTCCCTTCCTTGTTTGAAGTGATTATTTTTCATTTAGCGGGTCAGAATGACTAAATAACTTACATATTTACTCATTCCACACCGTGATACCCAATTACATTACAGTATAAAGACTGAAGTTATCCTAGGGGTAAAAAGAAAATAGAACAATATATTAAAGTTGAGCTTTAAGTAATCATGTATTTTCTTAAATAGTCCTTTTTAAAATTACATTTTCTCAAATCCTTGAATTACATAGTATATTTGAAACATGAAAGCAATGACATCTTACATGTTTTGAATGAATATCTGCTACTTTATTGACAGTCTGTATATCAATGTGTCAAAATAGACAATTACAGGCATTTTAGGATAAAAATTACAGGACAGAGGATAGATGAGGAGTGGGTTGTTTGTTACAGGAATCGTCGGTTTTCAGAGAAGGACATCTATTAGCAATCACTTTATATGGATTTGTGGTCTCACAGTTATACTGAAGGTTTTATCATTCATTTTCGTTGGTGCCCCGAACAAAAACAGCTCTGTTGGTCACGGAGGCCTGTCTGGGAAACACTCAGAAATGACTGAGCTAAAGCTGTGGTTAGATTTAAAACGATGCGCCCACTGCTTCTCACCAGCCATCAATCTCTACTGTTAATACTTCATGTTAAATGAAATTCATTTTTCCATTAAAATTGTCATCCTAATCTCTCTCTATTTCAGGAATAGTAGCATCAGCTTCAACTTAGAATCATAGAATCATAGAATCAAACTTTGGCAAATGTGCTGGAGATTTGAAGAACTTGGAGAGTGAAATGTTAGATGTGACAAAATGAGATTCTTTACTTAGACTATTTTGTTCTTCTTTTCCCAAAGATATTTCCAGATCAAGATCTGTGCTAGAACTTTGATTGTCAACTCCAGTTCCTCCACATTCTGTGTACATCTCTATGCTTTATGTCCCTGTTAATTTTTAGTGCTCTTTCTGAATCCTGAATAGCCATGTCTGTCGTTGGGATAGGGTTGCCACTGATGTGAAGTGACAATGCGTGTGGCTGAGCACTGGCACAGATCGCCCAGAGGGAAATGGACTCTTCTCCTTGAAGGTCTTCAGAAGCTGCCTGGATGTGGTCCTGGGCAACCTGCTCTGGGTACTCTGATTTCTGAACAGAAATATTTCCTTTTCCAATGGCTTGGAACCAAAAACATCTGTCTGCAGTATGAGCAAAGAGATTTTTTTCACCCCTCACTTTAGGTCGTGACATGTTTGGCATGATAAACTGGGACTTTTCCATCTTGCCGTCCTCACCGAATTTGCTGTTGATGCACCCAGTTCCACCCCAGCATATTGACTCTCAGAAACAGTGTTAGCGCAGCCTCTGTGTCTTCAGATAGGGTGGGTTGTTCCAGATGTCCCTAAATTTCAGAAGGAGCAACTGCTTCTTTCTCTGGCGACAACCAGAAATGTATGTGGTGCCTCTGAAAAATACCTAAGAAAGGACCAAAAGGGGTATCTGGAGTGGAGAAACCGACTGGGAGGGGACAACAAGGCCAGAGCAAGAGAGATGCTGCATGGTAGAGCAGGGGCACACCCAGAGGTACTCTGCTCCCAACGAAATCAGAGCAGAGTGAAAAAATAAGAACGGGCAGTGGAAGAAGAGTGAGAAGTAAGGAGAGTCACAGAGAAAATGCTACACAGTGTTCCGTCATTTTCAAGGAAAGATGGATTGAAAACTTTCCATAGTTATCCAGTTACATCTCCAAGTAAAGTCTTTATTAATAGCCAAAAATGCATCCATGGTTTGGAGGCAAGGAATGTGTATCACCCACGCTGTTTTTTTCCTCTGAGGTTGAAGGCATCTCTACATTAGGAGTGGTTCACTTGCCGTTAGAGAAACGTGACAGATTGACGTCACTTCCACTTACGAGCCAGGTTACTGGTGCACTGAATTAACACGAAGTACAGCAAATTACATTTGTCATAGACCAAATTTAAATGCAAATAAATACAAAAACCTGTCTAAATATTATAGTAGTAGATTTTCTTTCGCTAAGAAGGTCACTGGGTTCACTGCAGACAACATTTAAGCCTGCTTTTGCCTTGGAGGGAACTGTGGTAATCAGTCACCTGCGGAGGGGAAGTTTTTTGTCTCCCAAGTTCTAGGAGAATTCATATCTCCTTTCCTAAATTACCAACCGCATTAAATACACTGTGAGGAAAAATACAATAATTTCTCCTGCTGCAGAGCGTGATAAATTTCACCTAACTGTAACAAAGCCAAATCTTAGGTATCAATTCCCATTTTCTGTTCTGGATGATCCATCATATTCAGGAAAGGACGATCTTACTCACTCGAAGAAAGGAAAAATTTGCTATTCTTCTCACTGCCAAAGCTCTCAGATCCGTTACACTGGCATTTTAATAGATGAATGCCTCCAGGGTATGAATCATATTCATCCTTTAACTGTTAAAACATACAAAACAAGGTATATAATACATAATAATAACTCCTCCACCTTCTCCTGAGCATTAAAATGTAGAGAAGATTTATGGGAAAAAAAAAAAAAAAACTCACTAATAATATTACTGGGGCTACTAAGGAATAGTCAGATTCTTGGTTAATTTATATATTAATATCACATAGTCTTAATACCAGAGACATGACAACTCTCTCCTAAGCTTAGGTCTTAATGGGGCATGAATTTAAAATCTGGCAATGGGAAGAGTATTACTGCAGTTAACTTATGTAATGGATCCTTGGTAACTCTGAGGACTTTGCATGAATTTCACATATGTTTGGCTGGAGAAGCCTTTTGCATTCAGCTAAAAATGCATGTTGAGCAGTGCTGAGCCAGATTCATTCTAGTAGAAAAGCATCTGCCTCTGGAATTCAGTCAGGATGAGGCTGTAAGAAGCCAAATGGGGTCTGAGGACAAATTCAATGAATTTACAGAACCATAGAATCGCCTGAGTTGGAAGGGACCTGCACAGGCCACCCAGCCCCACTCCCTGCAGGGCACAGGGACACCCACAGCTGGGTCAGGGTGCTCACAGCCCTGTCCAGCCTCACCTTGAAGGTCTCCAGGGACGGGGCAGCCACCACCTCTCTGGGCACCCTGGGCCAGTGCCTCACCACCCTGAGGGTAAAGAACTTTCTCCTTATGTCCAGGCTAAATCTCCCCTCTCTCAGTGTGAAACCATTTCCCCCAGTCCCATCCCAACAGACCCTGCTGAAGAGTCTGTCCCCTTCTGTCCTGTAGCCCCCCTTTAGATATCGAAAGGCCGCTCTCAGGTCTCCCCGGAGCCTTCTCTTCCCCAGGCTGAACAGCCCCAGCTCCCTCAGCCTGTCCTCACAGGGAGCTGTTCCACCCCTTGGATCATTTCTGTGCCCTCCTCTGGACACGCTCCAGCAGCTCCATGTCCTCCTGTGCTGAGCACTCCCCATCTGGACGCAGGGCTCCAGGTGGGGTCTCACCAGCACAGAGCAGAGAATGGAGCAATGATGTCCTAAGAAAATGTTTTGTATTGGATTTGTGTAATGGAGTTATATATTCTAATTAATTGATCAAGGAAAAGAGAGAAAGCAGAAAAGACAGATGCTGAGAACATTGTACAAAATCCTTTTCATTTAAATGATTTACACAATCTTAATAAGTAAAATTTCCTGAGGAGATGGAGAAAAGGAAGCAAAAGCCTCACTCTTTCATATGCCAGTCAAACGACAGGTTTCTCACCGACCAGGCAAAGAGGGTATCAGCAATGATTTTGATTTCAGCACCCAGGAGAAACCCAAGTGCCTATTCTAAAACAGCCTGCTCCCATGTGAAGACTGATCCTGCCCTAGGGAGATCCTCTGTGAGAAGGTGGAGGCCCATGCTGGGTGAGCCAGAGCTGGACTTACAGCCTCTGCACTAGGAGACAAACAGGTCACTGGCCACACTCTCTGCTGCCATGGGAGGTCTGGAAAATGTGCAGCTGTGCAAGCAATCATTCACCACCTCACATCCCTGGGGCAAGAAGAAAGCAATGGAAAAAGCCAAAAGGCAGAGAAATGGGGGGAATAAGGATAAAAATTAGTTGCAGCTGGAAAGAACACAGCAGAAAGTAGAAGTAAGACACTGGAAATAATGACAGAAAAATACAGTTTTGTTATTTCATGGGTAAGAAGAAAAAAAAATAAGAAGGCTTGAATGCTTAGAGAGCTTTTTTCTCAGTCTTCATGGAAAAAATACTAATACTAGTAGGTAGTTCTTGAGAATTAATATTAATATAACACAATGCAGAACTGGTGCAAGAACATCTATCTCAGTTACATTCATTCAGCTCATCAAGCCCTAGTGAAGTCTGCGTGCTTAGGGGAATTAAACATACCAATTTCTAAACTATTTATGTCTACACTGGAAAACTCAGAAAGGACAGGTAAGGTCCCCAAAGTACATAAAAGAGGAAACACAGAACCTCTTTTAAAAAGAGAACAGATAAGGAGACAGAACTGTAGACTTATCAGCATAACTTCTGCAAAGAAGGACACTGAAACACTGTTTAGCGATCTATTTATAAGTGCTAGGTGAAGAGTGAGATAATATAACATCCAGTGTGATATTCTGAAAGGCAACAGTGTCAAGCCAACAATTTTTCTGTCATCAGAAGAGAAAGTGGAGAGAGAGAGGAAGGAGTCCCTATTTTTGCTCTAGCAGCTCTTTTACATAGTTGCACCTGATGTTCACATGAATGAGACATGACAAAGACGAAATAATCAGAGTATTGGCGGGCCATCAGCTCCCACACTCGGAGATTAGTAAACTTGGCTGAAACGTGTCTTGCAGAGGGCTGTCCTGGACTTAGTATTCTTAAATGACACCAAGCTGAGTGGTGCAGTTGACACCCCTGAAGGAAGGGATGCCATCCAGAGGGACCTGGACAGGCTGGAAAAGTGGGCCCACGAGATCCTGATGAGGTTCAACGAGGCCAAGTGCAAGGTGTTGCACTTGGGTCGGGGCAATCCCAGGTGTGTGTACAGACTGGGAGAAGAACTCCTTGAGAGCAGCCCTGCGGAGAAGGACTTGGGCGTTGTGATGGACGAAAAGCTGGCCATGAGCCGGCAGTGTGCTCTTGCAGCCAGGAAGGCCAGTGGCATCCTGGGCTGCATCAAGAGAGGGGTGGCCAGCAGGGAGAGGGAGGTGATCGTCCCCCTCTGCTCTGCCCTTGTGAGAACTCACCTGGAGTGCTGTGTCCAGGCCTGGGGCCCCCAGGACAGAGGGGATGTGGAGCTGTTGGAGCGGGTCCAGAGGAGGGCCACCAGAATGATCAGAGGGCTGGAGCACCTCTCCTATGAGGAAAGGCTGAGGGAGTTGGGATTGTTCAGCTTGGGAAAGAGAAGGCTCCGGGGAGACCTCATTGCGGCCTTCCAATACTTGAAAGGAGCTCACAGGCAGGAGGGGGACCGACTTTTTACAGGTGTGGATAATGGTAGGACAAGGGGGAATGGGCTAACACTGAAAGAGGGGAGGTTTAGGTTGGACACCAGGAAGAAATTCTTCACTGAGAGAGTGGTGAGGCGCTGGCACAGGCTGCCCAGAGAAGCTGTGGCTGCCCCATCCCTGGCTGTGTCCAAGGCCAGGCTGGATGGGCTCCTGGGCAGTTTGATCTGTGAGCTGGTGGCTGGCAGCCCTGTCCACGGCAGGGGGGTTGGAACTAGATGATCTCTGAGGTCGCTTCCAACCCAAGCTATTCTATGATTCTGTGAAATATTTTTCTTAACATGTGGATGATGAAACAGAGAATCTGGGGCATTCTAATGTGTGGCTGTGAAATCATTTTTAGAGGCAATACTAAAGAATGTCTTTATGTTTGACAAACTATCTTGAGGATGGCTTAGAAACTTTTGATCATGCCTCAGAGGGGGGAGATAGAAAAGATGACCTCCTGAGGTCCGTTTGAGATTTATTTTCCAATGACTGTGGCATTCTTGCGCTTTGATAGATTATTAAAGCAGCTGGAAAAATGTCTTGTCATTACATTGACAGGGATTATGTGCTTTGGGGAAGATTGTTGTTCATATTTACAGAAATGATGATATTAAGGAGTCAGATACCTTCCAATAACAGTTGCTGTAAAGGGGGAACAAGGTTATAAATACAGAGCCACCATTTTGCATGATTACCCAAGATAGATGTGGTAAGAAATGCACCACAAACACAAATCATTGCCTATTAAATGCAAGGGAATGTGAATCATGAGAAGACAGAACTGTTAAAGTGAAAACTGAGAGGTTATACAGAGGAACCATTGGCATTGCCTGAAGTCTCTATGTGAAGAATGTCAACTTAAGTTCCCTGTTTCCTCATACCACTTGTTGGTCAAGTGGAGAGAGCTTCTTACTTCGTTCTGAGCTGCCAGTGGTTGCACAGGCTGCTGTCATCTGGCTCTAATAGAGCAGAAGCAATGGATGTGAAGAAGCTGTCATAACAGAGGGGAAAGCGCAGCACCCCAGGGCCCGTGGATGAGATTTTTGGGGTGACCCATGGACAGGAGCACACAGCAGTCACAACACCAGCTCCCTTCCTGCTTGACCTCATGGGTGAGTCTGGTCCAGGGTGGTCTTGGCTCCTAGTCAGCACTGCAAGAAATGCGCAGGAAGTGGAATTACAGAAGGAAACAGGTGGGAAAAATATGGGCAGGACAGAGGGAGGGAGGTGACGTGGCTGTGATTTACAGCTGAACACACGAACAAACTCCTCAACAGCCTCTCCAAAGGAACT
Organism: Alectura lathami; assembly: GCA_013399715.1. Taxonomy (NCBI): domain Eukaryota; kingdom Metazoa; phylum Chordata; class Aves; order Galliformes; family Megapodiidae; genus Alectura; species Alectura lathami. The sequence continues at coordinate 29,636 of VXAV01003333.1, forward strand.
CCCTCGGCCATTCAGTTACTTTCCTTCCTCCCACACCCAAGAGTTTCTCTCATTTGAGAAAGGGATCACAGACAGGGTAGCTCACCTTGCTGTTGTTTCTCACGTGCAACCCTTTGTTCCAGTGTCTGTCTTCTTTTTTATAATGCCCAGGGATGATGTGACCAGGCATTTTTACTCAACTGATTGCAGTCACTACCCCTTCTTTTGGGGTTCCCCAGACATTTCGCTGCTGCAAGGGGCTGGGATGCTCTTTGTGCATGAAAGTACAAAATTCAGGCTCATGATGGTGAACTCTGCCTGCCATTTTGTAACATCTTTGGACTTGCTTTATCATCTATTTTTCTTCTTTTTTTTTTTTTTTTTTTTTTTTTTTAATCTTATACACAAAGTATTTTGTGCCAATGGACTAATTTACAAGAAACTAATAGAGTTCATAGCCTTTTTCAAATTAGCTTTATGGAATATTACCTACTTCTTCCAGTTCTCAAAGAGCAATCCTGATGATTTATGACATTTAATGACACGGGATGGCATAACGCACTTATTTATTTTAAAATCTCTGCCACGCAAAGCACTGCACAATGAAAAATGTCATTTTTTATATTACCTAAGAGATTCAGAAAGAAAATGTAGAAAACTGCACTCTATTTCCATTCTAGCAGTCACATTCATTAAAGAAATTAAATTAAATTGAAATTAACTTTAGAAGATCCTCCACATGCTTAAAACAGCATATTTCCCCACAGTCTTTTGTTGTTACTATTCTTTTGACTTTGCTGTCTGATCATTTAAGTAATGACAATTAATGTCACTTCAGAAGTAAGCTTGATTTCTCTGCATGTGTGAACCAATTATTTCTGAAAATACGGGGGCACCACGCGCAGGCACTGATTGCATTTCACCAGGCTGCAGACCTCAGCTCCACTCGTGCTTGCTGTGGTTGTGGCTTTGATGCTGTAGTAAACGGCCACTCCTTTCAGTTTCCACCATCACTTCCCACAGCCCGTTCCAAAGCTGACGGCACCATTCCAGGGAGCTCAGTGCACCTCTCCACATCACTAAGGCATGTTGAGGAAAACCAGGAGCATTTGCACTCCACCATTGTGTCAGACCTGACAACTCAGCTAAAATCTGGCACGGTTCAGGTGTTTGAAAAAAAGGGAAATCCCTAGGCACGCTGCACAGCCTCAGGGCTGTCCTCTTCTGAATCATGAACATTTACTGAGAAGATGCCATGCTTCTGCTCACCGAATAGATGAAAAAATAAAAAATGTCTTCTGATTAACACATAAAATTCTGGAGTCATAGAGACCAGTGGTGAAATACCTTCCACCACGTGCGTAACACAAGGCACAGATTTAAGCATTAAGTCAAGCACCAAAGGAAGTGAACATTAGCAGCAAGAGAGTCTTTATGACTTCTTAGGTATGTGAAGTATTTTTGGTATATGAGACAAATATTATCAGCATTTAAAGCAACGAAAGTGTGGACAGTAAGAGCTGCCCAGATTTTAACAATTCTCTTGATGCAAATATGAATTAAATGGAGGATAAGAATTTCTTTTTTACTGAAATAAGCTGCAGATTGCAGCTCTGGTTACATTATCCCTGTATGTGGCCATGAGGATGGCAGTGTGAAAAGTTTCCGGGCAGAGCACTTGTGCCAAAGGCTGAATGCCTGTGGGTGCTATCAGGCCACTTACCAGCACTCCAGCAGCGATGGGAAGATGTCAAACGCATGTCAGTGGTTCGGCTCTGATAGATGTGGGGGTGTTCCAGCACCACTCATCAGCTGGGCAGTTCGTCTGATGGCATCCCTGAGATCACGGTAACTCAGGATGGGGGAAGGTGGTTGTTATTCATGACATGAATGTCCAGGAGTGGACAGAAGCTTCCACTGGTCTCTGTGTGAAAGTAATTCATATTAATTAGTGCACAGCCCATCCCATAGGGTGAACAGCCCTCGCCCAAAGGCCAGGTTTGGAAGTCAAGCAGAACTAAGGTATGAGCTGCCTTTACCCTCTGTCTAAGCAACGGACCGTGCTTCCCCCGTTCACGTTTCCAAAGCAGCAGTAAATAGTACCCCTGTTGAGACAACAGCATATTGCACTCCTGCTGAGAGGAATTTGCATTTCATTTGCAGATTATTATACCCCAGGCTTAGTCTAAACTGCTTTCTGATTTCCTTTGCTGCTATTGGGTATTCACGTCAGTGTCTAGATGGAGTTTCAAAACTTGAAATTACTCTCACTTCACGTACAAGACCATATGTTTCTCTATAACAAGTTTCAAACAAGAAATGCCTATCATTGTGCCCAGACAGCTAATGTAAAATGGACAGATTAATAAACCCTGCACTCTCTTTCATCTACATGAATATGCTTCCTGTGGACCAAAATGAAGCTCCAGAATGTAACAGGCCACAGTCTGGCGGGATAAATCCACTACAGTCTTTGGAAAAACAAATTTTACAGAACCATTACAGACTCACAAATCTGTTGAGTCTGGAGACAGCTCTGGAGATTGTCTCATCCGAACAGGGCCAGCTGGAGCCTGGAGCAGGCTGTGCAGCACTGCCCAGCCTGGTTTTGACCATCTCCAGGGAAAGAAACCCCACAACCTCCCTGCGCAGCTGCTCCAGTGTTTAAACATGCTGACAAGTAGGAAAATGTGTTATGTTTAAGTGGAATTTCCTGTTTGTTTGTTTTTTCTTGCAGATAACTATACCCTATAAATCATATGGAAGTGAGAATTCAGAAAGTGGACAGAAATAAGGCATGACAATTCTTATTATTCCTAATTTGTGGGTCATTTTGACTCTGTAAATAAGTGCAGCGATACTGGTCTTTTTTTCCCAGTGATGTGAAAACCACTCATTGGGTCTGGTAAGGAATATCCTAATAAATAGAATTTTATTAGGACAACACAGAGTGTGAATTATTATTAAAATATACTTTTGTCTATTATTTTAAAGGGAAAATGGCTGATTAGCATTCAAAACTATTCTTGGAAAATGCCCATTTCGACAAGGAAGTGTGTTTTTTAAGAAAATAAATTAGAAGTATGAAATTAGTCCATCTTGGATAGCTAAATTCTGAAAAATGTTAGGGCTGGTTTAGGTCACCAAGCCAGGTACTTACTTTGTATTGCATTATGGAATGACAAATGGTACTACTGCAGCTGTTTTTGGAGGTTTTTGTATCCAAGTGAAAATTTGATAGATGCTGGAGAAAGTTGTTATAAAACTGCAGCAGGTTTAAATATTTAGCTAGAGGCTTTTTCCGAAGTGCAGAGGAATGGAGGCCTTGCACAGACGAGCTGCTGTCCCTTTGCAGTTGTTTTCCTTAGGGGAAAGAACCGTGGTAATAGTTGCTCCTTAAGGTGCCCAGGCTTACAGCAAGGTCAGCAGCCAAATTACTTTCGTGATATTTCTAATTACCCTCTGGCCTTCAGCTCTGTGCTTCTGACACAGACACTGCTGCCCCCTGCCACCACCCCACCTGGGAGCAAGGTACCTCTAAGGAACTGGAAAATATTTTTCTTCCATCCCAGATAAAGGACAGAAACCATAACCTATTTCACCTATTTCGCAATAATTATTTATAGCTTTTTATTTTTTCAACACGATACGAACAAGCCTCTGCTGTGTGAAAGAAGACACAGATTCACCAGCACTATGTTCCTGAAACACAAGGCTGTTCTACAATACCCAATTACAGACCTTAATTGAAATTTTTTTTAAAATGCTGTTTACCTTCAAAATAACATGAAAGTTTAATAATAGTTATGAATTAGCTATTAGCCCCAGAGACAGCCTGAATCATTCACTGAGACAACCAGTCTCTTGAGGACATTTAAGGAGTTTTTGGATAAAATACAAGATGGTCCTGAATGAAGAGGAAGCATCCCTCTCTGGCCCAGTCATTGGCTAGACAGAGGTGTTTCTGTCCCACTGAATTCTTTTTTTTTTTTTTTTTTTTTTTTTTTTTTGTGTGTGTGTGTGTGTGTTTTTCAGGCTGGCACAGCTTCAGTTAAATGGACACACAGCTCTCCTACCCTTGTGCAGAGCAGCTTCTCCCATCCGTGCTCCTGGTGCCCATCTCAGCCTGGGGGTTGCCCACTGTGTCCGAGGGCTGCTAACAGGGACCCTGATTCTTCTAGCATGGTGATACCGAAGAAGATGTGGGAAGTCCTGCAATAAGTAAACAGGGAATATAGTAATAATAATAAAAAATACATTTTCTCTTTCCTCTCTGCCAGTTATTGACTTTTTACCTAAAGAACGTGGATTTAAATCTGTTCCTAAAATAATCGTAGGCTCTAGAAACCCATTAGATCACAGAAAGACCATTGAGAATCTTACCATTTAAATGCAGATATCTAAATAAATTTGGAAGAGCATTATTCTAACATCCTTCAGGAGCGTGACAAACACTTCTGTCTTACTGCCTATTACACTACCCAGCCATTAAACGTGTATTATCTTTTGAAGGAAAAGCAGAGATTAATGACCCGAACCAACATGATGAACACACTGTGCAGGATGAGGCAGACTTCTGAAACAACCCAGCAAACAGAGGGAAGAAACATTAAAACTAGATAAATAACAGAACAAGAAGGTCAAAGAAAAAGAAATTAAGAGGCTGTTATTTAAAATTGTTTGAATTCCATTCTCTATACTTTGAAAAAAATTAACCAGCTAGAAATATATTTCTATTTTCCCTGCACTGACTTTCCTCTACCAGAAAATCTCTCCCCAGCGCAGCATTATGTCGCAGTTAAAAAGATCTATTTTGAAATAGAAACAGCGGCTGCGTTTTGGAGGAGACCTGAGAACAGAGCTGTGTTCCTGTCAAACCCATCGTCTGCTGGAGCCATGCTGCTGTAGGCACTGCCCCTGGCAGCGGGGTGGGAGACCAACGGGTGCAGCGCATCAGGCCTGTCCTGGCCAGCACCAGTCCCACTGCTCTCACGGAGGGAAATGCAGTGGAGCAGCTGCTTCTGAAACACCACACTTTGTTTTTAGTGGTTAATTGTCTTCTTTGTATGCTGTGCATGAATTACCATAGCTGAAATTGAAAATTTTTTCATAAAGGATATTAATGTGGTTAATAAGACAAGCAATCGCCCACCAGTGGCCCTAGACATATCCAATAAGACCTTAATGATTTTTTTATTGTTACAATTTGCTACTGTGAAACCACTAGGCCAATTTATGTCTGTTTCATCTTTAACAGGAGAATTTCTGATGTGAGCAGTTTAAATGGTAGCACTTTTCCCCAGCTTTGGGCTATGCTATTTCCTGCAGCAGCATTGACCAGTTGCGGGTTCAGCTTGCTCCAGCATTCCTTTAGCTCTGCTCGGAGGAACTCATTTGCCTTCATGGTTGGGAGTGTGCAGAGAGGCCAACAGGTGCCCAGAGCTCAAGGAATTGTTCCAGCTTCATGCCAGAGCAGCAGTGACACGCAGAGGACACAGCAACGTGCGAAGCCACCGTGGCTGTCCCATGGTGCCGAGGACCTCCTGCCCCTCTGAAACCACCACAGCTGCTCCAGCTGTGGGGACACGTTACTTCGTGACAAAGCAAGAGAGTTGTCTTTGGCCCCGTGCTCGAGGTTCGCACAGCACAGAACACGGCACTGCTGGTTTTATCTCTTCAGCTCAAGGGCACGGTTTGCAGGAAAGAGGGAAGACATGAATTTATTCCCTATCAGCAAGCCTCAGTGGGGACTGCGGTGAGGAGGAACACACATCACTATACAAACATCAGGAGAATGAAAATAAATAGGTATAAACAAGCCATTTGTTGGTGCTGTGACGGAGCAAGGAACAAAGAGAACTGCAGTAGCGGGAGATCGGAGGGGTCATGGGAACAGGCACTGCTGCTGAAGCCTGGTGCTGTCCTGTGGATCTGAAGAGGTATCCCAGCGTAGGCTGCCTTCAGGGCAGAACAGCTGGAGCCCAGGTGGAGAGCAAACAGCGATCAGCGCGCTTCCAAAAAGCAAAGTGGTTATTAGGGAGGAGAGGGGCAGCGCTCAGCACGAGAGCTGGTGGAGGTTGAATCCACTGTGTAAAGAAACAGAATAGAAAATATCCCTGTGAAACCCAAGGAAAAGAACATTCTGAAGGTAAGGAGTGCGACACACAGGAATAATGCTAATTTACCGACCTGCAGCAGCATTCCCAGTGCTGCCTTTTGGTATTTAAAATATGTAGTGGTTTTGTAAACCAGCACCATTTGCAATCAAGCTAGGCTGTGGCATTCCAGTCTTCCAGGCAGTGATCAGGTGTGCTGGTCAGGGAGAAGTGTAATTATTCATTCCTTGAGCACAACACACTGTGGGGTGCAGGGCACCCTAACATTGTCATTCACCTTGCTGTTATTCCCCCTCCCTTTAAAAGCACCCTCAGGATGCACAGGGCTGCTGCTAAGGCAGGAGGCTGTGGATGCATCTGGGCACAGAGCATGGTCAGTGCCAGGGCATCCCATCCTCATGGAGCTCCTGGCAGGCTGCTGCCTTCAGGACTGTGTGTGCTGTGCTAAAGGCAAGGGAGAAAGAGATCCCCGCATCAGGTGCAGCAAAGCAGAATACAGCACAAAGTGGCAGGACTGCAAACATGGGATATGTCGAGACTTCACAGCTTCAGTCAAGAAAAAAGCATGACTGTAATTTCTGTGCTTGTCCTTTGTAGGTGAGAAAGTGTTTTGCTGCCTACTGGGAATTGTGACATTTTCTACTCAGTGTGCACTGCTCTGTGTACAGATACCGCATGGTTTTAGAAGAGAGTCACTACAAAACAGCATTAAAATGTGTAAAACTAGCAGTCTCTGAGGCCTTGAGCTCCTGACACCAGCAGTGATTTAAGCTCATGCATGACATGATGCAAACAAAAGATACCTGCTGCAGAAAGTCCTTCAGAGCACCTGTAACGAGCTCTCTGACTTTGGCTGGCCAGAGCTCTGCAGGTAGAAAGGATCATAAAAAAAATGCCCTGAGTATTAACTTGGCAGAGCTATAGTGGCATGTTACAAATTATTAGAGCCCACGCTTAATAAATCATTAAGAATAGTATCTGCTAGATCAGAGTGGAATGCTACTGCAATTGAAAAGGAAATGCTTTGTGTGGTCTCCACCAGCACACAGACCCGCTGTGCCGGGCTGCCTGGTGGGGGACAAAGGCACGCACTGACAGAAAAGGAGTGTTTGCTTGTGAAATAATTGAGATCCTTGACAGAGAGATTGCCTTGGAGATGAGGTCCAAGGACACAAAATGCTGCAGCTCATCACACAACCTCATGCAGTGTTATTTAGAAGCAGAAGAGACACACTTACTGGATTGTGAGACATTATCTAGGGGTCCAGAACTTCTCTTTTCTTCACTTTGCTCTGTTTTTCATGATACCCCAAAGGAACAATAATATTCTTAAACATTTCTTCACATGGTGATCAGAGGAAACAAACAAGCAAACAAACAAACAAAAATGTCTCAGATACAGGTGATGAATCAAATTAGCTTTTTTCCTTTAGCCACTTTGTCTCCATCTTGACATATTAACTGTGCTGACTATGACACATCGCTGTCCTCTTCCCCACTACCTGCATGCCAGCGCTGCCATCCTCTCTGCACTCTGCTGTCTCCCCAGCCATGGAGGAATGCTAGGTTCAGGAGCCGATAATTTACCTTGTTACAGCCAGAGGAGCTAAGGAAGTGTCTGCTGGTATAGGCAGAGTATGGCTTTACAGCCCTTACCTGAGCAGGTTTCGGTAAGGGAAGTTCACAGCACACCTCTCTCCGTGCAGCAATTTCTGGGTTAAAGTTGCTCCACCTGGCACTAAAAGTTCCTCTTCACTAACTTTCTCTTTAGCAGGAGGCTGGGCAGAGGGCAGAATTTTCAGCACAGCAGATAACATCAAAGAGCCTGACAAGAATTTATGAATGGGAGATGTGGACACCTTAGAAATGAGTAATGACTGAGCATAGCTCACTGAAAGGAAATAAGAGCAATCTGTGCATCTGAGAACCCACTCTCCAAGCTACGGCACCAAGATATTTTTTACTGTGGTTAATTTTTTGGCTTCAGTAAATCCAATCAGATAGTGATTCATTACAAGTTTCTATTGTGTGTCATTTCCTCTTCAATAATCCTATTCGATGATTCATTTTCTTGTAGAGAAAGAAAGTCAATATTGCAAATCCATCCGGGTTCCGCACAGCGGCTCCTCTGGGAGCTTGCACAGTCTAATGCACCCTCTGCTCTTCTTGGTACTCACACTTCATCTTCCTTTGCAGGCCTCTGCCTCAGAGATCCGTTGTCTTCTTCCTTGGTGCCTCTGTCTCCCAGATGGCTGGAGATATGATGTTATCTCTGCCATTATGAGGGCAATTCACCCTGCTCCTTAATCATTTTTAGTCCTTTGTCGATATCCAACACAGCAGTACGGTTCTATCAGATCCTAAGCTCTGTAGTCTGCCATGGTTATGACTCTTAGATGTAAGTGTATCTCACAATAAAGGACAAGGTGGGAAGGGACTCCGGAGGAATACAGGAGCATCAGCAGCAGGACAGAATGAAGGTGCGCAAAGCCCAGTGTCCTGATGGCAGCCATGGTCCATTGTGAACGCCGAGGGCAGAAGCTAGGAAGAGACACACACGGTGACACGGCCACTGCATGCCGTGCTGTCCCCAGGGGTCTGTCACTGGGAACTGCCTGAGCCCAGTGACCTGCAAAATATTCAGCCATGTGAGTTGCCTAAAGTCCAGTGCAGGTTCATTGCAGATGTGTGTTCAGCTTGCTCTTGCCTCTAAATTCACTCCGAATCCCTTCTTTGAACTCCGTTGAACAATTCATGCTCGACACCTTATTGTCTCTGAGATAATTTGTCTTACATTTTGGTCTCCGTTTCTCTTCTCTCACTATGGCCTTTTTTCCTCTGCTTTTGCCCCTTTTATTTCTGACCTTTCTGGAGGAAAAAAAAAAAAAAAAAAATTGTCTTCTTTGAGATCCACTGCAAAATCACTAAGCTAAGGAGGCTCAGGAAACAAGAGAGTGACAGGCATCAATTTCTCAGTACTTACAGGTTTCTGATGGTATCTCTGAGTACTCCAAGAGATGTTGAGATGTCTTGCTTAAAGACAGTGCTAAATCTAGTGCTGAAATTCCAGTTTCTATACAGATAAAAGAGCTATCCCTCACTATCTTCCCTAGCTATATAGGTTATTATGGCACAAAAAATATTTCAGATTCCAGACTCTTTCCCTCTATGATTTAAGAGTGCAATTAGATTTAAGGATTTAGAATCATAGAACGGCCTGTGTTGAAAACGACCTTGAGGATCATCTAGTTTCAACCCCTCTGTGGTGGACAGGGTTGCCAGCCGCTGCCCAGGCTGCCCAGCACCCCATCCAGCCTGGCTTTGAACACCTCCAGGGACGGGGCACCCAAGCTGCTCTTGGCCAGGGCCTCAGGGCAATGCTCAGGGCAATCTGGGAAGAAAACCCAAGCATCTGAAGCCCGTTGAACCTGGATACACACCTCCTGGCAGGCTGCAGTGCCATCACACACTGCACAAGCTGCAAGAAGAACTCCTTGAGCTTGAGGTTTTAGAGAGAGTTTGTCTGAAGTGTAACTCTTTTAATTAGCAGAGAGTTCAGCTCTCTGACAGACTGAGTATTGCTGTATTCCTCAAGTGTACAAGTTTTACTGACAATCTGCAAATGATCTGCTCTCATCCCTCTGTACACCACTCTGCTTCTGTGAGCATCGTTGTTCCATCGCCCTTACTTCAAAACCTCCTTCAGCTCTTCTGCGTTTCACGGGGCTCAGCTGCCTCCAGAGGAGTCTCTGTGGTTTCAGAAGGCCTGGAGGTGGTGGTGGAGCAGAGACAGGCCTGCACACCTGCACAAGGCTCAGGCCGTGCCAGCAGGTGCTCCAGCCAGCGCTCTTGCCGCGCTCCGAGCAGGCCCGGCGGTGGCAGTATGGATGATGTCGGATTCCTTTTTCAGACACAATTTCAGCTCTCCAGTAGGATGCAAAGAAATCTTTTAAATCTTGAATTACCAAGAAATGTTGTCCTGGGTGAGCCCCAAGACTGAAGCACCATAAGCATGACCCTGCTACGGACAAACGCTGAAGCTAACTCTCTGTTAAAACACGAGGCTGGGGCACAAAGGGGTGATCCTGCTAAAAACACAGAAAAATCTGTGCCATGACGTGCACTTTTATTTATTAGGGTAAACTGAAACCAAGAACAGAAAAGAAACAAGTCTTGATGCATTCAAATCTAATGCACAAAACTGAATACTCAATATTTTCTAAAGGCTTAAAAATCAGAGAAGAAAAAAGAAACCAGGTGCATTTCAGTGGGGAAGAAAGAACAGAAAGATTTCGTAACCTTTAAATGCAGGGTTCATGAATGCAAATAAAGGACCATTGCTAAATAATGCTGATAGAAATCTATCCGTCAGCTATGTCACCAACAATAAATATTTTTTCTTTGCTGTAACAAGCAGTCTGGTGTTTTAGATTGCCCCATGCATTGGACATTATCCTTTCAATGCTGGGGAAAGCAAGAGTGGATGCAGAAAATGCATCTGTGATGCCAGGGCTGACCTGGGAGGCGGTTACCAGCACCATCCTGTACAAGGCTGTGACATAGGAGTCTACAGGATAAGGAAGGGGCAAACTGAAATTTTGTACAGGACAGTTCAGTGTGAATAAAGGAATCTTGTCGATTCAGAAGTCTTGGGATCATTTCTACAAAACCACCATCCATTATAACAGATGCCTTTCCTTGGGATGAGCACCTGGTAAAGACGACAGGAAGAGAGCCGGTAGCCTCCGCTCCTGAAGAACAGAGTTGGAAAGAACAAGGAGGGGGGAGCGCGAAGCAGTGACAGCTGCTGTGGGACTGTCAGACAGCGCGAAGGACTGCACTGATGAACTGGGTGACTCCTGCAGCAGTTTATCTCCTTAGAGCTGTTACTTTGAAGACTTCTTTCAGCTTGTGACAAGATCTTGAAGGAGCTGACTGATAAAGATGTGGGCGCAGTGATTGCGCTGGGGCTCTGGTCTTCACAGTACCTGCTCGAGCATTCACGCAGAAGTGGAACTCTCCAGTAAACTAAGATGTCACTGTGCTCACACAGACTGCACTACAGAGGATCAAAAAAGAGGGAAAATAATTCTGAAGGTATCAACAGTTTCTAGAACTGGAATCAATAGGGATGATGCGGGAGAAGCCAGGGGAAGATTTCCACAGGCTCTGCAGCAAGCACAGCAGGAGGGGGCAGTGCTGGAGCCAGGCACCAGGGAGCCCTCGGCTGCAGGGCACAGCAGGACCTGGCCCTGCTGATCAGTGCACACGGGGCCGAACCCCCCATGTCCATTCTGCAGCCTAACGCAGTGACAGAACCTGACACAGTGCCTAAATCTGCATCTGCCATTCAAATGTACATCTTGCAAAAATGCAACGTTTCCCCAGGCTCCGTGCCAGTCACACACAAAGCTGCATCGATGGGGATGAAGCAGAGGAGGCAGGTACTCATGGCTCACCCACGGCATGCAACCTCCACGCAACCCACGGTTTGCATACAGCACCCTCACGGTGATAACCGGCACAGGTCTCTTCTCACCTCGGGATCCTCTGCTAGGAACTGAAGGATCTATACGCCCAGGAACAAAGGCCACATAAAAGTCCAAAGAGCATTTGACAGCAAATGAAGCTTAGCGGTTTTTTTATGAGCTCTTCCCACTTCAGGTCTGTCACCCCGGATCACGCATAAAGCTATTAGTTCATTTATTCCCTGAATCGTTACTACCAACCGTGCTAACTAACATAAAAAAGACTAATGGATTCCTCGAGGGAAAATTTATGTGCAGGGTCAACTGTTTTTTTAAGACAGGCAGGCAATTATCACTACTTTTATTTAACGATGCCTTCTCTGAATATATGCCATATTTCTTGGAATTAAAGACTGCAAATTCGAGCATTTGCTTGAAATAGAATTATTGATTCATCCAGCACCAAATCTACTGTCTGATAATTACAGGCAACGAAAAGCTCCTCTCTCCCTCCTAACAGTGTCAAGCTGTTAATGCCAATCAAAAATGCTGAAGAGCGTAATAAAAATTGAACGATGCGAGATGGATGTTGAGAGTTTCTGCTCAGCCCAGTCCCATGAAATGCTGAATGTCATCAGGGCACGTGATAGAATGTCAGAGTTATTTTCTTGTAATGTGTAAAGTAAAATAGCACAGCTGCTGTGTTGTAAGTTTAGTGGATGTGCAGAGACTGATTACAGCATGGACTGTGTATCTTGAGCTAGCATTACAGCTTCAGCCAAGAGATTTCTCAGAACCATTTTTTACAGAGAATGATCTACATTAACCAAAATTGTGCCAAATTTTCGTTTCATTTAGTATGTCCTGTTTTGCACTGAAACACAAAACCCAGATTTTTTAGCTTACCTTTAAATATACTAAATTCTATTTTCTTGTTGACCAGGAAGGTTTCATGAAGATCTAGGAGAAGCCACACTTTCCACCCCTTTTGGAAACATCAGTGGCAGCACGCAGCAGTGATTGTGAACAACTAGCTCGCTGTCTTATTGACTCACCTCTGACCAGATAACTATGACTCAAAGCACTTCCACAAGCAGTACCAACCCCATGTGAGGTTTAGGTTTAAGTCTGCACAACCCAAGTTGATCTTGCAAAGCTATTGCGTGCCATGTAGCTGGGCACACCAGGAATTACTGTGCCTTGCTGAGGGGTTAAACCCACAGGTTCCCCATGGAAGCAGCAGGAACTCAGCACTCTGAAAACAGTACACAGTTTTAAGACATCTACCCTATGATTTCACCCAGAATATCGACGGCGGGGAAAAGCATACAAAAAGACACAAGGGCTCAAAGAAAATGGTTTTGCCTGAGCTACTTATTGCAGACACAATCCTTACTCTGGATTTGTGTTACTGAACTCTGGAGCTCCAGCCATGGCTGGTGTTGCAATGTTTGAGGTGACATCCAAGTGCTTGGTTTCAGACAGTCTCTGCCAAAGAACTAGGTGATCTTTAAGATCCCTTCCAACCCAAGCCATTCTGTGACTCTATGATACTATGAATCTGTGATTCTATGAAGAGCTTTCTCTTTGGAGAGACAAAATTTGAACATGCACCTCGGGTTCCAGGACACTGAGGCACAGCCCTTGCAGCAGCAGGATGATAAGGAGCCTCCAGCAGAGGCTGGGGAAGTGTCCAGCCCTCCCGAGCACATAGCCCGCACCTAAAACACTGGGATGTTTTCCTCTGCCCATTCACTCTGTATATTTGCATGCTTTTCACCATGCGGACACAGCAGAGAATCCAGGACAAGTTTGCTTCCTGGCTACACAGAGGTGAAGCACCTGGAGAACCAGGTGATGGTGGGAGAGGGGAACAGCCATCTGTAGGTGTTCGTGGGATTTAATGGTATGCTCAGGATTCGGGAACTTGTCATTCAAGAAAAGAAGAGACATGCCTCTGAACAACAGTGACCCAGGAAGGAACAGCTGGAGGAGGGCATGGCCTGCCTGCCTTCTGCTGAGGATTTGAGGCTGGCTGTTGCCACATGGGATGGCAGTTAGGAGCTGCACGGCCCCATGAGGCTCCCAGTTCAAACTGGAGCACAGCCTCCTGCTTCCAGACAGCGTTTCCCACCCTTTCGGTGATTGCGCTGGGGGATGGCTGTGCTGAGGACTCACAACCACGATAAGCAGGGGGTCAGAATCCTTCCATCGCTGCCCTGAAGGCTGCTGTTACCTGGCCACTTGCCCTCACCCCGTAGTTGAGACTGGGCTGGTTTACTGCAGCTCTCCCCTTTGGAAGAGCACCACGCACTGCCTCATCTTTATAAAACAAGCTGAACACAGGACACTCGTTGTTATGACAATCTGTATGCTTTGCTATCTCCCCCGAAAGCTTAAGCAGCTCTAACTCGTGTACAGCCACACATCTTTTACTTCAAACGTCAGCCCTTCTGCTGTTTTCAGGAGCTCTCTGTTTCAGCCAGGCAACCGGTCCCAGCACCCAGCAGGTCTACCGTGTTCAAGAAACATGGAGATGTGGCACTGAGGGACACGGTGTTGTGGGCACGGTGGTGATGGGTTGACAGCTGGACTGGATGATCTGGTTTTCAGCCTTAAAGATCCTGTGATTCTATTTTCAGAGGGACTCTGAGGTGTGGATAGGAAGCTCCAGCCCGTTCCTCCCAGGATGTATATCCTGTCAAGCCTACTGTGAATGAATTTGATACGAATTTGCAGTAAAATCCAACAAACCCACAATCTTTCTTAGAAGAATTTTCAGTAGTTTTGTATTTTCCCATGTGATGGATTACTTGTTTCCCTCCTTCCCCTGTAAAATCATCTCATATTGACTTTAAAGTAAGCTGCCCAAGTCCATGAAAATGTACTGCGCTATTTGATCATGAAGGAGGTGAGTTCCTGGTTTTTTAGATCAGTTAATCATGCATTTCCCCATCCTTTGCAATTCTCTGTTACATCTTGCTTTGCTGCAGCAGCAGTATCCAGCAGCTGAGCCTTTTGCTGTACACTGAATTTTCTGTTACTGCAGATATTGCAGAATTACAAGATCTTGTGGGATAATTTTGCTGGTGCCAGCTTTCTCTAAAGTCCAGTGCCTCTTGGTATGCTGTCACATTTTGACAGGCATGTTTCATGGTGAGTACAATATGGGTGTAATATGCAGCTATTCATTTGTTTTCCATTAGGTGGAAAGAAATGAGGCAAATCCACCTACCTGCTGGTCCCCAGATAGACTCCAGAAAGACAAAGAAAGATTGCAAATTGTGTGGGCACATATAAATGCTAACTTTTAAGCATAAGAGGTTGAAGGAATGAAATTAAATGAAGGAAAGAGAAATAACAGCTGATCTGAAAGAGTTTAGTAGGAAAAAAATTTCACCTCCACTCCTGCAGAGAGAGTTTGTCCCAAGCCTCCAAAACAAAATGAAACGTAGAAGAAAGGAAATTGCTGCGAAAAGGAATAAGTGCATTGGGGATGGGACTGTCAGAAAAGCACTAAATACTGTTTTTCTCTTCACTCTCTGGAATACAGATTAGAACTCCCATAACCACCGTTAAGCACAAGGAACTAACCTGCAGACACATTCACTCTGCTCTGCTCGGAGGTGACGTACACCCACGGGGCAGGAGCTGGGAGGAACCTCTCCTTCGCCCTGTTCCACCATCTGCTGCCTAAGAGCTCAGCTTGGCCCAGCCCGTGCCATGGCTCCCGTGAATTAGTCACACCCCTCGAGAAGCGATTGTAGCCCTGCATACATAGATGACCACCAGTCAAGCCAAGAACATGGCAAAAAGTGCTGGATGGAAAAGAAGCAGGGCCTGCCTGTGTGGCAGAGAGTCCTCCCATTGGCTTGGCTGATAAGCAAGGAGGGGGATCACCTGATCGACCGCACTCATGGAAGCCTATTTCAGGAAACTCAGAAATACATCGGGTACATACCACTGTACATGTACAAATTCTATATGACAGCTACGTGGGTTTTACAGAAATCTTGGATAAAAGCAAGCAAACAGCCCTGTTTATGAAGTAAGAGAGCTTCAGAGACTGAGGGCACAGTACAGCCAAAGTTTTGGGGATCTAAGGAGGGGCACATGGCAATGAAGGACAGGAGGGAGCAGCAGCCATAGCTCTGCACTGGGACACGGGCAGCAGCCGCAGTTGGCACTGGGTGGCACTTGGGTACTCCAGTTGTTATGGACTGGAGGCACCACACAGCACCATGGCTGCCAAAGAGCAAACAATAAGAGCAATAATAATAATAATAGGAATAATAATAGGAATAATAATGGAAAAAACTACAGTAAAGTCGACTATAGGACTCATGCCAATGAATGCTCTTTAGCAAGTAAAATAACCCAAAATCCTAAGTCAGCAAGGTGAGAAAACAGCATTTTTGCTCATTCGGCTTGTTTCAGATTGTTAGCTGGGTCATAAGAGACTACAACAGCAATTTATTAAACTGCATATAAAGCTGATATATCAAGTTAGCAATTGCAAACAAATATTTGTAAAACCCGTGATGTGGCATGCTTCATGTAATTAGCTGAACACTGGTGCAAATTCATTCCCCCTCCCCAACTTTTTTAGTTTGGAAGGAAAATGGGAGGAATAAATTATGCACTTACTGTGAGCCCCTCTTGCTGCCTGTGTGTTTGCTAACAGCCTTTATTTTCTTTCTGAACATGTATTATTTATATATGTTAAAGTACAGCACACAGCACAAAAGAACCTGGCCCTCAGCCTGCTCTCTTAAAGCAGGAAATAGCAAGGTCACGCCGCAGATTATCTGTTCCATAGTGGATGGCTTTATATGCTAATTCTGCAGGCTAGTAATGCAGATCAAAACATTTTAGTATTCCTCACACACACGGAAAGGTGGAGTGTGATTATTTTATGTTGCATTTTTTTGTTGAGATTCCCTGATGTGGGAAAAAATGTGCTTCATTCATCATCCTCTCCCACTGGCTGCTGCCAAAAAACTTGTGGAAACTTCATGGTCAAATTAATATTGGCAACATTTATTTAGTTCTTTGTTCTACTGTTTTTATTTCATTGGGTTTAATTTAGTTTTTTTTTAATTGAGGTAGAATTTTTCTCTTTCACATCTAGTAGCAATTTTGCAGCAGCAATAAATAGAAAACAAATTACTCTGGCTCAGTTCCACAAAATTTCTTTCACCAGGTACACCTCATCTGAAACTGGTACCTTGAACAGAAAACCAAATAATAGATCGGTGGAGTTCCCCACAGGCTCTCAGTGCTGTGACTTCACAGACACCTGCCACGATGGGTGAACAAAGGATCCGAATCCTCGAGTTCAAAGGTGTGAGATGCCAACGAGCCTGAATACCTGCGCTCACCTTGTCTGCCATGGGAGAAACGTGGTCGGTGCAGAAGTCAGAGTCACCAGGAAACAGCTCTTCTCCTTTGGCTTTCTCTGCAGGTATGAGTGCTCGGAGGATCAGGCTTCTCAACGGCTGGATGTCCACCTCCACCCTGAAGACCTGGGTGACAATGTCTGTCTGGGCAGGAACGTGAGCACAAACCAAGTGAGTGTGGGACAAGTAGGCTAAACCGGAGAGCTGTAGCCCAAAGCTGGTCAGGGAGGAACCATCACCTGGACTAAATAGTGAGTGGGTGATCACAAAAAAGATTTTTAGCCAAGAAGCTTGGAAAGAAGCATGAGATTTGTACCAGTGGGAAGAGACCTGGGGGGTGGGAACATTGAAAAGGCAGAAGCAGCCCCAGTGCTGCCATGGGCTCCCCAAGGTCACACACAGCAGCCCTCCCATGGAATGCCACATTTGGGGTGTGCTGGCTCACACATTTTCTGTGTGTGTCAAGAAAAACTTTCCCAGATTATATGTGTTGAGAAACTTGGAGGTGTTTATCTCCATTTTGTGGCTCGCACTGTGGCTTACCTGTAGCATTACTGATATTGATCCTGAATATGCAGTTCACCGATTGCTAGTTAATTAAGTGCTGTTAACAAGTCAATAAACCACTTCAGCCCTGATTTGGTTTAAGCTATATGAGCCATGCAATTTTTTCCCTGCAGCAGATGGGCAGTGGCAGTATTTCCCCTGCAGGGAACCACTCAGCTCTGGTGAGCGCAGAGATGGGTATCGAGGCGAGGCTGGGCTGCCCTGCAGACATTTGTTTGTGTCGCTCTACAAAGCCCCAGTTCAGCCAAAGGCTGTAGCTGTGATGTGCAGGCAGACCTAGGGACTCCCAGGCTGCCCAATTTTCCATCTGCATGAGATGTCACCATAGATGGGACCTTCCCCTTCTCCAGCCCTCCCAGTGCTCCCATGGGGGATGTTGCAGGGTTATGTATGAAAAAAAAAATCAGTCAGTGATAAACCTGGCTGTGCTCCTTCCACTCACTTTGCTGTTGTTACTTATTCATGTTTCAATGCATATTTCAGCAAAACAGTTACATAAACAGCACATTCACTTCTGTCCTACTGCTTCTGTCTTTCTGATGTGGCCACGAGATGCATTCAGCGCAGTGCGCACTCATCACAGCCCAAGCAGAAAGTCAGTGGTGCAGCACACACAGCAAGCTTGGGGGGGTCCCTGGGAAGTGGGGATCAGAAAGCTAAACGTTTCCTTGCCCTGCAAGGTTTGCCAAACCCTCCGTTAACCCCAGGACAGCCTGTAGAATGGTATAGGGATCCAGGAGCTAAGCAAGACATCTCTCACCCCACCCCTCTCCCACACCTGTAGGGCACCCCAGCACAGACCCAGCTACAAACCAGAGATTTCTCCAGCAACAAAAGCTAGAATTGCCCTGTAGGATCTAAGCTTGCTAACTCATAGCTTTCCATTACCTGCCTCAACCAGCTGAAAATAAAAAAAAAAAAAAAAAAAGCCAGGAGAGTCTCTGAATCCTGAGAACATAAACTCAGGCACTTGCTCATCCTCTCACTCTAGCAGGCTGGGACCTGCTAGGATGGTGGCTGTGAAAAGCTGCTGAGTAGCAGCAAAAAAAAAAAAAAAAAAATCTGAGAGCTGGGCAAAGACGTGGAAATGATGGAGATGGGGATGCAGATGGAGATGAGGGTGGAGATGATGGGAACGGGGACGATCTTTCCCACCCCTTCCCGGCCCCGTGGCACAAGGTGCACTGCAGGCAGGTGTTGCCAGGAGCCAGTGGCACCTGTGTATGGTGGAGGGCATCTCTGGGTCTTGCAAAGCATGGGCAGAGCCTGGGAAATGCTCTGTATACTTTGTCTCTGGACATCTCCTGCAGCCTCTGCTTACTGAAAAGATGTGGCTGGTGTGGGGGTGAGCAGGGCAGAGGTCTGCAAATGGACCAGTGTTTTCCTCTGGGAGGAAAGAGGAAAGAGAGGGAAAAAAAAAAAAAAAAAAAA
>VXAV01003334.1:47953-67389 GCA_013399715.1 Alectura lathami
TTGACCTAGTTGAAGAAATCATAAAGGCAGATATTTCTCATTTTAATGACCAGTGAGTAGCCTCATAAACCAGAAGTAGTGGAACAAAGCCCTAGGATGAGTTATATCATGCAATCTCTAATGCACAAAAATAGAAGTGTATTCCATTATTCTTCAACATTTGCAAGCATGAGGCTTTTTGGATGGAAGACAGTATAGTAATGTTCACGGGTACTGTATGGGATTAGGCAGTGCCATTTGTTAGCTGTGTAGATTGTTGTAATTCTGTTTCCATACTGTCAAAAGGTTGTATTTGGGAAAGAGGTTTCAGAAAAATTGTTCTGCACTGTTAAACCAATGCTTGCCTGCAGTAGACGGCACTGACATAGAACAAATCTTATCACCTGTCTAGCATATTAGCACCTGAAATACACATGTAGGTACCCTAGTTTTAGGCTACTCCTATGGTAAGATGCTGTTCAATAGCAGGAAGACTTACAGGAAACAGCAAGTGCAATGAAGTAGCCAGATTTATGCTGTTCTGCTGATAAACATTATTGAGAAGTAGGCCAATAAGAAGCTAAATGTTGACCAGAAGAAAAAAAAAAATGTTTCCCTAAACATGAATGTTTTTAGAATAGGTCTGTAGTTAGCCTTTTTGTAAAACCTTTTTTTTTTTTTTTAATGAAAAAAGTAGCACACGTTAATAGCTCCCTTGTAGAAAAGAACACCTATTGTGTTTTTCCGTTTGTTCGTTTTATTGTTTATTATCATTATTATTGGTTTATGTCTTAAATACCACAGGATCGGGAAGTCTGACAAATCCTGTTTCTCAGGAGAAGAGAGAAAAAATATAGTTGAATGACAGTTTTCTGAGAAAATAAGTATTGTTGTAAATCATCCCACCCTTTTCACTTAGCATCTTTTCCAGAGGCAGCTGACTAGCTGCACGACTGTTTATCCAATTCAGTCATTTTGATGCTGTTCTAAGTAAAGCTCCTATTGTACAAGTACATTGAAATTCTTCTTCATGGTTTGGTTCTTGTCTACTGTAGGCCTTGATGGAGAGAATCTTGTCTTACCAGAATTCCATCATTAGTCATGAAGGCCTCAATTTCCCAGAAAATTTTAGAAAACAAAGGTGCCAAAAGCAACAACTTACTCCCTGCAAATGTTTTCTACATGCTTAAAAAACTATTTTACAAAATTTATCAAAGCTATTGTTTGCTTCCTATAAAAAGATTTTGGAAAAAGAATGTAAGGGAATGATACATGACCACTCTGTGGAAGCAAATACAGCAACTCNAGGAAAGCATGAGTAATTCAGTGCGGTTGTTGTTCAATAACATTTTGTCCTGGTGAAAATATTACTTCTGTAACTCAGCCAAGGCGAATGTCAACTTAGGTTATCTGCTCAGAAAGTGCCAGAGATGAGGTTGAGATCTCACCAGGAAGACTTTGCAGACATGCACTTATCTTTGAGGCCCAGTGTCACGTTTTTTCACTCATTTATACTCTCACCTTTTTCCTACATGCTCTTCTTCCTGCATAGCTTGCACGCTCCTTGAGGCCCATCTTACCTTCTCATTCAGCACTATTGAAGAGTTATCTCTAGGAGAACATTCAGGGTAGCACCCAGGGATTTCTGGAGTATATATTTTTTTCTCCACATTTGCTGTACAAAACACAAGCTATCTTAGATTGGCATTACCATTAAATGGTCTCCATTACACCCATGAGTAATGAATTGGCTCTTCCTCACCCCTTCATAGAATTCATCCCCCGCCCCGCCTTCAACCTTGCTGTCCATAAAGAGAAATGGAGCTACTTACCATGGAAATTAGAAAAATTAGAATTAGAAAATTAGAAAAATTACCATGGAAAGAGAAAATTTTGTTTCACCAGAGACCTCAGTTCAATCATGCTTCTGTTTCTGCTAGCTAAATTTGGAGTAGCTCTTTAGCAATATTTTTGCACCAAGTAACCTTGGCATGAGATCTCACTAAGCCATTAGTCCCACAACATGTGGAGAAAGTTACCCAACACCAACAATATTGCAACTCAGCTAATACTGAACTGTGATACCATAGTAATGGCCTAGCTTCGTCCACATCTTTAAAATGTACTTAAACTTTGAGTGATATGAACTGGAATTCTGCATTGCTCCCAGATATTTGAGCATATTTTGTACAAAGAGTATATTTCCAGACAATGCTGCTAGGCTTCAGGGAAAACATTTTCTTATTTCCACACTCATTAGCTAAGCAGAAACCTCTTTTTAATGCACTGTCATCCACCTGGGAGTGCTGCCATACTGAGTACTAAGGGGGTCTTAGTAGTCAAAGAATGGAAACATTAGCAGAAAAGTTAATATAAGCTCATTATAGCTACAGCCTGGTCAGCAGTCTTGGCATTCAATTATTCCCTCGGAGAGACTGATGTGTAAATATAATTTCCTGCTTTCTTATACAATCTTTATCTCCTTGTAAAGAAGCTAAATATTTCTTCAATTAGTTTAGTGCAGACTGAGTAGAGTGACTACAGAAGCAGCATATTGCCTACATTTTGGTAAAGAATTTATACTGACAGTCAGAAACACCTTTTAAAGGATAGAGATAGAAGCTGAGCTGACCCAAAAAAGTCTCAGAGGAATGAAGGAGTGCAGCAAGGGAGGAGAGTACTTCAGAACCAACAGGATACTCAATTGCTGTTCTGCTTAACCCTTTTATTACTGGAAGGGATTTTGCAACATCTTCAACAACATTAACATTAAAAATGTACAAAGCATGTCCATTAGCTTTGAATTTTCCTTACAGTCACTTGCCTTGTCAGGTTATATACTTTAAAGCATTGCCATTAATCAAGAGTTCCTGTTCTGTGAGGTGCAGAAAATATTAACAGCACTTTTCCTCAAAATGTACCTTCTGAGACTACCTGTTTCCTTGATGAGCATCCACTCTGAGAGAAGATGTCAGAGGAGGGAGACGTCCATCTCCCACAGCTACTACCCAGTTCCCATTTTCTAAAAGATTTATGTATTTTGCATTGATCTACAGTCACAATCCTAATAGTGAGACACAGCAATCAAGTGTTCTGTGTGACAGAAGGATTCAGTTATAGAGCTGGGATTGGGAGATATATAAACCTGTCTCTCAATCTCATTATTGCACAAAAACACATTTATTATTCATTGCTTCCTTCCTCATGTTTGAGTCCCAGGCACTTGCACAAGAGAAAAAGAGTCCACAGGCTACTTCTCTGGCTTGACTCCTATTACGATGTCACTTATTGCTGTTGGGAATCATAGGGAGGGTGAGATTTACACTACAACCCAAATCACACAGAGGCTGTTGGGGCCATATTTTCCCTTAAGCAATCCCAGTAGCAGATAGTTTTACTAATCTTTGTTTTGTAGGGGATATCATTCCTATTTTTCTCTCTTGTCTTCTGACACTCTCATGAAAGAGCCTGAACTGTTCTATAGAAATGCGTACAAAACACTAGAGGTTTAAGTTTCACTGTCGGAGGGTAGGGGGGAGTGCTGATGGTTTTGTTTGTTTGCTTTTTCACTTTGTTTTGAGAAAACTTTTATGGAATAGAAAACATCAAAACAAGTACTCTTCAGATAGCCCAAGCAAGGTCTCTTCCAAGTCAGTAATTAACCTCCAACCTAGACAGAAGGCTTTCACTCTCTGAAAGTGCGCCAGGTCAAGCATGGTACAGCAAGTAATTGTCACTCTAATGCACAAGCATCCATCAGATAAAATGATTAACCTGCACTACTCACTTTATATAACAGAAAAAAAATGTTGTGGTAATAGAATACTGTAAGACAACCAAAGCCCACTGATTGGCAAATAAATGCTTCCACGTTCATGCAGCAGCATGAGTCCATTAACCTGTGACATTATTCTATTCCATGGGCATTAACTCTTAATCATTAATAATTTTAAAATGTTATATCAAGTTAGTGATAATATCAAAAATATTTTGGTAGAAATAAAGGGTTAATTAAGTCATTTTTTGTTTGTTTTTGTTTTTAATACACACACCCCTATAGCAAGTCTGCAGCAACCTATATTCATAGAACGAGACTACAGCAGAAAAACACTTGAGCTAGGAATACCACAACATGGGAGATATACTCTCCATGTCCCTCCAATTTCTACTTCTTGTGATTTCTCACAAGTTATCGCTGTATTGATTCTCACCACCTTACAATACTGTGGATCTACAGATCTACTTCCTACCTCTCTCTATCTGTAAAAAGACCTTATTTTCTAAGATTTTGTCCTGTTTTTAACAGAGTTGGGCCACGGTTTGCTTTGTAGGTTAGTGATGACAAATGTATTTTTGTCTGCATTTAATTCCCTCAGCAATAGGACAGACCACATCCTTCTACGTGTATTTTTATTAATAATAAACATGGTTTTAGAGTAATAGCTTAGAAAAGAAGAACAATTAACAGATTCTAGTAAATTAAATATTAACATCTTTTTGCTCAAGATTCTTTCCAGGCTTGAAAAATGAAAGAAGAATATTAATAGTATTTGCATTTCTAACAACACAGTATTTGCAGTTCTCACAACTCTCTTCCATGTGATTTCTCAGTTGAAAATAAAATGCTAAACCTAAAGATCACAGCCACCAGAAACCTCTCAACAAGCACTATACAATTAGTTGGTTTGCAGTTACAATTGCCTGTAAAAGGGAACATTGAGCAAGAACCAATTTCAGTGGAACCACCTTTGAATAATTAAGGCAGGTACTATCAAGCCAAATAATTTCAACGTATGCAAAATTACTGTGCTAAAATAGTAAATCTGACTCAAAACTCCAAAGCTAGGAAACAGCCACATCCTCTCTACTGGAGTCAGATATGAGAAAAATGCATACATATGCATTTGTCAGGAGCCCTCTGAGCAGTGGGTCATCTTACACACATTTTTATGCATACCTGGAAATTTTCTCGTTTCGCTAACCCTCCGATTTTCAACTAGTCTGAGTTTTTAAAGTGGAAAGGATGACTGGAACATCATCAGACATCTAAGGACAGACATCTAAGGACATTCTCATTACTCTGTCGTTGTAGAAGTTCTGTTGCCACTGTAAACTGAGATGAAAGGTTCAATCCCTTCATTAGAGCCATTTTGAGCTTCATAAATCTAAAATCTCATCTAAATGCTGTATTAAAGTTGGTGTGGTACAAACAAAAAGGCGCCTTTGTTTACATTTTTATATTTCATTAGAGGTTTTTTAGGAGAAATAGTAATGATTGTCTCACAGATAGTCTTAATAACAGTCTAAATTTGGTGAGATCTGATTTCTCTAATCCATGTCATGGTACTTATCCATCTTCACTTCAAAAAAATAGAAAATCAAAAGCTTTTGCCTGAAACATTTTCTCCACAGAAAACAGCAGTATATCAAAACACATCTTTAAAACATTACTTTTACGACAGAATGAAAAGTTAGGAGACAGAAAATAAGGCAGAGGAAAGAGGAATACAATCAGTAACACATAGCCTTTTCCGGTTGTCCTCATTTCTTCTTCAAAAGAAATTTGACACGTTCATACACTAGGCAGTACTGGTGTGGCCACTGATCCTTTACTAGCAGCATAGCACAGGCATAAGAATAGAACAGTACACTCATTTAAGTTCACTTTTTGCATTTTTTTTCTGCACAAAACTTATTTAACTCTGGAGTAAGAGGAACATCTGTGCAAAAGATTCCTGACTACTAGACTAATATATGATTTATGTATCCATCCTCTGGAAAGCTCCTACTACCTAGCCCAAATGAAAATGAACATGGTAGCCTTTGGAGAAGATTATTTTAATTTTTGCCTTCCTTAACATTTTACTCATTTCTTCTGTCAAGATGCAGTGTATTTACATGGACAATATGCCTTTGTTCAATAGATAATAACAATATATGCAGAAATATGTGGATAGGTAGATGTCCAGTAAGCAAACCTGTAGGTCATAGGTGCTATATGGGTATGGTAGATTTATTTATATTATTTCATTTTTTATGTAATAAATATCCATTTATTCTTATACTGGAAACTGTAATAAAAAATGAACTTAATTACCACCTTCAGTTTTTTCACTTCAATCTCTCGAATAACTTTAGAATCATGAAATCACAGAATATCCTCAGGGACCTTTGAGGACCCCCAGGGGTCACCAAGTCCAAATCCTGGCTTCATGGAGGGCAACCAAAAATTTAAAGGATATATCTAACAGTGTTGTCCAAATGCTTGAACAGTGACAGGCTTGGGGCCATGACCACTTCCTTGGGGAATGTGTTCCACTGCTTGACCACCCTCTCAGTGAAGATCTTCTTCTTAATACACTATCTGAACTAATGTAGCTTTATGCCTTTTCCTTGCATTCTTTCACCCATCAACAAATATAAAAGGTCAGCATGTCCCTCTCCACTCCGCTTCATGAAAAGATGGTAGACAGATACAAGGTCACCCCTCAATTTCCCCTTCTGTAAGGGGAACAAACCAAATACCTTCAGCCACTCCTCATGTACTCTTTGATGGGTAAAAAAGTCTGGGCGACCTGGCCCAGAGAGTAGTGGTACATGGAGTTAAATCCAGCTGGTGACACAAGTGATATTCTCCAGGGGTCAATGTCTGGGCCAGTCTCATTTAAAATTTTTATCAATGATCTGGATGAAGGTGTCAAGTACACCATCAGTAAGTCTGCAAACAACACTAAGTTGGGAGGAGGTGTTGGTCTGCCTGAGGGAAGGCCCTACAGCAGAATCTGGACAAGCTAGATAGATAGGCTGAGGCTACTTGCATGGGGTTCAACAAGATCAAGTGTCCGGTCCTGCACTTTGGTCACAATAACACCATGCAGGCTTGGGGCAGAGTGGCTGGAAAGCTATGTAGAGGAAAAGGACCTGGGAGTGTTAGTTAACAGCTGGCTGAATGTGAACCAGTAGTGTGGGGAGTGGTTGAGGGAACTGGGGCTGATCAGTCTGGAGAAGAGGATGCTCAGGGGAGACCTTATTTCTCTCTGCAGCTACCTGAAAGGAGGCTGTAGTGAGGTGGGCATTGGCCTCTTCTCCCAGGTAAGTAGTGATAGGATGAGAGGTACAGCCTCAAGATGCCCCAGGGGAGATTCAGGTTGAATGTTTGGAATAACTTCTCAGAGAGAGTGTTCAGGCATTGGAACAGGCTGCCCAGGGAGGCGGTGGAGTCTCCTTCCCTGGAGGTGTTCAAGAAACATGTAGATTTGGCACTTAGGGATATGGTTTAGTGGGCACAGTGGTGTTGGGCTGACAGCTGGACTAGATGATCTTGGAGGTCTTTTCCAACCTTTATGATTATATGATTCTATAATTCTATGATTCTATAAGTCATGCCCTTTCACCATCTTTGTTGCTCTCCTTTGGACAGACTAATATTTTTTTATCCCCTTTATATTGTGGAGTCCAAAACTGCATACACTACTATAAGTGAAGGCAGATCTGTTGCAGAGGATAGTGAGACAATCACTTTCAACCAGTTAGCTATACTGTGCTTAATGCTCTCCTGGATAGGGTTGGCCTTTTTTGCTGCCAGTGCATATTGTTAACTCATTATGAGCTTATTATCTACCAAAATCCCCCAGGTCCCCCTGTGCAGGGCTGCACTTCAGTCACTTGCCCCATGACCTATATATGTATATCAAGGAATGTACTGTCCCAAGTGCTGAATTAGGTATTTGTTTTCTTTAAATTTCATACTATCTATCAAGATCTCTCTGAAAGGCATCTCTACCCCCAAGTGTATTGACGGTTTCTCCTAACTTAGTATTGTCTGAAAGCTTATTTTGTGTGCACTCCACTCCTGTGCCCAGGTCATTGGTTAAAAAAAAAAAAAAAAAAAAAAAAGAGAGAGAGAGAAATAGCCTTAAAATTGAGATATGGAGAACACCACTAGGGACTGGCCACCACTCAGATGTTATTTCACTTACTATAACACTTTGAGCCCAGCCTTTCAGACAGTTGTTCATCCACTGCACTGAGTTCTTCTCCAGATGAATGCTGGGCATTTTGTCCTGAAGGCTGTTGTGAGCGACACTACCAAAAACTCTGTCACATCCACTACCTTTCTGTTGTCCTCTAGGTGGGTAGCCATGTCATAAAAGGATATAAAGTTAGTAAGACATGACTTTAAATTTTGGAACCCATGTTGGTTTTGACTTATGATTGCATTATCCTTCCAGCATTTTTCAGTACCTCCCAGAATAATCTCCTCTTAGTTTTTGCCAGGCAAGAAAGTAAGACTAACTACTTAACTACCAGGGTCATCTTTCTTGCCCTTCCTGAAAAGTGGAATAACATTTGTTACTTTCCAGTTGACTGAGACTTCTCCAGATTCCCAAGGTTGTTGAAAAATACTGGAAGAGGTCTCACAGTAGCACTGGTCAATTCCTTCAGTATCCTGGGATGAATCCTATCAGGATCCATACACCTATGTGCATTCAGCTGGTCAGCAAATCCCAAGTTAATTCAGTATCAGCTGGGAGCTTATTACTCACCCAGTCACATTCGTCCAGCCAAGGGCTCCATGGGACCCAAATAAGGCATTAGACATTTCCCCTTTTTCTTCATCCCTATTTGTGAGGTTACCAACCTCATCAAGTCTTCTTTTTGCTGCTAACACACCTGGCTCTACACAGCCATAGAAAGCAGATGTACAGGATGGTGCAATGAGTGACAGGAGATCCAAGAGGAACCTAGAGACATTGTCTGCGTGTGCAGGGTTGGGGACAGGAAAGCTAAAGGCCACCTAGTGCTCATGCAAAAAAGGCTAGGCCTCTTTCATAGAATCATAGAATGGCTTGGGTTGGAAGGGGCCTTAAAGATCATCTAGTTCCAACCCCCCTGCCGTGGACAGGGCTGCCAACCACTAGCTCACTAGATCAAACTGCCCAGGAGACCATCCAGCCTGGCCTTGAGCACAGCCAGGGATGGGGCATCCACAGCTTCTCTGGGCAGCCTGTTCCAGTGCCTCACCACTTTCTCAGGGAAGAATTTCTTCCTCATGTCCAACCTAAACCTCCCCTCTTCCAGTTTTAGCCCATTCCCCCTTGTCCTACCATTATCCACCCCTGCAAAAAGTCGGTCTCCCTCCTGCCTGTAAGATCCTTTTAAGTATTGGAAGGCCGCAATGAGGTCTCCCCGGAGCCTCCTCTTTTCCAAGCTGAACAATCCCAACTCCCTCAACCTTTCCTCACAGGAGAGGTGCTCCAGCCCTCTGAGCATTTTGGTGGCCCTCCTCTGGACCCTCTCCAACAGCTCCACATCCCCTCTGCACTGGGGGCCCCAGGCCTGGACACAGTACTCCAGGTGAGGCCTTCCAAGGGCAGAGTAGAGGGGGACGACCACCTCCCTCTCCCTGCTGGCCGTCCCTCTCTTGATGCAGCCCAGGATACCATTGGCCTTCCTGGCTGCAAGAGCTTTCAAGGCTCCTTCAACTCTGTTTACAGGTGAGGCTGATCTTCAGGAACTCCAGGCCCCTGAGACCATGGGAAAGGCCAGGGACAGGTAACTGTACCCTTTGTAGAGGAATATCAGGTGTACTTAAACATACTTTCACACTTCCATGAAGCCTGAGGACATGCATCCACAAGCCCTGAGGAAGCTGGTGCACGCTATTGTGAGGCCAATCTCAGTTATCTGTGAAAGGTTGTAATGAGAGGGGAAGACTCCTGAGGACTGGAAGTCAGCAAATATCACTATTATCTTCAAGAAAGGCGAGGAGGTGGACTTGGGGAAATACCAGGTAATCACCTTACACCAGTCCCTGTGAAGGTAACGGAGGGAGTAATGTCAAAAAGCATTTCCAAGCACATGAAGAACGATTTTACTGAGAGTGCTCATTGTGGCTTCAGAAAGGGGAGATCATGATTAACTCAACAAGTGGTCTTCTACAATTAGTTAACTGTCTTCGTGGATGATGCAAGAGCAGTTAAATGCCATTTACCTCAACTTCGGTAATGTTTTTGACACTGCTATCTTTCCTATAACATCCTCATACTTGTTGATTTGTTATTGACTATGTAAGTAGATGCTGAGCTGAATTAAATACTGGCTCAGTTGCCAGACCCATAGGGTTGTGACCAGTTTTGTTCACCAAATTCAGCTGGAAGGCAGTAACTAGTTGTGTATCCCAGGGTCAATAGTGGTGCCAGTACTGTCTAACATCTCCATTAATGACCTGCATGATGGGACAGGTGTGCCCTCAGCAAGATTTCAGACGATAGAAAACTGAGAGAAGCAGCTGATTCACTAGGTGGTTGTGCTGCTATCTGGAGGGACCTGTACAGGCTAGAGAAATGGATTGGGAGAATTTTCATGCAGCTGAACAGGGAGAAAAGCCAAGTCCTGTAGCTGGGGAGAAATACAGTCATGCACCATTACATCCTGAGTGCTGAGTGGCTGGTAAGAAGGCCCTGGAGTGCTGACAGAACACAAGCTGACCATGAGGTAGCAGTGTGTCCTGGTAACAGTCAGACAACAGTATCCTCAGCTGCAGTATGAAAAACATTGCCAGCAAGTTGAGTGAGGGTGGTGGTCCTCTTCCTCTTCTCAGGTCTTGTGAAACAAATTCTGGTGTGCTGGGTTCAGTGTTGTGCTTCCAAACACAGAGTTAATGGAGTGACTCCAACAAAGCCTCTCTCATAAGGAGAGGATGAGAGAGCAGGACATGTGCAGTCTAGAGAAAATAAATGCTCCAGGAGATCTTCTGCATGTGTGTAAATACCAGAAGGAGAGCCAGAGTGAGTAGGCTGGGTGTGGGCAAGAAGCTGGGAGGGGACGCAGCACAGATAGCTGACTAGAACTGGCTGAAGACATATTCCATACCTTTACACAGCAGAAGTCCCTTGTAATGCAAGCTATCTCCTTTTTACTTGCACAGTCTTAGTCGTTATTGCAATGATAATCAACACAATAGTCAACTTTTGATTAGAACTAGTTCAGAGGAATCTGGGAGAAGAAGATTGTTAGAAAGCAGTGCTGCCAGAGTTTGCTCTAACTATTACCCATCTCCACTTTCAAATCAGTGTTACCCTGCTAATATACTCTGTAACTAAGCAGACACCCAGTAGCTGCATTATCATTGGCACTTTTGATTAAGTCAGCACAAGGAAGTCATGTAGCTGATAGTTAGGTTGGCCAACTCAACCCATTCCCTACTCGAGATTAGAGAAAGATAAGAAATTAGTATTGCTTTTCAAGTCTAACTTCATCCTCTCATCTGAACGTAGCAAAAATGACTGGATTATGCAAATTTTTGTACATAATGTAGCCTTTAACAGGCTTTGTGATCCAAGTACCTCATCAGTAAAACAAAATAAGATTTTTATTCTCAATAGATTTTGCAGAAAACAGGTCCTACTTGCCTTCCTCATGCATGAACTTGTGGATGCATGTGTGCAACTGACAGAAGTCACCAGAACGTCCACCTTGACAGAAGTCAAGGCAGAATGGTGAGCGTCTGAGAGCAAAGTCTGCAGCTACAGATGGGAGGTCTGCATTGTCTACTGCAGTGGCGGCTGATGCCTCCACCCAGATGAAGCTGCTGAAGCAAGAGGCTGCAGTGCAGACCTCTGACTGCAGAAAATGCCTAGACCTTTCTCCTGTGGCAAGGACAGGCTGCAAACCAGCCTGCAAAAAGTATGACCAGGTAGGGGACATCTTGCAGCAAGTGGCTGACCTGCAGGAGGCAGTTAAAAGGATGCATGACATCATGGTGGCTGAGAAGGAGTTAGATAGCTGGATTACAACACCTAGTGGACCTACAGCCCACAGCCAAACAGCCAAAAACTCTCCCACCACCACACACAGAATGGGGGGTGGGGAGGGAGGGGGATAATGCAATAAAAATGGGAGCTTGCAATGGCAAGGACCAGCAGGAGGAAAAGATTCCTCTAAAAGCCTGAGATGCCATTGCAAAACTGCTCTGCAGACTGAAGAGGAAAGACCTGTAACATAAGGAGCTGAGAAACGCATACCAATCTGATCCTTGAACGAAAACAAGCGCAACTAAAAGAGGTGATGGGTGATAGTAAGGGTCTTTAATCTGGGAGAGATGGAGGAGGGAGAGAGTTCTAGTGACAGGATAATCCTGCTCAAATCAGGATGTCTCTATCAGGTTCATGAAGCTGGGGAGGTGCATATATGACATGGCTATAGAGGATCCTTTTGCACCCCTGCTGGAAGAGAGATGGTTAACATTCAAGTATCTCTTCCTCCAAGCTCAAGATCAGTGCAACCCTATGAGTAAGAAGTTAAGCAAAAGGGGCAGGAGACTTGCATGGATGAGCAAGGCAGGTAACTTGAGAAGAATATAAGCATTCTGTCAGAGTAAGCAGGGATATAACAAGGAAGGTTAAAGCCCATTTGGAATTAAATCTGCCAAGGGATGTCAAGGACAAGAAGGGCTTCTTCAAATACAGCAGTAGCAAAAGTAAGACTAGGGAAAATGTGGACCCGCTGCTGAATGGAATGGGTGCCCTGATAACAACTGATACTGAGAAAGTGGAGTTACTGAATATCTTCTTTGTTTCAGTCTTTACTGCTAAGACCAGCCCTCAGGCATCCCAGACCCTGGAGTTAAAAGAGAGAGTCTGGAGGACGGAAGACTTCCCCTTGGTGGAAGAGAACTGGGTTAGAGATCATTTAGGCAAACCTCACACTAACAGATACATTGACCTCAATAGGATGCACCTACGAGTACTGAGGGAGCTGGCAGATGTTATTGACAGACCACTCTCCATCGTCTTTGAAAGGTCATGGAGAACAAGAGAGTTGCCTGAGGACTGGAAGAAAAACAGTATCACTCCAGTCTTCAAAAAAGGCAGGAAGGAGGAACCAGGATGCTGCAGGCCAGTCAGATTATATGGAACATGGAACAGCTCGTGATGGATGTCACCTGTGATCATGTGGAGGAAAAAAAAAAAAAAAAAATGAGGGGTGATCAAGAGTAGCCAGCATGAATTCACCAAGAGGAAATCATGCTTGACCAATCTGGTAGCCTTCCACAGTGTCATGACTGGCTGGGTAGATGAGTGGAGAGCAGTGGAGGTTGTCTACCTTGACTTCAGCAAGGCTTTCAACACAGTCTCGTACAAAATCCTTACAGGTAAACTTAGGAAGTGTGGGCTAGATGGGTGGATTGTGGGGTGGATTGAGAACTGCCTGCCTGGCACAGTTCAAAGGGTTGTGATCAGCAGAGTAGAGTTTAGTTAGAGGCCTGCAGTGCCCCAAGAATCAGTACTGGGTCCAGTCTTCTCCAGCTTATTCATCCATTATCTGGATGAAGTGACAGTGTACCTTCAGATGTTTGCTGGTGATACAAAGCTGGAAGGAGTGGCTCACACACCAGAAGGCTGTGCTGCCATTTAGAGAGACCTGGACAGGCTGGAGAGATGGGCAGAGAGGAACGTCATGAAGCTCAACAAAGGCAAGTGCAGGCTCCTGCACCTGGGGAGGAATAACCCTGTGCACCAGTACAGGCAGGGGGATGGCTTGCTGGAAAGGAAGTTTGTGGACAAGGACCCAGGTGTCCTACTGGACAAGTTAACCATGAGCCAGCAATGTGCCCTTGTGGCCAAGAAGGTCAATGGTATTGTGGTATGCATTAGGAGGAGTGCTGACAGCACACTGAGGGAAGTAATCCTCCCCTTGAGCCCTGGTGAGGATTCATCTCAAGTGCTGTGTCCAGATCTGAACTTCCCAGTTCAAGAGAGACAGGGAAATACTGGAAAGAGTCCAGCAGAGGGCTACAAAGATGAAGGGAACCTGATCATCTCTTCAATAAGAAACGGCTGAGAGAGCTGGGCTTGTTTAGCCTGGAGAAGAGAAGATCAAGAGAGGATTTTATCAATTTATACACTTATCTCAAGGGGTTGGAGGCAGACACTTTTCACTGGTGCCTAGCTACAGGATAAGTGGCAATAGGAACAAATCGAAACACAAGAAATCCCATCTGAATATGAGGAAAAACTTCTTTACTGTGCAGATGACAGAGTACTGGAGCAGATTACCCAGAGAGGCTGTGGAGTCTCCTTTCCTGGAGATTTATAATCTCCTGGAGATGAATAATTTAGAAGTTACGGCACCACTCTTATTTTCCCAAGTAGTGTAACTGGAAACTGTTTTTTCTTCCCCTGTCACACTCTGCTTTTCTGTATTCAAAGGGTTAATGGTAAACTAGACTGAAGTGGCATGTTTTACCATGTCTTCTGCATGACCGATACTGCAATCGATCTGCAGCGGTTCATTTTCTCTCTGGAATCTCTGCCTACTGAGAACAAATACAAACACATGTGGAACCAATAGGAAGCAGACCAAGGGGTTTAAGAGCATATACCAACCTATGCCAGAAAGTTCTCATTTAACAGATGGGGCAATTAATAAAACAGTCAAGTGGTATGACTGTGTAAAGGTGCCTTTTAGTGCTAACAATCCTCTTTTGTCTTACTACTGTAGAGTACAGATGGATTCCGATTGAGAATAAGTACTGCATTGTGCCCTTGTTTGCTGTGTTACAGTGTCACAGTATTTATAGGGTGCCAGGTGTCCAATGCCTTTTATTTTAAAGACAACTATGATACCAATTCCTTCCCTCCTAATTCCCTCTTTCTCTAGCATTTTACGTGATGAAGTGATTGCTAATCAGGGTAGAATTAAACTTTACAAATAAATCAGCCCTTCTATCTATCTGTAAACAGGATTTGCCATAAAATATTGCAGAATGCAGCCTTGGTTTAGGTGTGTCTTTATTATATTGACGGTAGACAAGAAAGAATTTTATAGGGCCTGCAGTATGCCTGTCATTACACCATGTGTTTGTTCACAGAATTAAATTGTGTTTTACACCTCTCATCTTCAGAATGAAATGTAAAACTTTGGCTAATTATCATTTAAGATTCTGGGGGACTTTTTAGCAAGATTGTTGATCTGGGTAGTCTGATCAAATTCTACTGCCCTCCTCCATGGCTATGTCAGATTTCTTCTTTTTCTTTCTCTTTTTTTCCTCTCTTTCTTTCACCTTTCTTCCCAACTTTGCATACTATAGCTGCAACAGCATAGCTCTTGTCTTTGGAGATGTCTGTTCTCAGTAAATTATGAATAAATTTGATGCACATTTAGATGAAAGTGCTTTAAAAATGCTCTTAGACTCAGAAGAAAGTAAAATTATTGTTGATTAGTGTTTTTTCCTTACACGACCAAACTTTACTTTTCGGGTCTGAATTGAAGTAGAGTAGCAAAAATAAGGTTGCTTTCTCAGGATCTCTTAGAGAGCGACAGTCACAACATGCCGCTGACCTTCCAGCTCCTGTGGAAGCAGGGCACAAGAAGGGCACTCAGCAAGATTTTTGATGTACAGGTATTCAGATATCATATGAATACTACTTTGCCCTTGCTTTTGAGTAATGAATGGAGCAGCAGAACTGAGCAAAAAGAGAGCTTTGGAGTGTTCCAGTTCTGGTGTTGCCATGTGTAAGTATTTGGTAAGACCATTAACAGATTCAAGAATGAACCCAACATGGGTTAGAACTGTCACTGCTATGATGTTCTGTATACAGAGACAATATGGCAGAGTCCTTGGATGTATAGCTGCAGGCCACACTAAAAAGCATTTCTACAATACTTCCATTTCATTTGTACATTGCTTGATACTGGGTAAAGGCTAATGCCAATACATAGATTTCCATCTGAGTATCTGGTATGAAATAGCCTCATATAAGAAGTTACGGCTTTCAGATTATCTAGTGAAGAAACTGAACTCACTTTCCAGATCTCTCAGAAAGCAGAGAACTTACTTCCACTAAGATAAACTTGTTTGGGTGAAAGAATGTCTAGTATTTGAATAGAAGAGAATAACAACAGATAATGAAACATGTTTTTTCCTTCCTTCTCATCTGCAGTAGAGTGGCTTTCTGCCAACTGCAGATTGAAAATATGTTTTTAACATTATGGTGGTATGACATGATGTCCTGGTTGCAACTGAGAGAGTGTTAACAGTATACTTATGTTTTGGTTGTTGCTGAGTGATGAGTGCGTACCGGGGCCAGGCCACTAGGCAGGAAAGAGACACTGCCATTGTGGCATGGCAGCAAGGGGCAGGGTGGAGCCTGGGCAGCCCCAGGATGGAATTAGGCAAAAGGTTATTCCATACATTATTCCATACCAAGTGGCATCATGCGGAGAAGTAAAAAGCTGGCGGGTGGGTGCCCGCTGTTCAGGGATTGCTGAGTGTTGGTCAGTGGGTGATGAGCCATTGCATTGCATTACATTGTGTTGGGTCACGTCGCATTGCTTTGTGTCACACTGCATTGTGTCACATTGCGTTGTGTTGCATTGCATTGCATTGCATTCCGTCACATTGCATTCTGTCATGCTGAATTCCATCGTGTTGCGTTCTGTCACGCTTCTTTGTGTCATTGTGTTGTGCCATGCTGCATTTCG
This sequence comes from Alectura lathami, assembly GCA_013399715.1. Classification (NCBI taxonomy): domain Eukaryota; kingdom Metazoa; phylum Chordata; class Aves; order Galliformes; family Megapodiidae; genus Alectura; species Alectura lathami. The sequence continues at coordinate 64,421 of VXAV01003334.1, forward strand.
TCACGTTATCTTCCGTCACATTGCAGTGTGTCGCTAATGGGGCATTAGTCAACGAATAGTTATATTTATTATCCGGTGTCAGTTAGCAGGTGGTCAGTAATTGCATTGTGGATATATATATTCACATATACAGTTATCGTTGTGTTTTTGTTTCCATTTTCCCTTTTTGTCTTATAAATTACACTCGTAAATAGTTTTTATCTCAATCCGCATGTTCTATTATCTTTTCAGTTCTCTCCCTCATCCCGCTGTGGGGGAGTGAGTGAACAGCTGTGTGGTGCTTAGCTGCCTGCTGGGTTAAACCACAACATATGATCACCTTTTCTTTCATATTTCCTGAAGTCATACTGGCTGTCATGTATTTTCTGAAAAGGCACTCTTCTCATGCTGGTAAATATGAAACTGCATCTGTACCTTCTAAGATATAAAATAAGTCCCAAATACCAAAGATGAGCTTAGGTAAATTCTTGCAAGATGCTGGTCTGAAATGATTAGTTCAAAGAGAATGCTGAAGTCCTATATTATACTCCTAAAATGTAGATAGTAAACAAAAATAAAAGCAAGACTTTTGAAGCGTCTATATAAAGATAGTGTAACCTCCATATTATTACTGTCATACCATGCTGTATAACTAATGATCTGTTTATCCAGTGAGTTTTGCTATTGTTATTATGCTTTTTGCTCCAGGCATACATCACACAAACTAGATCTTGTCTCAGATCAGATAGAAATGAGCATTCCTTCATCAGGTTCAGAACTTATAAAAAATAGGAAAATTTTGTTTTCATCTTTATTTCTCCTTTATTTTATACATAACAGTGACATGGCCTCAAACTATTTTTCAGTCTGATGAGTAAGGTTTGCAGGCTCACATTCTGGCTATTTCAAATATAATGAGCCTGTCAACACAAAATTGATGGAGTTACCTTCATCCATTTGTGAAACCATTAAATTAACTGCCACTCACAGAGAAGTCTCTTCGCTATGACTGACAATGGCTACATTCCATTTCCCCTACAGATATTTGTTCTTATTTCAAACAATTTGTTGTTGGCTTTCTTCCACTTTTTTTTTTGTTGTTGTTGTTGTTTTCACTCAGCATATATGACAACTAATCAGCTCACCTGAAGAAGAGCGTCTGGCTATAGACTTTAAATTAATGCTGGAGAAAGCTTTAGAAAACCTGTGTTTCATCAAAATGAACCAAAGTGGCTGCAGATTCAAAGACAAGGTATTTGCCATGAGTGAATTGCATATGTCCATAGGCTTGAATGAGAGACAAAACCTAAGTCTAAGCATATGCAACATGATGCAAAGAAACTTCAGCCGGCTCAAACCAGATGGAGTTGTATGGCTGTGTTAGTGTCAGTTATTCTGCTAGACAGCAAGCCTGGGGGACACTTCCCAGGCTGCTGTGACCTAACTAGCATGGTCTGAGACCATAGCACGCTGACACACTCTGCAGTGTGCCATACCTGTGGCCACAAATCTTGCAGATTAGTTAAGGTATTCTTATTGCTCTGTCTACAGTATGTATCCCTTGTACAAACATCCACTAGCTGCCGCAGTAAAAAGGAGCAGCAATGCTGAAGGAAAGACTGCAAAGTCAGCTGAGGTTTCCAGAAAAAAAAAAAATCGCACCATACTTTGCTCCTGTGGGATCTTTATCATACACTGAATTTCACATTTGGAATAGCTGGTTGGATAGATATGTCCTTAATCGAAACTGAGTTCAGAGCTGTATGAAGATATTTTTCTATCATCAAGAAATTTATGTAACTTCTTTTTAAACTGCTCATTTCATATGTTTGAAAAGGAACCTCATTGTTTCATGAAAAACTCCCACTAATGAGTAGGCAAGGGTTGCACACACACCGTATATCCATCTCTCAGTCAGTTCTTTCCCTTCACGCCGTAAACACACAACAAACTACACCATCTACACTGTATTGTGTATGGGCACTTCCCTATGAATGAAACTTCCCTACTAATTAAATGACACCGAGCATGGCCTTGTCATATTTCTTTCCTCAGCTTTCCACTTCATGTGTGCTCTGCTTTTCTCCACGAATAACAAGCGACATGATAGAAGGCTGTCCAAGACTTCTGTGTTCCATCTAAAATTACACGTGTGAAAAGACATATTGGAGAGAATTGTCCATACTGGAGTTCATATGGATTCTCCTCATCCCCCTTATCTCACCTAGGATACCTACGTCATCTGCCCACAATCAAGTGAACGGATGTCTACAGTGATCCATGGACATGTAGAAATCTCATCCAAACACAAAAGAAAGGAGCTGTACACAAAGCATTCCAAACAATTATTTTGAAGGTGTACTGCATTATGACAATGTACTAATGTCCAATGGGATGATGCGTTCTGGCAACTTCCATAAAGTTCAAACTGTTGTCTCCACTCAGCATTTTCTTCTACAGTTCTTCAACTCATCTATGTCATTTTTGCAGCATAATAGCTCTTGCACGGTTGGTCAGATCCTCAGCATCTGAAAAGAATGTAACTCCAGAGAAACCACTGATCTAGACAACCACAAGTTCTGCTTTGCATTGAGTCTACCTCTGTAAGGCAACACAAATGTTCTTATTGCTGATCAATGAACAGAAACTCCACTTTCTCATTTGCTGTTCAAATTTTCTGCCAAAATTGAGTATGCTCATTGCTGGAACCACCCTTGATACCAAGAAATTAGTTCTGCAAATGTGCCAGATGTTGTTGCACACCAACACAGGGCTGTTTCACAGACATCATAAACCCTGTTTTGTTCAAGACTTCTTCACAGTAGCAGAAATTATTTTGTAATTGAACAACTAATAATAAATTTGGTGGTATCCTATTTCTCATCCCAAGGTTGTTGGAAATGTCTTTCAATTTCTTAATGTATATGTTTAAAGAAATTGAACCTACAAGAAACAATAGTTCTATTGTTTTTATTTTACTGATAATACAT
>VXAV01003334.1:83068-98824 GCA_013399715.1 Alectura lathami
AAACTCATCTCAGGTTAGAACTCATTTAAATTTCAGAAGAGATCATTCAGATGAAACAGGCAGAATATCAGCTGCATATCTCTTCTGTACCATAAGGAAATTGCACTGTTTGTTGAGAAAATTTCATAAAAGCCTTCTTAAAAACAAAAAGGACCTGAAGCATAGTTCACTATTTTCTTTACATTTTCTGGAGATACGTACCTGATGACCCAAAATAGTTCTACTAAAACTTTTTCTGAATGCTTAAAGGGAAAAAGAAATGAACAGACAAACAAACAAAAAAACATAAAGCAAAATAGCACTTACCTTGTTTTTTCCATGTGTTAGTAGAATTAAGAGCAGTTTTTTTAAGTTCATGAAGGCATTGATAAAGAGATTGGAAAGTATCTAAGACAAAGACAAAAACTTCTATCATTAAGGTGTCTGTTACAGCCAGATGTTTTGCTTGCTGCTCAGACCTGATAAATGTTACAATGCTAATAATGACTGTATAGCAGTAATTTTATATCACAGACCAATTCATATTTTTTTTTTCCATGTTCAAGAAAGCAAAATGTATGCAGTTCAGAAATGCTGCTGTTAATGTTTAATGTGTTTGTTGTGGTTTTTTTAAAACATGTTTAATGTGTAATTTATTGACTTCTATATATTCCTGTAGTTTAATGCACCTGTTTATGCAAACAGCATATACAGTATACAAACAGCATTTTGATTCCTGGATTAATAATACTTGACTCAGGACTGTGATTCAACAAGAGCCATTCAAGTAGTTTGAGTGGACACAATGTTTTTGTTTAAGCTAATTAACAAAAACAAATCTTCCCCGTGGGTGTTCAAAATCACTCTGTTTTTAGAGTTAATAATACTTTGCAAGTCTTCCGGACTGATGCCTGAAATATTTTCAGATAAAAAAATGTACATGCTACTATCTTACATGGTGCATTGGTATAGTTCATTGTACCGCTTTGCTACATTGGATTTTTGGAAGGTGTTAATCACATAATAAGGCTGTCAGTGCTTTAAAGGTGTTCTTAAACCAACACCATAAAAAGTGTTCTTCAAGTTTTACAGCCCTCAGATGTCAGGTTTCTTTATTCAAAACCTGAAATTGTTCTGCTTTGAGAAATCTCAAAGTACTGTCTTTGAACCCTAATATGTTGCTGAATTGCAACAGAGAATATAGGCCAGGAAGAAAAGGAAAGGATCTTAGCTATTCCAGTATGAAAACCTGAGACTGTATCTCAGTCACAAGGCGGAACTTTCAAAATTCCACCAAAGTAACATTTTGCGCATTCTTGATAGGAAAATACATAAAAAAAAAAAAGTGATAGGGTATTCTTCAGAACAATGTGCATTCACAAAATCTTTTTTTTTTTTTCTTTTCATCAAGCATACAGTACCACAAGATCTGAGTAGTTCTTGGTAACAGAATTAACACAATGAGCAGGCATGCATGGGGATGTTAACTTAGAAAATGTCTAATAGAATGATCTACAGCCTAGTATTGGAGTCCCAGATCCTGGAATACCTGAGGTTCACTAACAGAAGTCAAACGTTCAGCCACATCAAAAGAATGTTTCATTTTTCCACTGGCTGTGCCTCCTATGGGAGCTCCTGTAATAGGACTGCTGCAGTACATCCGTGTGCTTCCCTGTGCCCTGAAATTGTTGTTGTGGGACAAGAGATACGCCTGGTATTTGGCCAGACAAAACCACTGCACATACTTGTATTCTGATACTGCTCTCAGTATCATGAACTTAGCTTCATGATCCTCTCCACATCCTTGTGACTAGTGCAAACCTTCTCTTACGGATGATGAGTAATCTGAAAGGGTCAAAATCCTTTTTATTGAATGTTATTTTTCATAGTTAGACACCAGAAGGACGCTGCTAGCCTCTGCACGGCTTGTGTTGAACACAAGGTCCCAAACATTTTTCCTAATCCCTGAGAACATTGTGAACCTATAGTGATAGCCTCTGGCAGCTTTGGTTAGACTTCAAAACTATGCACAAAGTGAAGAACTATAGTTACTCAAATTCTCTATGATGATAACATATGTGAAACCATTAGTATTTATGATGTCAGCCAGAACGTAAAATAAAGTTCATTTATTCCTTAATCCTTAGGAACAGAAAAGAGCCCAGCTGTTTCACCAGAAAGTGTGGGGCAACTTATGGGTTCAGCTGGTCCATAAGCTTTACATTACCACTGCATAGTCTTCGTTTCCTTGCCATAAAGCAGTCACAAGACTTACAACTTACTATTTCTTCCTGCAAGTACATTACTTGCACAGTTACAGTATTGTCTGCCTACCTACAGTGTTCCACTTCAAGGAACTGCTAGGCCATTTTCCATCACTGTTACTGAGCTAGAGTCTTTTCAAAGGAAATTGTCATGTGCCTTGCTTTGGCAGCTTATAGGAGAGGAGTTATTTCAGATTCGTTATGGAAGGAATCCCACAGCAGCAGGCCAGCTCCCAGCCCCTGGCTTCAGCCAGTTCCATCACGCTCTGTTTCAGACTCCTGATGAGAAGGCGGTTCTGGTTACAAATGAGGACATTGTTCTTGTGTTAGCCAATACCCCAGGAGATGAATCATGGTCTGGGCTAAGTTAAATGAGGTAATCTAAGCATATGAAGTACGTGGAAATGTTGCAGTTCAGTTAAGACTTTTACACCACAATTTTTCCCTGTTCTGCACAATATTTCCAGGTTTCATCTAGAATCAAAAAATAGAAGCCAATAAAACAAGGATCATTCTTGATTTTCTTCCCCAAAGGAGAGCACATTCTTGTTAATCCCCCAAGAAAGTGGCATTCTGTGGGACCCTCCTGTAAAAATACTGTACGAATCTACTAACCCATATTTTTTCTGCTTTGAAATAATCCTCCCTTCCCAGCACTGATACTGAAAATCTCATCACTTCCTCTGTGACTTCACTCAAAGAAATCACTTTTCGGTAGAAACAACAAGGATGCCAACAGCAGAAAGAACTTGGCATAAGCTATGCCACAACGTAATATCAACTGCAGCTACTAACTAATATGGTAATAAGAGCATTTCGGTTTTCTTTCAGCTATAAAAAGCACAGATATAGAACCTTTAATCCAAAAAGTAGATCTGATGGGGAAAAATGGAAAAGACACTGTGCTGGGTATCCCTTGATTGGTGCAGGCAGGGGGCTGCAGGGGCCTCCATGAGGTGAGGCCAAAGTAGCCCCACGCCTTATGTGGCTACTTCCAGGCAGCTCCAATGGCCCCACCACAGGGCACAGGCAGGCCCTGCAGCCATGGATTGTCTAAATGGGTCTAAGAAAGGTCAAAACACTGCAAAGGCAGTGAGGAGTGAAGAAAAAAAATAAAAACGTGGAAAACAGCTCTGTGAACACCAAAGTCAGAGAAGAAGTGGAGGATGAGGTGCTCCAGGAGTTGGAACAGACGTTCTCCTGCAGCCCATGGAGCACCCCATGCTAGAGCAGGTGGATATTTCCTGAAGTAACTGAGACCTTAGGAGAGACTCCATGCTGGAGCAAGTTTATCCTGGAGGACTGTAGCCCATGGAGAGGTTAAATGTGTGAGGAGGAAGGGGTGGCACAGGCTGCTGTGGACTGACCACAGCCCCGTTCCCCATCCTCCCTATGCTGCTCGGTGAGACAGCAAAGCAGAGAGTGAAGGACTGAAGTTGAGCATGGGAAAAAGTCAGAGGTGCAGGGAAGATGTTTTAATTGTGTCTTGTTTCTCACCACCCAATTCTATATTCAATTGACAGTAAATTAAACTCGTTTTCCTAAGTTGAGTCTGTTCTACCCATGATAGTATTTGGTAAGTTACCTTGCTGTCTTTATCTTGGTCCACGAGTTTTTTCATCTTATACGGCCTGATGGGAAAGGAAAATGAGAATTATTTTTGGAGAAAGTTAAGCCCAGATAGGATTCAGAAAATGCATCTTTTCATGTTTAAAACAACCAAACATAAATAAAAACCCAAATCAAAGTTTCAGATAAAAATGGTGGAAACCTCTCAAACAATGATATCTTAGAACTAAACTTGAAGGAAATGCATAGTTCATTTTGAAAATGAAAGTTGGAGTTAAATATCCCTCCATTCGCTTAATTTCAGAGTTAAGAAGTTTTTATTTGTACATAGAATTATATGGTCTAGAAGTTAAATCTCCAAATAATTCCTATTTCTACCACTTCTAACATTATCATGTTTACCTCTTCCTTTCTATGGTCTTATCAGACATGATAGACTCAATAACTCTGAGAGTCTCAAATCAGACATGTTCCAGATTTGCAGGTTTTTTTGACTGCAGCACGTACCACCTTACCGTGTTTTCCCTACAGAGGAAACACAGATTTATTACTGCTCCTACTTTTAACATAAAGTTACTACTACTGCATTTCTGGAACAGCTATTTCAGTGGCAACATACTCCATCAATTTGTGGGACACTTTTTAGTTTAAAGCTGGTTCTCTGTTGCTTGTAAGTTACTTTGCCATACAGATGCACAACTCCTTAGCTTTTTTACTCTAATCACTTTCAATGAACCTATACTTTAGAATGTTTTTTGATGGTATTATATATCGGTGTAGAATTATTACAAATGAGCAGAGGCATTCATTCTGGTTCTGGAAGTCTCTTCAAAACAGTAAGAGTACCATGATGATGACACAAAACTGTGTGAGGAAATAGCTACAGCCATATGATTAGGTATTTCCTGTGGCTGAAGAATATTTTTATCCATTAGTATATGAACAACAAGGACATAGCCGAAGAAGGAAAGAAAAAAAGAAAGAATTTAATAGAAAAGTTGAGAAACAGTAGATCAATATAGTGTCAACAAATTGTAAGTAAACTCTCACCTTTGGGAATACTTCTCTATTCTCCAATTATTCCAGAGTGTGGAGTTCAATGTTTTCAGTGCTGTACTGCAGAGCTGTTTGTAATGGATCAGACAGTTCAGTCCCCTCTCCCAGGTACAGAGTCCACATATGGAGCAACACATTTTTCAGAGGAATTTTCAGTTTTTGCTGTAAGTACCAAGCATATTAAATAAGTCAGCTCAAGTTATCTTCAAGTTATCTTTGCTCCCTCCCAAGTTCATCTGCTGCTTCAGCAGTAAAATGTAATCTAATACTTTAGCGATGCAAAGCCTGTAACCTCTGGCTCTGGTGCAGGAGTCAGCAATATTTCCTTTGGAGGTCAAAAACAAATATTTCTTCTTGTGACTGCTGAGGTGATGACATCACTGGAAATCATATCCTCATATTAATTTCAAACCTAGGGCAGACCTTCTATTTAATGAAGACAAGTTGCAGGAAGTAAGATTATTCTACACATAAAGTAACATCCAAGCAGACTAGCACTAGGAACCAAAGCAACTGGTGGAATGCTTTGCTTTCTTTCAAGGAAGCTTGGCCTGTACAAGAAGAGTTTCTCATTCCTTCATTCAAGCTAGAATACTCAAATCAGAAGGCACTAGGGTGCAGCAATGCTCTTAATGTGGTCAAATGACTTCTATATAGAGAAAGCACTGGTCATCTGCCTCATCTAGAGTGAAAAAGACTTAATGTTAGAAGGCCCCAAAAAACACTTCTTCCAGAAATGTGGATTAAGTTTGTAATAGTTTATTATTTATACTGATAAAAACACCTAGAAATGTCAGTGTAGACCAGAGGTTCTTCAGTCAATTGACTGAAGTTCCCATCAGCTAAATATGTGGACCACACAAGAAAGTGTTTTTATCTTATCTGACCACATGGAAGCCAAGGCATACGAATGTTAAAGTCTAACTATTCCTGTTTTCAGTCCCCACAAAACTTCATCTTCAAAATGATAGTCAGAAATTAGCATTAAACAGACCACACCATGCCAAGAAGAATCCCAGCTAAACCCTTGGTGATGCACATAAAGTCCTTTTAAAAATTTGACGTAACCTGCTAGCCCAACATCACCAAAATAAACCTACTGAATGCACACCTGCCTGTAGCTTCCAGATTTACTGCTCTTTAATTGGAAACTCCCCAGAGAATTAGCATGGAGGAAGACAGAGAATGAGTGGCTGGGGACAAGATGTGTACTGACTGCTTCCTGCTGCCCTGCTCTTCCCAAGGTGCCTGCCTGCCTCACCCAGACACACTTGTGGCAGCTCAGATATATGTGATTTAGTGTCACACTCATCCAAGATAGAAAATTTCTCCTTAGTACATACTTCCAAGTTACAGCCACAAAAAGCAGATGGAGACAAAAAGATCCAGTCTATGTATCTGACATCTGTAAGAAAACAAGCACCAAAATGTCAGATAACATAGAAAATGGACATTTTACCTTCAAATCAATTGGAAAGTTCACTGTGTTACTCTCTAAGCAAAGCCTCAAAGCTATACTTGTTTCAGAGAGTGCATTTTTTGAATGAAAACACAATGATAGTTTTGGTGTCTGAGTGAACTCACACAGCACAACACTCTGTGCTTCACTAAGTTATTGATAATGATTGTCCTGCAGGATATGGCCAAGTTTTTTTAAGGCAGATTTTTTTTCCCCAGAGTATCTCAGCACTGCATGGGTGTCATCAGTGTAACTGTACAGGTGTCATCAGTGTACCTGAAAAGAGGCAAGCAAAGCTATGGGCAAGAGCATATAATTTTGGAGTCACTAGACAAAGGTTGAGGGAGAGGGCAGAGATGAAGATGTTCCTTGCAGACAACTTTTAATATTTCTTTAATCACTACAGATTTTGTGGTACAGCAGCTAGGACCTGCCGTAAAGCCAGGCACAGCAGAGAGTTGTGCAAAGCACAGAGCATGAGCCTGTCCTAGTGCAGGCAGCTCAGCTCAGCTCCTACCTCTCTGCTCTCACCCTGGAAACCTGGCCACCTGTAGCAGCAGCTGGAGCACTGAGCCTGGCCCTCCAGGCAATGTCCATAGAAGGGAACAGTGAGCAAATCTGTCCCAGACACTGTTTCAAGGTGCAATTAACTGAAACATTCCCCTTGAGTACCAGTCTTCTCTAATTTTTTATAACTTATCATCCATACACAGATTTACTGTAAGTAGCAGACAAGTCCTTTCCGAAGCATAATTTCAACTTATATTATGCTCACCCTGTAGTAATTTTCCCCTGGCCAGATACTGACTGGAAGAATCAGTAGACATGGGGCCATCACTCTAGCCATGTCTAACTAGGCCTCTCAGAAAGGTTTGATTTACAGGCAAAGTCCTTCTACCTCTCATCACACTCCTAGAGTAAACATTTGGAAGTTAAATCATTTCTACCTACAACCTTACCATGGATTTTGATGCTTCTCCAGCACAAAATACCTCAGGTCCCAGCTGCCACAGATATAGCTATCCCACACCCTTGGCTGCTACTTTAGTAATCACTGTTAAAGACTGTAGTTATGTATAAACAAGGCAGAACACATACCTTGGTCTAAAAACATCGTTCTGAGACAACTGAATCCTTCCAGGATAATTTATCTCACAGGACGAGGACATGGTCTTCTCTTGGAGAGGAGAAAAGGAGCCCAGCAGGTCCCACCCCCTCTTGAGGCAGCAGGTCTGCAAAGTTCAAGTCAGGCTGAAAATAGTCTCCTGATGCCGTAGCACCATCACGTAGCTTCTGGAGGTGGACAAGAGGAAAGTTGGAGAAGAGCTGCCTGTCACCTCTACAGGTGGTGCCCGAGGTGCACCCGCAGGGCCATGATATCCCTTTTCCCTCTGGTACTCCCTGAGAAAGGGAAGTGATCCTCCTGGAGCTCCTGATCACCCATCACATGTCACAGACCCCCTACCCCCACCCCCATGGGGCAAGGTGATTCAACTCCACCACCTCTCCCCTCAGAAGGGACAAGGAGGACACATGAAAAACTGGGGAATTATGGGAATTATGGGAACTGCCACAGTGGTCAGAGTTAACATGCAGGAGAGACTGTGAAGAACTGTAATCATGGAGTCTTAGTAAATGAAGAAAAGGTTGAAGGAAGGAAAGCGAGGAGGAAGCATCAAGCAGACTGGAGAAGAGGCAAGTGAGCCTATGGGAAGGGCCAGGACATGGCTGGCAGTAAGAGTCAGTGGTTGCTCCCAAGATTTCCAGTGCCAACTGTGAGTTTGGATGTCTCAGCTGTCTGTCTCTCCAGCGGTCACAGAGTTGTGAGAGTTTTGGTGTCTAATAGAGGGTTGTTTTGCTCAGCCTTGAAAATCTCCTTTATCACAGAGCAAGACTCCTTCTTTTGTATGGCCCTAGAATCCTCCTCCTGTGAATCTTCAACATCCATTAAATAGAAAAGCAAAATAATTTACATTTTTGTAAGATAGCAGATCTTTCTATTTCTCACTTTGTTGCTCAACATGAAAATTCACAGGCCTGAACACAGGTATTATAAACATAAAAAAAATGCTCCAAAGGCATGTCCCACATCTCCTTCATAAGACTAATGCTGTGGTAGGAAAGGCTGACATTATGTCACTCAGCTTAACTTCCCTATTCCACTCTCTATTTTATGAAAACACCAAATACATAGAAATATTTTTTTCTCCAGTTTGTGGACCCCTGAAAATTTTCTAATGGAAGCAGTATAGTGAATTGAAACCTGTTGACAGTAAATTTGCTTTCCTTAATTACGTTTCACACTGCCTACAGAATTAATCCAAGAACACCAGGGTTTCTTATGACCACAGACCAAAAGATACTAGCCTAGAGAAACACACTATCCACAGCAGGTACTGTCAGAACTTCCTAATGATATAGCAATCTGGGCTTGCTAATACTCTGTGGCTCTTACTCTTGAGTGTTCTTGAGCAGAGCTGGCTTAATAGAAGTAGCCAGCATGGGTTCACTAGGGTGAAATCATGCTTGACCAATCTGGTAGTCTTCTACCAAACCATCACCATCTGGGTAGATGAGAGGAAACCAGTGGATGTTATCGGTCTTTACTTCAGCAAGACTTTTGATACTGTCTCTCACAACATCCTTGTAGCAAAGCCTAGTGGTATGGGATAGATGAGTGCACGGTGAGGTGGATTGAGAACTTGCTGACTGGCAGAGCCCAATTCTCTGGCATGGAATCTAGCTGGAGGCCTGCTACTAGCAGTGTTCCTCAGGGGTCGGTGCTGGGTCCGGCCTTGTTCAACATCTTCATCAGTGACCTGGATGAAGGGACGGAGTGCACCCCTCAGCAAGTTCGCTGATGATACAAAGCTGGGAGGAATAGCCAACACCCCAGAAGGCTGTGATGCCATTCAGTGAGACCTGGACAGGTGGGAGAGTTGAGCGGAGAGGAACCTGATGATGTTCAACACGGGCAAGTGTAGGGTCCTGCACCGGGGGAGGAACAACCACATGCACCAGTAGAGGCTAGAGGCCAACCTGCTGGAAAGGAGCTCTGAGGAAAAGGACCTGCATGTCCTGTTAGACAACAGGTTGGACATTAGCCAGCAGCGTGCCCTTGTGGCCAAGAAGGCCAATGGGATCCTAGGGTGCACTGAAAACAACATGGCTAGCAGGTCGAGGGAGGTGATCCTCCGCCTCTACTCTACCCTTGTGAGGCTGCATCTGGAATATTGTGTGCAGTTCTGGGCTCCTCAGTAAAAGAAAGACAGGGATCTTCTGGAGAGAGTCCAGTGCAGGGACACAAAGATAATTAAGGGTATGGAACATCCCCCACACGAGGAAAGGCTGAGAGAATTGGGGGTCTTCAGCGTGGAGAAGAGGAGCCTAAGAGGGGATCTCATCAATGTATAAATATGTGAAACATGGGAGCCAAATGGACGAGGCCAGGCTCTTTTCATTCTTGCCCAGAAAGAGGAGGAGGGGTAACAGGCAAAAACTGGAGCACAGGAGGTTCCATACAAATTTAAGAAAAAACTTCTTTACTGTGAGGGTATCAGAGCACTGGAACAGGCTGCCCAGAGAGGTGGAGTCTCCTTCTCTGGAGGAGTTCAAGATCCACCTGGATGCCTTCCTGTGTGAGCTGCTGTAGGGAATCTGCTTTTGCAGGGGGGGTGGACTCAATGATCTCCTGAGGTCCCTTCCAACCCGCAATTCTATAATTCTGTGATAGCCACAACAGAATTTTCAGCCTTGTGTGATGCTAGTATAACATGCCTAGAAGACACTTAGCAAAGGTGGTTTAACAGGTGACCATATGATTTCAGCTACTTTTAACTACATTACCATCTTAACTCACTTTTACATCCTCTAAAGTGCCTTAACTCATCTTAGGTCCACATATTAATATTTTGAGCTTGTGCAAATTCTTGGTTTGGGGCTGAGCCTTGGGTCACTGCAGCATGCAAAGCACATCTAGGACTCAGATTCTGGCCAAGGATGTTGAGTGGATATGAAAGCCTGCACCAAAAGCCAGGCCTGTGGAAAAAACATACTCAGGACACTCACATAATTTTATAAATGACTCTAAAATGATGACATTTTCAAGCATTCCACTACTTTCTTAAATTTCTCAGCCTACTTTTGTTTGGCTTTATGCTGTTTAAAAACTGAGAGATTTTTTTGTTTGTTTGTTTTGTTTTCCTGCTTGTATGGATATTCAGAACTGATTCCAACAATGTAGTGACCCATTTGAGGGTTTTTTTTTTATTTTTTTAAACAAAATTTCTTTGAGCGCAAGAACCTATATATGAAAGCCACTAACCAGCCACAGTGACACTGAAATTTTCATAAACTTTTAGAAAGAGAGAACAGAGGAACATTTTTTCTTTGTGTATTCAAGAAAATAAACAGTATGCTTATAAATGGCTGAGAAAGAGCTGAACATGGGTATAAGGAGCAACAATGTTAGGAGAAGTTGGAAGAAAAAGGATTGCTTGGTACAATCATAAAGACTGGAATAACACACTGAAGAATTAAACACAAATAGAAAAATACATGTGAAATAAGGAACTGCAGAAAAACCTGAATATTAAACAAATGTAGTCAAAAAATATTCAGAAGTACTTGCATGGCCTCAGCAGGAAAGTTGATGGAATCACGTAATCATGGATACTTCTTTTTTTATTTCTTTTTTATTTCACAGTGAAAATTGGTCTGACTGGCTGGCTCATGTCACTACAGAGCATAAATATGGAAAAGTCACTTCACTAACAGGCAGACTACGAATGCAAGTTTAGCACTCCGAGAAATGATCAGTATGCTTATGTCTGCTTGGTGATACTGCTGATTCATTAACAGCCTTAATCTATTTTTTTTCCTAATAATAATATTCAATCCCACTAAGTGCCTAATTCTGTGGTACCCATAGGGCCCCAGGGCAGCTTACATGCTCTATCTCTGTCAATGTTACTCTAGACACAGGAAACCTGAAAGTTTGTATTCATTTTAGTGCTTACCTGGTGTATGGAAACTAAGGTGTACAATTCTGAGTCATTTACAGAAGGTTAATAGGAAGCTCCTCATTGTGCTGGACACTGGGCCCTGTCATGCTCACTATTCTCCAAAGAACCTTTACAAGACTTGACTGATGACTTTGTAGGGGACCGTGTTATGTTTAGTTTATTTTCTTACTACTAAGTATATTTTATTGCTATTTTGGTGTGTTCTCCTCATGTTCAAAACCAATGCAAACCAGCATATACATATAATGCATCTCAGATATTCTATATAAATTGAATTCCATCATCACATTATTTTAAAAGGTGTGCAAGGAGATCAATCTACCTAAAAAACAAACAGACTACCCCCACCACCAAATGAAAACAAAACAAAATGAACAAAAACCCAAACCCTTACCTTGTATTATTATCTCTGTGAAACAGAAAAATGTACTCAACTTCTAAAGGTTTTCCACAGGTCCAAGTTTTCTCAGCTGTGAAAGAAATCCTCCTTAATTAACTGTGACATTTTTCAATGTACTACTGCAGAAAAATACTCTGAGGGAAATATTTCAATCTCAAATAATTTTGGAGAAAGGTGTTTTACAACCAGAATTATGTCTGAAAAGTGTTTAAGTACTAAAGTCCTCACTTCCCCTTGGGTGACCTCATTGAATCCAGAGGCACTTTAGGGGTGTAACTGGGGGCACAGTTTGTTTCTTGAAACATCAGTAATTATCTGATCAGAGAGTTTTTGAAAATTGAATAGACAACTGCTTACAACTGATATGGTTCCAGCTTCACAGTGCAGCTGTTCTTGAATTGTCAGTTATGGGGAGATACAGTTCTTATCCCTGCCCCAGTCCTGTTGTGTGTTAAACTTCCTTGCTTGTCCACCCACAGCAATCTGTGCTGGTTTTGGCAGCCTGCAGTGCAGCTAAATATAGTCAATGGAGACCATTGTTTTAGTAGTGAACATAAGCTTAACAAGCAGGAACAGTTATGTTCTGCTTTGAACAACTCCTTTCACCACAAGGCACACACTTGAGAAAACAACAACAGCACGCACATTAAGACCTGGAAGCATACATTCACTTAAATTAAGGTGCTTTGCCAGCAATGTGGGCCTGGTTCAATCCTTCCTGAAAAAAGGCTGAAAGATTTCTATTGATCCCTGTGGCTTCTAAGGGAGCAAGTTTCCCCAGTCTTTTAGGCTGTAGTTTCTGTTTTGGTCCTGCTTAACAGCATGCGCTGAGGTCAATTGTTAGTCAAGCTTGAGGTGAAGGACTGTTGTCATCACCATCTCCCATACTGTTTAAAGCTCCCATATTTTTCAAACAATATCCTGTAACCTGGTTCACTCTGAAGAACATGCTGATATTCCAGACTGAGTGAGAAAAGTGGAATAGAGTACTATGTAATAGTGAATGCAATAGAAGATAAAATTAAGTTTGATACACATTTGAATCCTTCTACAGTTTTGGGCAAATCTTTACAGCTCTCAGATGCTCAGTCATTAATATTTCTGTGTCACAGCCTTAATAATACTGGCTGATCTCATGCCAACAAGGAATTTAAGGAAACTATCGATAGATGCTCTAAAGTGAGATTTGATAGGCCTGTGTACTTCCAGTATTTAAAGGGAGATTATAAACAGGAGGAAGACCTGTTTTTACACGGGCTGACAGTGATAGGACAAAGGGGAATGGTTTTAAACTAAAAGAGGGGAGATTTAGGTTAGGTGTAGGAGGGAGCTTTTACTCAGAGTGGTGAGGCCCTGGCCCAGGCTGCCCAAAGAAGCTGTGGATGCCCCACCCCTGGAGGCGTTCAAGGCCAGGTTCGATGGGACCCTGGTCTGCTGGACGCAGCGCGTGGCAACCCTGCCCATGGCAGGAGGGGGTGGAAGTAGGTGATCTTTAAGAACTCTTCCAACACAAGCTATTCTGTGATTCTATAAAGTGGGATAGCTCTTCCAATGAAATATGGACAGAAGTGCCTATTGCTAGATCATTCTTGCACCTGCCAAATTGTGACCAGTAATGCCAGCAGTTCACCTCAGCACAGCTGTTACAGTTAAATCTCATTAGACATGGCTCCGTCATTTCTGAAGCTGACTTAGATACCCCTTAGTAATAATAATCCTGCAGTTACCTTATCAGAAAGATTAAAGTCTCCTGATCTTTTAAGTGGACATGTGAGAAGATGCATGAGAATTATCTGGGTACCAGCAATGAGCCTTCCGTTTCTCCAGTGAAATGCAGTCAACATTCAGTTTAGTCCTGAGCATTCTTCTGTTAATAGACACTCATGGATGTGACTCAGATTCCAGCTACTCCCAAGGTCCCCCAGCAGTGAGTGCTTTCATCCCCAGGGAGATGGACGTTGGTGGGCCCTGACTCACAAGCAAAAAGCAGAGAGAATTTTTGTTTTGCTTTCATGTTTGTTCTTTGGGTACCCAGACAGTAGTTGCCTGAACAACAGCTATAATGTACAAACTTAGTTCAGTAACTGGAATACAAAGAAAAAATATACTCAACAAGACACCCACAAGCAGCCAAGGTAACGTAATGACCTAAAGGGACAAAACTACTGCAGTGTGGAACTGGACATTTCTACTTTGCTTTTTGCCCATGTTTTGGTGGTAAGATTTTTTTCTTTTTCCATTCTCATTTCGAAGCTCATGGGAAAGCATACAAAAATAACACTGGGGGTGAGGGGAAGTATATTAAAAAACAGTGAGTGGATTGTTTGTCCATTTCATCTCAGTCACTTAACAAATAGGAAAGCAGAAAGTTCTGGACCAAGAACAACCCCCTCAGCATGCCCCCACCATGAAATTGCAAGTCATGGTCTTTGTGTGCTCTCCTCCTAGCTCCTTGGATCTTGGTGTTCTTGGGCAAGACACTGTATACCTTCAGCATGACACAGCAGCCCTGGCTTTGGAACTGGCAGCTTGAATAAATGCAGGCAGCTCCCCTTCTTTGTCCCTAGCTAATGGCATCAGTGCCACTGTGCAGCCAGCATGCTGCAGCATGCAGCATCAAAATCACGTAGAAAACTTGTTTGGGATTCTGGTGGGTCATGCGCAGCAACAGGTTGTTTTGAAGCTCTGTTCTGAGTGGCTGAAGAAATAAGAACTTCCTTCTCACAAAGGGGAGATAGGACTGAATTGAAGCATCTATTCATTATTCAGGAAGGTTTTCTATTTTGGAGTTTTGTACACGGCATCTAAAGACCTTAATACCATTTTCAAATCATGTTCAAATGAGAGTATTATGGTAAACTCTAGAGGGACAAATTGGTAGAACCTTCTAACTTAACAGCGCTTGACAATTTGCTTCGCAGAGACATATAAAACTTTTCGTAGAAATTAGTTCATTTAGTAAACAAATGTCTGTATTAGCAGCCCAGTAGGGAAAAATAACAGACTGTTTCACATTTTGCTCAGTAATGGCCAAAACTGGACAAAGCTTATGCACTTGACAATGCAGAATATTTTTATCAAAGTAAATTGAGAGTTGTTTTGCTTCACCCTTCAGCAGTGACTGTGATCCCGTGATCCAGTCAGTCATCTCCTGAACATATTCACACTTACTGACTATTACTACTGGAATATATTCTCGATGGTGTAGGAAAAACAAATAAACAAATAAAAAACAATTAATTTCTAGGAACATAAACTGAGAGGAAAAATCTAATATTCACACTTACGAAACTGAATTATTCTTCTGTAGATTTCAAAGGGTTTGGCCCAAAACAAAGATTTCTGAAGTCAAGAAAACTCCAAAGAATTCTGGGAAGAATAAATGTTGCTATCTTTATGTTACAGAAGTGTTTTTGTGAAGACTGTTAAGGATCTGAAGATTTACTAATTGCCCATCACAAATCTATGATACTTTAGAAGAAGCATCATGCTTAATCTCACGTCACAACAGAAAGCAGTTCAGGTCACTTGTACAATGAAACTAATGATGATGATGAAAACTAAACCTAAGATTTTAATTGAGCTGATTATCTGATTATGCCTCTTTGTTTCTGTTCTCCTCGGTTTTCAGCTCTTTTCCTTCTTCAGTGTAACCACTAAGTCAGTATGTACGCAAACAGATATGTTCCATCTAACCTAAGTATACACAGAATTCCATAAGATGTGCCATGTTGTCAGGGTAAGAGGGTTAAGGTTACATTCTAAGATATTATTAAGTACCATTCTCAGAGACAGAAAAGAAAACATGAGACCATGGTATGTAGCATAGCTCATTTTTATTGTTTAAACAGTTTTTGCATAGGAAATATATCCGCTTCCAGTAATTGACTGCAGTATGAGCAGCTGCTAGCAGTATAGGCTGGATATAACAGTAACAATCACATTAAGTCAAGCTTGATTTACACCAGTTTAAAACTTGTGGCAGTTGAGTTCATTTGTAACCAA
>VXAV01003334.1:98834-110947 GCA_013399715.1 Alectura lathami
AAAGTACCAAAAAGAACATTATTATCCTCCAACCAGGCACAACAAAAACCTTTGTTATCACTCAGGCTAAAAACAGGTCTGATACCAGAGGGCCTTAGTTTCAAAATTAAGTAGCTGTACTGCAATGTATCCTACAAGTGCAGGTTCATTACACAAGGACTGTGCACACACCTACTTTTTAATTAAAATTAATTTAATTAAAACCTTCAGGATTTATGGCCTACAGTATGGGGAAAAATGCCAAAAGTTTTAAAATGGATCAACCCTGGTGTGTAGCTAGCAAGCAATAACTGACTACTTGTCACTACAGTTGTACTAAATGTATCTAAAGAAACACACAGCCTTACAAAAGTTGTTCTCAGAGAAATATCATTGAGATGGGGTGCCTCTTCCCAGTTTGCTAAAAGTTCTATATGATATAAGCACAAATTAACAGCTTGATGAAGACATAATCTAATGCAGCTCATGAGAAGCCTAAGCCTGGGACTGAGGAACCCCTCACATTCTACGATGTTGTGGAGTTCTTTTTTTTGTTTTTTTTTTTTTGAAGAAAAAGTTATCTGAAACATATTTACAACTGAACTCAACAGAGACTGTGAAATTGAACAGGCACTGCTCATTTGTTTGAGTTTTTTTGGTAAACATTTTGCTGGTTTTTGTTTCTTTCTCATTTTGCATCAACTTTTATCAGTCCATGCAACTTCAATGCCCTCAATGAAGAATGCATAATAAGCCATACTTCTTAAAAAACTTCTTTCTGCATATAGAGATACATTTGCCACATCAGTCCCTGTAGCACAGTTTCAAAACCATTCTGTCAAAAATACAGTAATACAAAGACTGGCTTTAGTGTCACTAGCTCACACTGCTTTCTATTTATTTAGGCCACTTTTTGTTTCACTGTTACTGAATCATGCAATAAAAGTATGAAAGGTTTATTCTAGGATACCAAGACGCTAGTGGCACTGAAGCCCTTTTCACAAATTCAACATACATTTGAATTGCAACACACAGATATTTCTAAAGAGTAATAACTAGTGAACCCTTTTATAATAAAAAAAAAAAAAAAAAAAAAAAAAAAAAAAAATTTTTTTTTTTTTTCCTGACCTATCCTTACTGAAGTGTAACTTGTAAATAGTAGGAAACAGAAATTTTCCTTCACAAAATGACTGCCTGTTANTTGCTATTAACAATGTGACCAACAGAGCTGTGGCGTGGAAACAGTACAAAGAGTTGTCATGGCAATAAGTTTGGCTGATGCAAAGGTCATTGTGCAGGGTTAAAGGGCAAAATCAGTGGTCCGTGTTATCCTCCAACTGCAGTGCTCCACCACACCCACATAATTTTGAGGAATTACAAAAAACAGGGGAACTAGCAGAAAGTGCAAATAAGAAGGAGACACTTTTCAGCTCCTTCAGTGTGGAGTAGAACATTCAATGTTGAGCTTCTTCTGTTTAACATTATTAGCCTGCATACAATTTTATTCTTTTTCTTTTTTTTTTTAAGTTTTCTACAGAAACCCAATAAAAAAGTCCAGGAGCATTGCAGCTGGTTAATGTTAACGAAAGACCTTGACAGGATCACATAAGCTATATTGGATGTCATGCTTGGGACCTTACTGCCAGCAACATTAAAGAGTTGTTTCATTAAAAGTGAATACCGTACACTGAATATGGGATAAATTTCTGCAGCCTTCATAATCTCACACAGTAAATATAATTTAGATTTAGGTACAGAACACACTCCGGTGTCAGAGCTGAGTATGTCCTTGTGCAATCTCTTTCAGTAAGTCCTTATGAAGCTATAAGTTGCAAATCCAAAATTCTGCTCCCTGAGGACTTATGTGAGACATAAGTACTGTTTTTATCCTCTGCCTATCCTGAATTGCTCTGTGAACCTAATCTTAAATACCATCATGTAACAATCACAAAAACTTTTCCTAAAGGCCATATATACTAATAAAAAGACAGTGGTGCTTCCAACATTTTGAAATGCTCTGAAAACCAACTTTTCCAATACTAAATACAACAAAATAACCTTCATAAAATATAACTTTTCTCCATTTACATTTTTAAAGGATTAGTAACCTATGCTTTTTAAGCACAGGAATCTGTGAGATAACTGCTAACATGGACAGATTTTTTTATTTTTTTAACACATAAATTAAGAAACTGGAGAGTTTTAACCCAAGTCCAGCTTCCAAACAAGGAATATTCTTGTTTACTTTAAAAATGGAAACGACATATATTTCCATTATAATTGTTAAAAAGTTAGCTTTACAAACAAGGGTATTTTAATTAAAAAAAAAAAAAATCTTAACAAAACTATACAGTGTACAAATTACTGTCTACAAGGTAGGCGGTTCATTCAGAAGATCCTCCTTTCTTCTCACTACTTGCAGCTTCACAAATTCATTCACATATTTTCAATGGAGCTGCCCACCTGAACATCACCCCACATCTATATTGCTATAATTAATATTTTTGCCATGTCTTTATGTACAGTCTCCTTCACTGCCTTTTTTTTTTCCATAGTCAAGCCTCAAACGTTCATGTCACTCCAGGGGGAACACACTTCAGTGGCACAGCCATGAGGCCAGGGCTGCAAAGCAACTTCATAAAGGCAGAACAGTGCACATAGAACGGGGTGGCTTGATTTAGTCAGAATACACTTCCTGGTGAAGGAGGAGGCCAGAGACTGGATTTGAGCTATCAATGTCATCCTAATCTTTTGACTGCTAAGCTTAAAAAAATAAAATAAAATTCCTCAAACCAGACTTTTCTATCAGAGAGCCATGTGTAGAAAACCCACAGTTGCTTAACAAAAACAATTCATCCACACGGAAGGAGCTTGCTTTCAAAAATATTGCATCTGTAGGCTTATTCTTTTCATACAAGAGGTCAACGGAAAAACTCGGATAAGGTCATACATCTTCCTACAGGGATAATCGTCCTTTTGGCTATCACACATGCTTCAGTCTTATCCTCATGTGCCATTAGAACCCTGCCCACTGCACTGCTCATGGGCAGAGCCTATGCCCCCTAACTGCTCAGTGCCAGCGGCCAGCAGGAAGGGCAATGACATCATTTGTTTTACAAGGCCAGAGCCTGAGATATGCTCTGGGTGGGTCCCCTACATTTCAGGTAGTTTTAACAGCCATGTACTTAGGGAACAAATTCACTTACTGTGGGGCTCAGGAAAAGATACATGTAAAGCTGATTTTGGTTTCTTTTTTTTTCTGCCCTTTTTCTTTCTTTCTTTTTAAGTTCAGATATAGATAAATCTTAAAGGTCTGCTTTTGTGCAGCTTCTGTCTCGATATCCATTCAGGCGCTGCCTATGCGTGTTTCCTCTGTGGCATCCTACTCCAAACCTGTGGTGCAGGATGTGCCACCTCCACAGCCTCGCGAGCAGCCACGCACTAGCCAGGGCAAGAAGGAATGCTGTTGGTGTGCCAGTGCCCAGCACCTGGTGGGGTGCCTGTTGCTGAAGCTGTACCTCTAGTGCTGCTCCAGGGTAGTACAACCTCCAAAATTCAGAGACAACCACAAAGGGCTGAAATAGTACCCCATTTCAAGCCTATTCCCTCATTGATTGCACCCTAAAAATGTTCACCGTATATTGAACATAAGAAGCATTCCCAGTACATAAGAGGTCTCCAGCAACATATCTGATTTTACTGAAAATGCACGTTTATTTACACCATCGCCTAATTCCAACCGTTCATAAGCCCCTTTCCTAGTATAGCCCAGAGCTCTCCACACGATCTGCTGTATGAGAAGACGTTGTAAACCTCTGACACAGTCTGAGCAGACTGGAATTCAGATGTTGTGGGATAACAAATTAAAAATATATATTTTTGGCAAAGGGGAAAAAAAAAATATTTACCAGTTAAGCAGACTAACAGAGGCAAGATCTCTGCAGGAACAGCTCTGAAGTCTATTGAAGTCAGTGGAGTTATGCCAGCAAAGACTTTGGCCCACCATGTGCATTTCCTAGACAAAGCAAGCAACAACTCATTCTAAGTTAAAAACGTCTTCTAACATGAACACTTTAGGATGTAGTATATCTGCCAGAGTGGGAAAGGCTTAATCTCGCTGTGGGTCTTGACCTCCTTTTCTCTCTGGCTGCCTCTCTCTCTCTTCCGTCTGTCTGTCTCTTTCTTTATCTCTCTCTCTCTCTAAGAAGTAAAACAATTTCCTCAAGTCAAGTCTGCCTCCAACAGAATTCAGTATTTATTTTTTAAATCCAGAAATGATTTCAGCTTGCACCCCAGGTGGGAAGTTAAAAGAGGGAACCGATTTGAAAGTTTGTCACAGTAGGCAGAACAGTCGCTTTGCAGCCCTTGCCTGGCTAAGGGTGCACTGCTTCACAGCTACACTGTAAAGTGTTAAAAATCATCCCCACCCACCCCAGAATATATATATATGTATAAAAAAAAATCCCCGTCCATCTCTCAGTACATAAAAGGAACCTCATCACACTGCAAAAATAGCAGTACCCACTTTGGTCAATTAAAAANAAAAAAGCATACATTATTCTTTTTTTCTTCCTTTTAAATCTGTGTACTTACCTATAATAACCAATACAGCTAAAAGCACTACCTACATAGGCAAAACTTGGTATTGCATAATTCATATAAATTTGAATCCCCTCCCCCCAATATTAATTGGAAGATGAAAAACATGAAAGGTTAATAGAAAAAACACCAAAATACTGAAAATATTGCTGGTCGATTACAATTCTTAAGCGGCAACTATACACAGCCATGATATGCTTTATAAATGTGAGATAAAGATATAACTGTCTAAAAAATCCATGATGTCACACTTTTTTCCCATCTGGAGTACAAAATATTTTGTCATAAAAATGGTAAAGATTTAAAATGATAAATGCAGCAAAACAAGTGTAGTGATGTCAATTTTTTTGTGTTTTTTTTTTGTATGTGTGGTTTTTTTGTTTTTGTTTTTTTTTTTGTTTTTTTTTTTTTTTTTTTTTTTTTGTTTTGTTTTGGTAAGTTTTTTCCATTTTTTAGATTTCAAGGCAAGGCACGTAATGTGGACATTATATCTTCGTGCAAATCAGGATTACTGGAAAGAGTATTTTAATTATTTTTTAAGAGACATAGAGACAAAATGTCTGCCCATGCACATTATATTTCTGTCAATATGTGAAATCTGTTGAACAAGGCTAACTTCTGAAAGCACCATGCAAGTTTTCAGCACCCTGTAATTAGACATAAAGAGTGCATTATTTAAATAAATCTTATCCCCATCCTGGTATTACCAGTTTGTAAACAGTAAGCTTTGCCTTTTTGGCATGGATTTGCCTATCTCTTTGTCTCTATGATGCAGATTATACAGAAAAATACAAACCCTATGGGTTCTTGATGCAACCAGTAAGATTAAATAAATAAATTCTACTCCTCTGTGGAGGCAGCAGCTAAACCAACGTAAGTGCTGTGTTTTCATTGATTTCTTTTTCTCAAGGACATGATTTGTCTTCATGTAATGCCTTTTAATGCCCTCAAAACTGAGGGGAAAAATAAATTTGTTCAAAGTAATTTTTAATTCTTTTTTTAGTCCCCTCAATTTAGAGTCCAAGGGCTGAAGGACTTATAGTGATGACCCCTTAGATATGGTTTTTAAATTGCACTTGCCTCTTTAAGTGTTTCTTTAGTGGGAAAAAAGTTTGTGTGTTTTTTTTTCCTTTTCTTTTTACTGTTGCATGAAAAGAACACTTTTACCTACATGGAGGCATTTCTTACATAGAGCTTGTGTGTTCATTCCGATTGAAAATTTCAAACTGTGTTACACACTAGAAAAGGCTGAGTTAAGGGCCAAAGTTTAATTAATCCATACTGATAACTAAAGGCTACAGAGCTTATTTTTAAAACATTTAGAAATCAGACTGTTGAGAAAATGGCTGGCTTACAGCCCTTATCCTCCTGCAGCTCAGTTGCTGCTGCCTAGCCTTTGTTTCGTGAGATAACCAGGAATAGTGATCCCATGCGTAAACAACAAGAATACTAAACCAATAAAACTAGCTTATCATGCAAATATTAAGGCATCTAGAAAGTCAGTTAAAATATATTGTCAGAGACAGAACATCTATTTCCCAGCAGACTTCATATAACAAAGGCTACTTAGCAGGAGCTGCATTCTACCCATCAGTGAAATATCATCGACCCTTTGTATGTTATTTCAGTTTCAACCATAAAGGAATTAGTGATTGTAAGTGCTGCAATTGCTGGTCTATTTTTTCTTCGTTCTTCAGTTTCTTCTCCCATCCTGTCTTCCTTTCTTTTTTTCTCNTCAATTGCTTGTTTCTGCTTGAAGGAAAGGCTCTCCAATTATGTTCAAGCCATAATTTGGGACATTTGTCGGCAGGATCGGTGTCCTGTTTGATACTTGAAAGGGAACCAAGCTAGCCCAGGTACCAGGACTGTGGAAAAGGGAGAAAGACATAAGGAGAAAGAGAAAGAGAGAGAGAAAATGAAACACAAATTAGGCATTTGCAAAAAACAGAACACAATGAATTTATTTATTAATAGCACTTCTTAAGATAAAAAGAGAAACCAAATTTGTGAATATTACTTGAGATCCAACTTCACAGTTTTCTTTGCAAAAAGTATGACTTGGAAGTTGTATTACTGCTGCTTTACACAAAGTAGCCTGTTTATTTATGAAAGTTCCCAAAATTCTAGAGGCAAACACATAGACCAGATACCACTAAACCATACATTTGACGCTATATGGCACCATAGGTGTTATTTAAGAGCTATTGAAATATATTACATTGTACAAGTTTTCTCATTTCAAGAAAACAAAATAAAGGCTCAGTGCTTAAGTTTCCTGTGCAATTTCCTACTCTTTTTCAAACCCACAGTTTATATAATTCCAATACCAAGATATGCTTCTTAGCTGTGTGAGTTACCGTTAGAACATAGAATTTGGGCTAGACAATTTCTAATATTGAGAAAAATCTGCTATTTTATTACAGATTTCTTCAAAAAATGTACCAGTGTCCATAACATAGGGTCCAATCATGTAAACACCTGTAAGTCCAGGGGCACAAAGAGTACCATAAATTTTTAAACAGAGGCCAGAGTAAGAAAATATTTTCAAAGACAGTTTGATGACTTAAACCACCATATTAAAAGCAGAGGAGCTTAAGTCCCAATGGTGTTCACATGTTTAAGGGGCACAGTACTAGTGGTACTGTACCCAGCAGGACTTGCAAGATGAACACTCAAAGAAAGACTTCATTTGCCTCTGTTCAGTAGCCAGAGCAAACCTGGGGCAGCCTTCTGCTTGCATGTATTTCTAGCAAGTCAGAAATAACGGGCTTCTGAGAAAGTCTGTTTAAATTTATTCACAACAAAAATGGAATCTTTATGTCATCAATCATTGCCAAAGAAGTAGAAACAAAACTGGACACATACTTCCTGCACATGTTATTGTATCAAATGTTTATCTGCACTAGTTATTTCCACAAACACAACAGCTTACTTGCAAACACACTTTGGTAATAAACTGACATGCTTCATTATAACACACCTGAAGACTAAAGTCTCTGACATATTTTGTGAATGATGGGTACAGAAAGATATCTTCCTTCTCTCTCTGTGGTCAACCTTCTGCACCACTCTCGCCCCAAAAGAGCACATGCACTTTTTTGTAATGCTAGCAGCAGGCCTAAAGAGCAAAACAGACTCTTTTATCTGTTTAAATTTGTACGTAATAACTACATCTCACCTGGCAGATTTATGTGATCCTCAGAGCTGCTGTTGTGCCAAAACCAGAGGGGTCAATTGATTTCATAAAACCCAGGGAACAAGTTCCTCAGGTGATTTATACTGAAAATAATGGAAATAACTTCTCTCATTTACTCCTGTTCAATACGCTCTACTCCACTCTATACCTGACTGTTCACTATTTGGTTCCTAACAATTAATTTCAAGTTCTCTGTTTTACACACCAATGTGGAAAATGTCACAGATCTGCTTATCTCCACCATGATTAAATTCTGAATGGAGTAGGACTCATTTTTATCCTCAAGGAATTCTAAGAAATACAAGTATCCTGACATATTTAAAATGATTGAACTAAAAATAATATTCAGTAGGTTTTTTTCACCATTGAGTATACTCTTGACAGTTTCCTGAAAATCTGTGTGCTTTTAACACTTTCAAGTAATTAAATAAGTCATGTAATTATTTTTAAAACATAAGGTCAACTAATCTGTTTGATTATAGATTTTTCTTTTTAACTATCTATTGACTATTCCAAATACAACATTTTCTGTGCTTCAAGAAATAATCCCTTTTTCAAATTGAAAAATCACAGTTGCATAACAAATTATTCACAAAGACTTAAACCCATTTGTACATGAAAGATTTGCTCAATACGATCTGATGGAAAGATTATGGCTCTAAAACATATTCAGTACCAGAACCTCATTTAAGAAGCCTCATTGTTTCAATTTATTCTTCATCTTCCTTCACAAATTTAGAATGCATTTCTTGTTCCTTCTTCTCTGGATTTCAGTGATGTTAAGAGGTAAACTATGAAATAGTGAACACAATGCAAATCATTTCCAAGCACAAGGATTTGTAAAGATAGGAACTGGTAATAAAGGCAATAAAAAAAAAATCAGACTTCTTTGCTCAGGATCTGTCTGAATAGATGTTTTACCATGTTTAGTGCTTTGCTGTCCTGTTATACAGGATTTACAGTGTTTAGTCTTCAAACTTAGTTCACTTCAAACAAAACAGAACATTAACAAAAAGAATGTAAATTTTGTGTGATATAAATATGGTATTTAAGCAATTCCTGTTGCAAAGACTAAATATGCTGCTTTCAGGTTATCTTTCTAGAGAATTACAATGTACTTCAGTGGCTGGATATATAGGTGACCTTACTTTCCTTTCTTTCAAAGTTTAAAACCCTCTAATGAATACAGAAGGTAAAAGAATGCAGTCAGTGATAAGGAGCAAATCACTATTTGTAGCAGCTCTCTTGTTCATTACTTGTCCATAGGAGAAAGAAATCTTGATTTTTTGGAAAGTGCTCATAAAAATAAATTTCAGCAAGTGACGAATAGGACTGTTGTTGCCGTATGACCAGCAAATTTAATAGGCATGTTTTTTTAAGCCTTCCAAACCTCCCCATCTTACACTACGACCATCAGAAAAATGCAGCATGCAGTAAATTTGTCAGTGCTGCTTATGAATCCTCAGGGAGTAATAAATCTCCTAGGTTAACACTATGCAGATCCCATCCGACTTCAGGAAGCCTCTGGCTTGCAAGAGGCCAGCCACTAGTGCAGAGCCACCTGCCACCTGCCACAGATAATGGTTGAGGGCACCTGTGGTGCCCAGATGAAAACATGTCATCTGTGTCTAGAAAAGAAAGCACTTGGGAAGCTCTGGAGGTGGACCCAGGTTCCAGCTCTGACCTTGGCCACCAGGCCAGGGCAGCCCCCAGGCCCTCCAGCCTGTCCACCAGTGCCTCCTTCCTATGCAAGGATTGTCACAGGGTTGTACTTCAGAAATTAAACCCGTCATGTCGCACTTTGATCTGGCTGCCTCTGGGGATGCTCCTGTCCTGAGATCACTGCCCAACATAAAGTGCAGGCCAAGAAGGAAATCAAAGTAAAAATTATTGAGATAAAAAGCACAACTGAAACACTAATCAAAGCTCAAAGCTCTGAGAGCAGCTGTGATACAAGCCATAACTGAAAAAATAACTCAGGGTCTGCATAGCTCCATATATACAGCTGTCTCTCCAGCCTATCTATTCAGCCATATATGTATGTTCCAGGTAAACTTCCAGTCCTAAGTTTCACAAAAGCAGACACAATGCCCTTTCTCTGTTCACTATGCACCTCAACATGGGAGAAGAGCAAGGTAAACCAAAACTCTTTCCAGGACACAGTGAAGCTGGCTGTCCTTGCAGAATTTTAATGAGCTATCCCTCTGCCCACCTGGTTCCTCCTTCAGATGAAAAAGCTTTGTGTGTATGGCTAGAATAAAGCCTCACACTCCAGCACACTTTTCCTGAAGAGATCTGTGAGCCCTGCAATGACATATCATATGCAGGAATAAATGCATGTCACCTAGAACATATATAGACCTCCAAAAAACTGCTCTAACCTAGGTTTTGAAGAAAATTACATGAGAACTACCATCACATACTGATTACAGTTACCTCTGTGATTCAGACTGGTAATCCTTGAGAGAGAGTATGGTTTGCAAGAACCATCTTCCTGAAGCATTACGCTACCAGAAACAGAATTCTCTTACCACATCTAGAATATCGGCTGTATTGTATAGTCAACATTCCCCCTCTATCCGTGGAGAGTATAATTTATTTATCTGCTTAAACGTAATAAAACAGCAAAAGAAAATTCTGCAAGCATCCTACTGGGCAAACATTCTCCATTACAGCTTTCACATGTTAATTCAATCAAGATTTCTGCCATGATTTCCTCTTAAAGATAATAATTGCTCTTTCAAGAACCTCTGAGCAAGACATTACTGGAATGGACTACGAACAGTACTTGAATTATATGTATATACAGTCCACTTTAGAGATTATAATAAAATAAGGAGTATAATAACATTAAATAATTAAATCAATGCAATTAAACAAATCCAATCAGATTGGAGTGAATATGAAACATTTTAAGACTCTTAATTTCAACCAGTTACAGTATTTTCAAAAGTCTGAAAAGTCTTTAAGAGTATTTCACCATTTGGAAAGTGTACTTAAAACAGTATTTCCTTCTTGCAGCTTTACTATCCTATGCATGAACATACCAGCTTAGATAGGGTAAACCAGATCATGCCAGGTCAGTCTTCAGGCAGAACGAAGCAAGTGCTCCCACATAAAAGTACAGGGAAATTTATCATCTCAAATTGTTAAGATCATATGAACTTTGGAAAAGCAATTGTGTTAACCTCAGTGCCCTGGCTAAATTCCAACTTGAACATTTCTGCCAAAAGAATAATGACCCCTCCAGCATCTACTTAATACGGTACTTCTGTTATTCTCCATTCTAAACCAGTATCTGTGGTTAAACAGCTGCCAAATTTCACCTCCAAGGTGGGCATTTATTTCAAGAGATACATTAGGTATATCTCAGCTTAATTTAGAAAGACTGTAACAGATTAGCGGGGCATATACCACCCATCTAGCAGATGTAAGGGGAAAAGACCTGCTGATTTATGCCCAGAGGAACGAAAAGGGAATTACGCTGTAATTACATTTTTTCTATTCCCTGCAGACCTCTCTTAGTGATACTGTAATGGAAAAAAAAAAAAAAAAAAGGTAAAGAAAGACCATGCAGAGGCCACAGAGCTCACCACTGTTAAAGAAAATCCACAGGAGAGTTAAGGCCTGGAGAAACTGTGTGTGGTCATTCTACACTCTGGACTACATGTGTCCAAGTGTATGGTGCAGGGACAGGACGAACATGCACACGCATACAGGGGATTATGACCAACTGGTAGGTCACCTCCCACAGAACCAAACCATGGAGAATATGGGCTTGGGTTAGCAGAAACTGTTGGGTTTCCTAAGAAAAACAGACTCTGTATTTTCAGGTACACTTATCAAACAAAGAAGAAAATAGCTATAGGAACGTGCAAAGGAAAGATTTAGAAAAGGATCTTCTTTCAATGTCCAAACAATTTTTTTTTATTTATTTTTTTTTCTCTAAAACAAGTCAGACTGGGCAGGGCAATGTGCAACCTGATCCAACTGCAGATGTCCCTGTTCACTGCAGGGGAGCTGGACGAGATGGCCTTTAAAGGTCCCTTCCAACTTGGACAATTCTGTGACTCTATAAATCTATTGTGATTCACTCTTCTATAAATAAACTTAATCACAGCAGCAAAGAGAGTGAAAGAGAGGAAGAAAGAAAGAGAGAGGAAGAGAGAGAGAGAGAAAGAAAGAAAGAAGAAAGAGAGAAAGAAAGAGAAAAGAAAGAAAGAGAGAAAAAAGAGAGAGAAAAGAAAGAAAAGAAAGAGAAAAAGAAAAGAAAGAGAGAAAGGAAGAAAGGTAGAGAGAAAGGAAGGAAGGAAGGAAGGAAGGAAGGAAGGAAGGAAGA
>VXAV01003334.1:129611-158641 GCA_013399715.1 Alectura lathami
GTAATAGATCCTAAAAAGATTCATATTTTTAATGACTGGTGAGTTTTCTTCCAAACTGTATGGTCAGAAGCGTCTACTAAAAATCTTCATATCTGATAAACACCAGTAACACATCTAGAGTCCAAAGAAAAGTTCAAAGACAATAGATATGCAGAAGATAATTAAAAGATAACCTGATGTATCATTGAGCATAAGATGAATAGTTGAAAGAGAAAAAATTACCCTATGCCTAGTAATACCTTTTTATTTTCAAAACTGCAGTTCCATTGAAGAAAATAGGGTAAATAATATGGTCCTGAAAATATAGTAACAAAGAGCTTAAAACTTGAAAGCTTTTTTTTCTTTTTATTAAAGAAGGACAGTGGATCTACTATCCACTGCAGCAATGACAAGGAATTAAAATTTTCTTTTGCTGTATTATTTTTGCTAAAAATGACACAGCCCATATCAGCGTGCAATTCTCATAGCTCGGATACAGTATGCATTGTAACAAGACTTGATTTCTATAGGAAAGCTCATTGAGGAGCAAATCATCCAATCTCTGGAATTCCGCCTGTGGGTCATTGTAAAACTTTGCTGTCTGGGTGTGCTTCTCAATGTCTTTACAACGTCCACCTTAGATGAATGATCATGTTTTCTTTTTCCTGAATAGTGGTCAAATATGCAGGCTTTTCCCTTTCATTTTGGTTGTCATGTCACAAGTATTAGCTCAGGTAACATGATGCATTGGTTCAAATTTGGAGAAGAAAAGCTTGCAGTCAGATTGTGTATTTGCTCTCCATGTAAATGATGAGCATCCACTTGGTCAAATAGTAGGAAAAGGCGCCTTTTTCTGGCCTCTATTTGGTATATTGAATCTTCGATGGACATTTTTTGTTTCCTAGAGAAATACTTACTGATTGCTGTAGGTGAAGATGCCTCACCTTCAGTGGATGTAGTGATGGGTTTAGTATCTGTCATGGTCAGGGTCACAGGTCGCACCGCACTGTGATGGGGAGAGGGTGCCAAAACTGGAGTAAAATGGCCAGGCACTTTCCCTACTACTTGACCACTGCTGTTAGGCTACAAAACAAAATCAAAAGAATTCTTTGTGAAATACACATATTGTGTTTAAGGAACCTACCCACCTGTCTTATGGGTTTCCAGAATACCCATCACTGTAGTACCTACATGCTGGAATGTGCTGTTTTAATAAATCTATGAATTCCTATGAGATATTTAATCAGCCAGAAGATCTCTCCTCAGATGTATTACATGTTTAAAAGCACTATTTTTTGGTGAGCTTTCTTCTGAATGCAATATATATCAGACTGCCTCAAAATATAGTTGCCATCATACAGAGTCAGTGAACCACAGTTAGTCCTACAACAGCAGGATTAAACTGACCAGGCACAGGCTCTATGTGCTAACTATTAAGAGCAAATGAATGATGCAAAACCTCTATTTTCACGTGCCATACCACTGTGGCTTGGAGCAGAACCAAGACGACCACAGTTGTCCACAGAGATTACACGTGCTGGAAGGCTAATAATTCACTTGTTTGGGAGTAGGGGAGAGGTTTAGGATACAACTCACTGTACTGCAGACATCATAACCTCTGGCAAATAGCCACCGACCAAAAGCATCCTCCACAGAAGTGTTTAATAATGGGAGCTTTGCAAGTTGAGACCGTAGTCAAGCCACCTCTTTCACAGATATATTCACAGTATGTGCAAGAGGTGGTCTGCATGTGACTTCATGGCACAGGTCACCAGGGTAATATTCTACTTTCTGCATATAAGCACATCTGAATTTGGCAATGCTCGCTGTTAAATGTGTATATATACACATGTTTAAACATGCCTTCTACATACTCCAATGGAAAACAACTTGCAGTACAAATCAGCAAGTAATATAGTCATTTAAGCAGTGGCTGAAAACTTTTGTTTTAAACTGATTGTGTACTCTGTGAATCATAAGTATTTTATAATACAGTCATACAAACTAAAAAGTACTGGGAATCTTATTATCAGAAGGATATTGTTAAATCTGAGATAACTCAGAGAAAGCAAATGGGCTGATAAAGGATCAGATTCAATTGATACAATGGAAGGTTAAAAGAGGTAAACATGGCTACAGTAATGAAATAATAACTGTGGGCTAAGATGATTACTGAACGTATGTGTAGAGTATATAAACACACAGAAGAGGAAAGAATTACTTGGAAAGTACAGGAAGTATACACCAAGGGTAATGGAATGAAATAGAGAAGAAGGAAATTTAAAATGACTAGCAGGAAAAGCTTCCTGACAGTATGATCTATTACACTTTGCAGATGTCCCCAAGGGAGGCAGAGAGCCTTATTCTTTAGGACATCTCAACCTAAACTAGAAGAAAACTCTAGAAAATATAAGTCCAAATGGAGACCAACTCTGTATTCACAAGAATATTGAGCAGATTACTTCTGCCTCTAAAATCACAAGCCTTACAAAGAAAAATAACAGCAAAAATGTGTATTAATGAGACAGGGGCAAAAAGCTGCACCTAAATTAAGCTCCTCCTACTAATGCTAAATGAAAACCACTCACCTCCCGAACACAACTATACGTTGGAGGTTGATGGGATAGGCCAAAGGAGCCATGTAGATCCAAGATCTTGTAAATAAAATAATTGGGTGGTATTTACCACTTGTTCATTAATGTTCCTAGTTGCTTAAATTGAAAAGTTACTGCTAGGAGTTTAGTAACAGGTGTGTGAATGACAGTCAGCTGTCAGTCACTTCAAAATTGAAAGCAGCACTGATTCATAGTAATGACAATACTTTCACATTTTACGTTTCTCCAAATAACTGGCATGTTATCTAGCATCCTTACTATACACACTTGAAATGAAAATGAAATGCAACAAAATATATGAGGCACCTTCTAGAGAATTGCGTGGCCTAACAAGTTACTCAGCATCTACTGCAAATTATATCTTTATATTTGTAGCAAATATTAATAAATAAATGATGTGTCAATGTGTCTATTTTCTTTGAGATCTATCATAGCAGTGATTTAGGGTTTTTTATCTTATGGGGTCTCTTTTAAAAGCCTGACAGCCTCTGAAAACAGATGTCTTAGTGACCATAAATCTGTCTCTACTTGTCTTAGAAGGAAGTGAAAATTTTAACTGACATATATTCAGAAAATCTCTAAGTGCTACCCAGCTTGCTTCCTGCTTTGGACTGGACCTTTGGTGTGTCTCTGAGAGGCCTGCCGCAGCGGTAAGCCCCCTCTTCTCCCTGTAACCAAGCCATCCACGCAGGCCACTGGAGGTCACTCCTTAGTGGAGTCACGGACCTGTGACAGTAAGGGCTACCTTAGGATGCTTGTCTCACGTGGTGTGCTGGTGTACCCCAGAAACAACTGATATTCCCTTACTAAAAAGACCAGCTTCTATTAGAAGCTAATAAAGAATATTCCAAGGAATTTATGGATTAAAACAGCCAGTGTCATCAGCTTCCAAAAGCAGCTCTGTCTCCAAAGCCAGACTGAAATTAATTAAATGGACACAGCTGGAGTCTAGGACAATTTACAGCAACGTATCACCTTCTACTGTTCCCTAGTGATCCCGGTCAGTAGGAATGCAGTGGCTCACATGGGCTCCAGCTTAGTCTTTGTGCGTATAATCCAAAACAGAAAAACCCTTTCCTTGCTGGATTACAAGAAAAAGAAATAATATACTTTAAATCTATTCACATGTAAATCATGTTTTCCATGTAGTACATAACAGCAGTGCAGTTCATCTCTTCACTTGTCTTTAGTGCAAGTTATAGGCTCTAGTTCCAGTTCTCCCCAAAGAGAGTCTTCAGATTAATGCATTACAGGTGAAAAATCAACTGCTCCCATCAACTAGGGGCATCAATATGTCTGTGTAATGGATTGGGAAGTAGAATGATGATGCCTGAGGCATAAACCTCAAGCAGATTGCAGGAAGGCAGCTGTGTTAGATAAACAAGCTGTGTATTTGAAAATGAGAGAAAGAAAGAGGCAAACACAATGTAACTTTAGTCCTGGTTTATGTAAGTATATATTTTTTATTGTTGGACTAGAAGATAATTCAATTTTTAGATCGGTGTTACATTTTTCAGCTTTTTAATATCACACCATCTTGAATTATCACAGATTAACTCAGTTATGTGCCACAGACTGAATTCACTGTCATAAATGTAGCAGAACTTAACTCAAATCGTAGTCAGATACTATCTGATTGTCTGTACTACACAAAATTTCAGCTAATCCTTAGATCTGAAGTCTGAACAGAAATTTGTAACAGACATAAATATGGACTTTCTTAAAATTAGGATTTAGTGTAGCTGGTTTCAGTGCTGCGATTTTGTTAGCAGATTTGTAATCTGTAGTCAATCAACCTCCTCTCAGACTATTGTTCAGAGATTTTCCCAAACATCAGCACCTTTATACTGTAGGTTTTCTGTTATACTTTCAAAGAATATTTTGTCATATACCTCAGTATTTCTAGCATAGAAAGTAAATCTTTCTGTTGTCATATTGAAACAGCAATGCTAATAACTGCAGATGAGACATCCTAACCTAACAGAAATTTGAGGTACGTATTTCAACAATTCACATAAAATATGAAGTTGCTTAAATGATAAAATGTTTAAACATTTTTAATGTTTAACATAAAATTTTTAATTTTTTACATTTTATAATAATAATTTTAATGTTTAACATAAAATGTTTAAACATATTTAAACTTCAACAGTATTTTTATAAACCATATTATTTTTAATAATTGTAACTATAATTCCAAATCCCAAATAAAACAATTCCATTTGCCCTTGGAATCTTAAATACAAAGCATCTTCAGAGAAATAACAAACAAAGGGTCAGAAATTATTTTAATCCCACATATGTCCTAGTACAGCTACTTACAATACTGCATCAGGAGTTTCAGAAAGAATTTTGGGACTTTACAAAAATTATGTTACTCCAACTAACACTTACACTTGGAGAACAATCTGTCTGAACCTCTGAACAAAAGCTTTTCGAGAGAAATTATGTTTCCCAACAATGTTAACCTATTACAAGTGGTGACCCACCAGTGACTGTCGTCTTGACACACTGATTTGGTGTGTTTGGAAATCCTTTATCACTTATGTCTTCTCAACAGTTCCAGTCCCTTCTACTGGCAAAGTTTAGCTACTGTGGTGGTGCGTATCATCATAGAAATCATAGAATGTCTCCACTTGGAAGGAACCTTAAAGATATCTAGCTCCAACCCCCTGCCACTGGCTGGTTACCACCCACTGGATCAGGCTGCCCAGGGCCCCATCCAGCCTTGAACACCCACAGGGACAAGGCATCCACAGCTTCCCTGGGCAGCCTGTGCCAGTGCCTCACCACCCTCTAAGTAAAGAGTTTCCTCCTAATATCAATACTACAAAACTCTATTGTAGTGTAATTTTGCGACCATTGGTTGAATTCATTTTGATGACGCACTTCAAAAAGATCCTGTTCTGAACACTTTGGTCCACTGTACAAAATATCTAAAGAGTTGTCGACTGGCCACATCTATGAACCCCCAGTTCATAACTGGTCAGTTCTGTCACTAAGTCCATTCCATTGTGCTCTGTGATATCCACAGGGGGTTATGGATGTTTCAGAAAATCTTCAAGTAAAGGGAATAGGAAGAGGTATCTTCAATTTTTCTACCTTGCCCCAACAGCTATTTTTGGTAATATGATACAAACCCAACCTTTTTCAAAACTAGAATTTTTGCATAGGACACCTTAATGTCACATCACATGTACCTATCCATGTCTTCCATGGGAGACAGCACAATGGTACAGGATGCATTTTCATTAAATGCGTAGAAGATATATCATTAAGTTATTACCTGTTTGAGCAATACAACACAGTGTCTTTGATACTCTGCTAAGCATAAAACAAATTATATTAATAGAACACTGCTACCAAGACTGTAGAAGGTACTTTAGGGTAGTTTCTGTTCAGGTTGAAACTCATGGGCTCCATAAAATGTTAGCTTATCAATAAGCAAGGCTATGTGGACTTTTTTCCTGCTATTGGACCAAATGGTGGCAACAGAAACACCTTCAGCCCTTTTACAGTGCCCCTCACTGCTTTTCATAAGGATTTATCTCACTAGAGGT
This sequence comes from Alectura lathami, assembly GCA_013399715.1. Lineage (NCBI taxonomy): Eukaryota > Metazoa > Chordata > Aves > Galliformes > Megapodiidae > Alectura > Alectura lathami. Next base: position 135,766 of record VXAV01003334.1, read on the forward strand.
TCCAGTTCCTTGCAACCTCAGTAACTGATTGCTACAGCACATCCTACACAGACCTCACTGGGAGATCCCACACAAATGCTCTAGGAGGTGCAACACGCAGCTACCTGTCTGCCTGGAGGAATTAGCTTCAGAAAAAAACATGTTATTGCCAGTTCTTGGCTGACAACATCATTTCTGTGTTACTTTCTGTAAGAAATCAGGGTGTTGACTTTGATCTCTAAAGTTCTGTACGTCATCCATTTGAGAAAACACTTTTCGCTTGACATAATGCAGCTGAAACTGAGAGCAGCTGCATAGCTTCCACAACCACTGTTCAGATATAGATATCATAAGATATTCTAGGTGAAGAGTCCTCCATTCTGAACAACAATTTTACCTCTGAGCTCATAAAATCTGAACTATTTGTTGACATGTAAAGCCAAAGGAAATAATCCGCTTTCCCTGGATATTTTCCTTAACTGGGCAAGTCCTGTTATACAAGCACAGGAAAGGAACTTTCTTTGTAGAGAAACATTCAAAAGATTTATTTGGTCTTCATGGCATTTCATGTAATCTAGAGACTTGTAACTGTATATTTAATAAACTAAAAATGAGCAAAATAATTGCAACTTACAATTGCAATTACACCTTTAAGTCTCTTGGTAGAAACAAAAACTAGTACTCTCTCTCTGCTTCCCAATTACAATTAAAACCAGTACACTACCTTATTAATCTTTAATAATTTCTTAAAAATTACAAGGAAAGATTCACACGCAAGAAGCTGAAACAATTAAATGTCAATAAATAAAGTTTCTGGCTATCCCAGAGAAACCTCATGCATACATATCACTTGTGCCAGCTTACTCTGATGCATTCTCCCAAGAACCAGCAGGAAACCCTTTGCCCAGCCGTCACAAGATTCCCTCGCCATTGCCAGATAACTGCAGTTATTGTACTGAAGAATGACGATGCATCTGCCTGGAATTCCATAAAAGAATGTCTACCTTTCTTTGAACAAAAAATTGAATACCCCAATCTGTTTTGAGAGGAAAACAAGTGGCCTCACCAGCTTCCAGAAGCAGCTCTTCTGTAGCAGTTCAGATATTTCTGTCCTCACACAAAGATAAAACTGTTAAGGGATAAAGCTGCAAACCAGCCTACATTGTAACAAGTTATGTTTTAATAACCTGGGAATTTTAGTCAACATGTGGACAGGTGATCACTTGCACTGCAGTATATAACAACTGTGAGGCATTCAAAAAGGAAAAGAGTCTGACAGTTAATTCCCCCAAACTGGCTGCAGTTTTACCATGCAATGGAGATCAGCACATGTTATCAGTAACATCACAAAATCTGATTTAAAGTTACCTGCAAACTGTGCCCTTCACAATCCCGACTCAAAGGTTTTACAAGATTGTCTCCTCCTGTTTCCTTGGTTCAGTCAGAAAAAAATCCCACTGATGTCTGGACGCTTTTCAGCAGTATTCACGTTAACTACTTGTTTTACCATCATTTCCTTCACCACACTTGCATACCCTTCTCCTGTGATTCACCACACCTCATTCAGGAAATTATTCCATTTAACTTGACAGGGCATTAAGTTTGGAGCTGTTGGATTTCCCTTCAGCCACACAATTTTTGTTGTGCTTGGTGGTTTTTTCAGCCTCCTTGGAAGTCTGGTTTTGATACTCTGCATTGTTTCATACATTCTCAATGAGTAATACATTTTAAGTGTTTGTATACATGAGTACATACACACACACACACGGTAAATTTTTCCAAGCATTCAAGCAGTCAGTTGCAATCACTCAAAAAGGAAATACGTGCTCAAAATTTGGGGTAGTTTTGAAGACCACGATACGCTTTAGATGAGTAAATACTATAGGTAGATTATACACGAACCCAGTGACTCATTTTTGATGAAACATGTAATAAGTAACCAGTATCAATTTAACTAGAGAGACCAGCACACCATGATAATATGGACACATGTTCAAACACAAAATCTCATCCAATAACATGCTAAGTGAAGATGAAAAATGTTAAATAAAACAAAAAGTTCTCAGGAGAATTACTGAACTAGTGGAAAGTCCAGTAATTCTTAAAATCTTGGTAACAATTAGACTTCTAGTCAGAGGCAAGTTTAGCTCTATATTTGATAAGACCCATTTCTGTTCAACACATTTTCTTATTCTCCAGGTTGAATAGGGGATAATAAGCAGATACCCATGAAACTTAAAGCCATGGCTCTTTTGTTTAGGATCATCCATTGTTGCATCATTTTTCATTTCAGCCAAAGGGCCTGTCTGAACTTCCTGACTGTTCATCACACATAATTTGGAGTATTTAACTTTATGTCAGGAAAATTGCCCACTGTTTCCCCCTGTGGAAACCTATGGGAGTTATATAGCTTTAAACTAATTTTACTTAAAGTATTCCATTGAATAGCATGACTGTCTCACTATAATCAGAGCAGCAGTAATGTAATTAATCTCAAAATTGCTGTGGGGAGTACTAGGCATCTCAGTTGCTTGTCGTAACAATCTAAATTAGTGTATTACTGAAAGATGTTGGGAAGGAACAGTTCATTTTAGGTAAATGCTGTCAGGGTATCCATTCTTTCTATTTCTAAAGCTGAAATTAAAACTATCATCATAGTTCTCCTTTTGAAATCCAAATGAATATGTTTTGAGGTGGGAAAGTATAATTAAATTTGATGTGGTATTCCTACAGATGCAGTTTTGCATTTTCTAATAATTAAATTTATTTGAATAAAAATTCATGTTTTATTTTGAAAAGAAAAACTGGTTTGGCTCAAAGCATGCCATTGTATCAGAACAATTCCCTTTTGTCACTGAAGCTTCACAGTCGGCTGCTTCTTCTTCTAAGCAAAAAAAATTGTTCTTGCGACTTTACTGTTTTGTACAGACATCCTTTAGCTGTGCTATTGGAGATATTTTGACTGGGTTTACGACTTCTCTAATGTAGGGGATATCTCAGAGGTGAACTTTAAAGAATTAAGTTTAAAAGAAGTTCCATTAACAACAGTGATTAATGATAATAAATTGCAGAGAATAGCTGGTGCAGGTGCCTGGTATCCCATACTTGGTGATGTTTAACCCTGTCCCCTCTTCTCAGGAACTAAATTAAACATCAAATGAAATAAAAAGCATTAGCCTAAAATAAAGGTTATGAAAGGTGACAAAAGTAATAAATTGAAGCGAGTTTGTCGTGTTATTCCCTATGGTGCCACAACACCAGAACAGGAAATGTTTTCAGTTCACTACCACTCTGAAAGGATCAGCAGAGTAAAATTTTGTATTTTAAGGTTTAAAGACAAATTTTTTAATTGCTGTTGAAGGAAGAGAGAAAAACTCTTCTCAGGCAAAGTGTTCAAAGTGCTCCTCCTGTTCAATGAATACATTTCCCAATGTATTCAAAACCAAAAGTTGACATGTGTCAACTGTCTGAATGTCAGACATTTCATTTAGATGTTGTGTTTTTTCAGTGATGATCCAAACCAGAACACTGAACAATTTGAGATTATCACCTAATCTCCTCTTTTAATATATATAAGAAATTAAAATATAGGTAAAACAAGCACTGAATAATTAAAGAAACACATAACACTAAGGGCCTGATTTTAATTTGCATAATTTTTCCCATAATAGTGAGTAATTAAGACATCAGTTCAAAAAAAAACAATCCCATAGAACTCTAAGATTTTCCAGACTGAATTAACGTTAAGGACTTTTAATGGATGTCTTAATTAGACTTTGTTATTCATGGAAATTTTACACAAATTGAAATCAGGTCCTGCGTGCAATGTTCCCAGCTGAGTCTCAGCAAAAATGCTATATGGGACTGAACGACTTTCAATTCATGCACGGATAGCAATTTGTATTCTAAAGCTGATGCACGCTATTTTCACTTTGTGGTTTAATTTGCATTAATATTGTAGCCAATAAAAATTACTTTGTTAGGCTTCTCCCTTCAAAGTAGTTTTGATTTTATGGACACAAACTTTAAAAAAAAAATAATAAAACACAGAAAATCATGCAGCTGGACTAGAGCATTTGCCTTTCGGGACAATAGCTGCAATGATCTGAACAGCCCAGAGAGGCCTTATCTGTTACTCAACACAGAAACTTTGATTCATTCTCAAGTTCTACTGATCTTGTGCCTGAAACACATACTGAAAGGCCAGTCATTATTTGTGAAAATGCCAGCACAGCAGTCGGCTCACCCTGATAAGACAGCCCTTCCAAAGGAACCTAATTCTTAGAAGCAGGATACCTGACTGCTGCCACTTCAGTTTGCATTACCAAGGCTCTCCCAAAAACATGCTAGAGCACAAGCTAAAGGACTCTGCTGGAGTCAAGGCATCAAAAACAAATACCAGCCCAAGTAGCAGAGAATACATTACACTGATACTGGAAATAGTCCAAGCATTGACAGACCAAGGCTCAGCTATAGTTCATCCCTTAGTGCAGATCATGAGATCATGTTGTGTGCTGATGCTATCATTGAAAGCAGTTTTGCACACAGTCCTTTACAAATTACTTCTCTAATGAAAACCACATTAACTTCCAATATCAGAGACAAGTCTGAATCAGTGTAGTGGCCAGGAACCCATCTGTTATTGCATGTTCTCTACAGAAGGAAGGAAAAACAATTCCGGGGGTCTATGCTGTGCTCACCACAGTAATGCCTTTGCACCTGTGCAATGTCAGGCACCTTTGAAATAGTGCAATCATTACACTGCCGTAACTTATTTTAATTGTTGATCTGTAAATATACCTGTATGTCTGTGTGTGTGCATACATGCGTGTGCACGTATCATCAGACACCTTGCTCCACCCTGCAACAGGAGCTTCACCTCTGCCCTGGCACTCAAGGCCACAGAGGAATCCATTCTGCAGGAGGGATGTGGGGTTGGAATCTGTACTGTTGGTGCTGCTGGAGTGCTCATTGCAAGTATTTCTCATGTGCTTGACAAAGCAACAGCAAGTGGATATGACTATGTTGCTCCTATTATTCAACCACGCTGAATAGGAAAAATGCTCCAGCTCCCAGCTTGCTCTGAGACCAGAACTACTGAGGTATTGGTCTAAACACCCTGGAAGATACATATTCCTCACAGAATTGCTTTTGGAGGGTTCACTTGGTTTTACAGTACCTGGCTAGTCTGTGGACTGGACGGGTCGTAAGAAGGTACATAATTCTTCAGCGTATCCTGAGGATTCAGGTGGGGAGGATATCTGATCGTTGGATGAGAGAAGTAGCTAGATGGGGCAGGAGGGAGAATAGCTTGTGCTGGAAATGGCAACGGTGAAGGTGAAGGTGGAGTTCTAGTTGAGATGACTGGAGAAGATAAAACAAAATTAAAATTACTTCGCATCTTGTTTCTTCCAAAATTCTTCATGTCTGTATTACAGCAAGAAAAATAAGAGGTCAGTTTTAAGCCAACACACTGTACTCTTGTTTCATGGTATCCTTACAGAAGATCTTCCATGTCTTCCCCTCACATCATCCCAAGCAATTGAAAGAACTTCTCTTTCAAATTCATAAACACAGTATCTTGCTCTGATTTTGTGGGTTACACCTTCATTTTTTTTCATTAATATTTCTTCAGGCAGTAATTATTCTCTAGCATAAACCTCATTTCAATTATGAAACTTTCCCATCTGTAGCCTAGTGAAAGAAAATAAATATTTTACTAAATAAATAAAACTTATACTTTTATTCACATCATCCCAATAGAGGAGAATACAGTCACCGAGTCTTAAACACCACTGATTCCTCACTGCATTGCACTCTACCTGCTTCATGTGGGGACAGGGTAATAACTACTCAGCAATAATACCATGAATAATTAGCTGACCTTTGTGAAAATGCTAATGAACATTCAGCTTCAGGGCCTGGGAAACCAGTCCATCCAATGAAAATATCTCTGGCAAACAAAAAGGGATCTACCCTGTACATATTTTTCTTTGCATTCCCTTTCTTCCCAGCCCCTACAAACACATACCTCTCTATCTATAGACTATATGTCATGTCTAAACAACCAGCAATGTTTTCACAGAGAAAGGAATGTACAGCATGTCCTGCTGTGGCTGCCTCATCCGGCTGGAAGTGGAGAGCGCTCCTCTCTTGGGCTGCACAGACACCCGCTTTCCCCCTGCTGCACAGCCAGTGGGCACCTACTTTGTGGCTTTTTCAAAGGGGGTGAGGACTTCAATGGAAGAGGAGAAAAGACAGCTCTGTGCTCGCTTACATTAGTGGGAGGGTGAAAAGTCAGATCTGTGTAAGCAAGGCATTTTACAAAGTGCCCACAAATACCACTTCACAGTTCTGTACTGTATCAGCACAAGCACATCAACCATGCTCTGCTGGACCACCTCCCAGTAGACGCTGTTTTGTTAATTTGATTTTTAAGTGGCTTGCTATTTTTGAGCTGGGAACAAATGAAATTTTGCCATTGCTAGGAATGTTCCAAAATTGCTGTACTTTGTAATCAAAAGCTTGCAAATCTCAGAAATTTGCTCACTGACAGAATAGAATAGGCTACACAAATAGCAGTCAGATTTCCTGGTGGGTAAATAACAGATCTACAGAATTAGGCTATGATTGTATCTTGCTACTCAAACACATACATCTAAAAAATTATAGTAAATTAAATATAAACACTTACACAGAAGTGTAGGGTCAAAAATAGTTAAAAAATCTTCTTTTGAGACAGACTCATCTTATTTTGATCACAGCCCCACCAGCTCAGTTAAATCATAAAACATTAGTTGCTGTTGTGACATGGGAACTGTACAAAATGAACACAAGTGAGTAGGAATCTATCTGTTCCATCTCACCCATCGTCTCTGAAGTGACTGAGTATGGTGGAAACCTACGGAAACCAGAATGAGTCCAGGCTTCCTTTCACAAGGGATGCCAAGGGAAATGTACTCCTTACACATAAATTGAAAAATAGGAAAACAAAATCATAGACAAATCAGAAAAGATAAACTTCTCAAAGCAGAACTGCATGTTAAAGGAAAGAGAGTGCTCAGATTTTCTTCACTCTTCAAATCATCCAGCTCTGCTCATGAAATGAACCCCTTTATATAAAGTTTATAAGGAGATGTGATGAGCCACTGAGGGGAGACTTCTGCGTACCATGTCCTCATCTGAAGAATCAGGATCACTTTCATCTCTAAAATTAAACAGACCCCGATGATGGAATTCCTCTGTCTTTCCTATTAAGCCCTCAACATGCATTCCATCACAGTTCCTTTACACTTTAAGTGAAGTTTTAGTATGGATTTATTATGGATTTCGGAAGAAAAAAAAAAAAAAAACAGAGGTTGAAAATCATTTATCAGGACTGTACCTCTTAAGATAGAGTATTTAAAAGAAGCACTGGTATTTATTTCAGATAATGAACATGACCGTGGCTTCTCTTTTGTATGAAATCCTACCTATTCTGGTATTTAAATACAAAACAGTCACAAGAACAGCAATAAAAAAGGATGTACGTAGAAGGAGGAGAGACTGAGAGGATTTTTCCTCTATTACTTTCTGAATTAAGTTTACAGCTTGTTTCATTCACTGGCTAATCCTAAATCCTTTCTAGCGGCTTGTAACAGTCAGACTACCCGAACTGAATTTTATGAGCATTCTGCTAGGTTATCCCAGCCTCTGCAACATATATATTCAGTTCTGTTTCTACTCTCATCAGTAATATAAGTGGTTTTAGGTCTCCAAGTAATTCTGTAAAAAGGCATCACCATCACAACATAGGAAAGGACAACACACACAACACAAATAGGGAGGAATTTCTTCCTCCTCTGTAGCCCTCACCACTCTGTGCAACTCCTGGGATTCCTGGGTGGTGATGCTGGGGAAAAGTGCTAAGTCTTGGTGAAGAATCCTGGGGAGAAGTAGGACTAAACAAAGGCTTTTCAGGTTTCTTCATTGTAGGAGAAGACATATCTGCAATAAAATAAAATAAAATAAAACAAAACAAAACAAAACAAAACAAAACAAAATAGAATAGTGACATTAACTTAGAAACCCATCTCAGGGCACATGATTTTGTAAACTGAAGATGTTTATTTTTGCAGTTCTTGCACAAATATTGTTTGGTGACCCAACTCCCCTATGACCAATAAACTAATTTTAAACCACCACTTTTCAACTTGAGAATGAATAATAATCCACTAGCTGGTCTTTGTCTCACAAAACAGAAACTACATTCCTTTCATACCAGACAAGCCAAACAGCAAAGAAAAAAAAAAAAAGTCTTCAGAACCTTCCTAGACACTTCTCAACTCCCCATAACATCACCAAATCATCTCTCCTTCAACAGCCACATAATAGTTATTGCATTTTTAATGGAACACCTACACTCAGGTGTGTAGGGTAACTGCCACGCACATGCTGTTTTATGGTATTTATTATTTTGTTATTTCAAAATTCTTCCCTTACACTTTCCAAAACCATAGTGAAACAATGTAACCTTCCCAAGCATAAAGGATGCTTTAATTTCTCTATTTTATGTTTTCCATGTCTCAGGTAGAGTCTTCCCAATTCTTCCTCCCAGTTTCCCTCTTAACAAAAACATCTCTGCAGAGCTCACTGCATGAAGATAACATAGCAGCAGAGACAAAGAAATTATCTCTACTGTACAGGGTTATCTATATTACAAAACCAAAAACACTGAATTATTTCCAAAAGTTTAAATTAATTAAGAGAAATTTGTTGCAATTTGCACCAAATTAAGTTATTACAAAGTTAATTTTAATATTTTTTGTAGGACACAAATCAGCGTTGTGAGTTTCATTTCAAAACAATGGGACTAACTCATGTTTAAAGTGAAGATCATTTCTGAAGTACTGGACTGGGGCCATGTTGCAGCTGACTTTCCTTCACGGATCATGTTCATCCTTAAAGTGATTTTGGCATTTCTAATATTAGTGCACTGTATTGTGCTATTCTGAGGAACACAAAATCTTCTTGGAAGATCTCTGTACGTGGGAACGCCCTACTGAGACCTAATCAGGCCAGTACTTTCTGAACTGGCTGGAGTTTAAGTGTGGGGTTTGGCCCTGAAAGCCTTTCTCTCAGACTGAGACCACATTGCCCATCTGCCCTGCCAGTGTGGCCGAGCTCTGCATGGGCACTACCACCAGGCCCAGGACAAACCCTGCAAGTGCCCCTACACTGCCTTCTGCAACTCCTCCAAAGTACCCCTTACCTCCTGGCTGCTGTGTCTGCTTATTTCCCAGATGCCTTGCAAGTTTGCCTTCTCAGAAAGGCTGCTGAGGAGGGATTTTATTCAGGGAAGCACTCAATAAGAGCGAGGAATTGCTTTACAGAGAAGCAATCCAGTCCTGATTCAGTTTAAACAGATATGACAGAGGCTGCTGTATGTTTTTTATTACACTGATCTGTTGCAATTTTCTGTTGTTATCAAAAACACTAAGTGCTGACAGAGGCACCCCAGCTATTTTATAAAAATTTTGTGAATAAATTTCTGTTAAGGAAGAAAATTGCGGAATGTTTTATTTCTTTGAAGCTATCAGCAGGCAGCAAAAATGAAATTGCGAAATGGTTACAGCTTTGGTGAACACTTATTCTGCTAAATTAAGAAATCCTTTTTAAATTTGCAAGACTTGTTTTTTTTTAAAACTAAGTTTTGCCTAAGCAACCCATGACAAAAGTGCACATTAATTCTGGAATGACTTTGAAATATTTCATTGTGTTTTTATCTTCTGCTTGAATGACAGCCCTCACTTCTTAATACAAGGTCCTAGTTCCACACCTCCACAAGAGAAGTAGTGTTTTATAAGAGTCACAGGAAAAATCAGCCAACTATTGTCTTTGTACTGTAGTTCATTACATGTACATCCTGTCTACGCAGAAACACTGCAAAGTCTGAGAAAACGATAAGTGTTCCTAACAGCTTGTAGACACAGCCTCCCAGTACTCCCTGTTCATCAATAGTTGTCACAGAAGATATCAGTAACCACATATCTTGTTGACTGGATCACATTATACGCCATTGCAAACAAGAGAACGTACAAAAAGTTGGATTTTACTTCAAATTGGATTTTACTTCAAATTAAAAGTACTGCAGTACTGAGTCTCCCTAGGGGGAAATATATATATATATATATATATATGTGTGTGTGTGTGTGTGTGGTTTGAGGTGGAAAATCTCTTCCTTATGTAGAGCTTATATTCAACAAAAGAACTTGTGAAAGAAAGAGCTGTCTAGCTCCTGAAGTTCTGCATGCATCAGCAGCTCTGATTGCTGGAATGCAGCAGATACTTAATTTAGTCAGTAACTGTTACTTCATTAAACAAGCAAAAGTTGTTGTGTTTTTCAAAATCAAAATATTTTAGTTGCTCAGAAGAATGCTATATGAAGTGCAATGTAATTAGAGTATCCATTAATCCCTCAGGGGCACAACTAATTTGAAAAGAGTCTACTGAAAAGGAGATTGGTGATTATGATAACTCTAGGATTTCTGTTAAAAATGTGTCATTTCTTTCTGCTCCTACTTTACAGAGAAAAGAACTGGAGTCAGTGCACAGAAGACAGAAAACACAAATTAGAAAGCAAACACAACGAACTTCTCATGCAGAAGATTTTTTCCTCTCCAAGGTGAATGCCACTAGTAGTCACTAGCAGAAAATTCAACACTGCCAGAAAAATACTCATTATGCACCAAAATAGGGACTTTAATGTACACTGTGCAGCACACCAGCACAAAGTACTTTCAGAAGTCTCATGTACAGCACAGGCAACTGCAAGGAATAATGACTGCAGTGCATGCAGCAACTTCACCATCAAAACAATGCACTTGGCACTACAGAGTAATTCAGATTGCCACTTCCCCAAAACCCAGCATGCACTGACATTGCAAGGAGGTGTTCATGGGCCTTTCACTGCCAAGAAACAGAGGCAGCTAACATGGGAGCCAGAACAATAACTGTACAGGTTAGGAAGAAAGGCTGCAGCCATCTCCTCCTTGACCAAAAGAGAAGGCCTATAGCAGTCACAAGGAAGCTTACTGGTTACAGTTCCCAGGAGAGTTAGCATTTACAAAAACGAAAGGGGGTTGAAAAAAGGCAAAGTAGTTTTTCACTGTCTTTAGTTTTTCTCCTTGGAAAACAGTGCCTTTAAATAAAGCAGAATGAGTTAAAACAATAGTGAGACTCCGTGTGATTTTACCAAAAGTGTCTGTATAATGGCAAACACACGTTTTTCTCATTTTGCAACACATTAGATTTTTTCCACATCATGAGATACAGCCTAGTTGCTACATGTAGCTTTAGTTATATACCAGTAATTGCATAATGAGTGACCAACAGAGGTCACAAAAACAGGTCGCTTGCTCTTATGTCAATGTTAAAGTTTCAGGAATGAGATTCAAATCCTTCTTACATGGAGAATAAAAATAAAGCAGTTTCCAGTGTGATTTATATTTAGACTTTTGGAAAAATGCTAACTATATATGAAGAGCAGAAAAATGCCAAAAACACTTGGTCAAAATCAGAACACATGGTGTCCTGCCTACCACTTTCTTCAGTTGTGAAAAACAGCCTTTTTTTTTTTTTTTAAATTATCAGTCCTATTCCATATCATTCTTGCCTATATTCTCATATTATTGTGAAGATACAAGATGCCCAAAGAGTGGCATGTTATAATTTTTAAAGCAACAAATCAAAGAAATAAAGGATTAAACAAATAAAAGAGTTAGAACATCTCAGCCCCCAACCAGGTAAATCTGTCTACATATGAAGACAGCAGTGCTGCCGTGAAGCACAGCGTATGTAGCCTGCTCATCATCAGCTTGCCCAAATGGTGCTCCAGATGTGTATCTGCTCAAGACAGCCCAAGGCAACAATTTTGATCAATTCTAATGTGATTAAATGCTGCAGGGAAAGTGTGCAGAAACCTGTTTACGCCAGCCTTTAATTAAACTGTTGTTTGCTTCCAAAGAACCTAAGGAAACACTAATGAGGCACAGGTTTTTGACAATTTCTTCATCAAAGGAAAGATCCTCTTCCTCAGTCTGCAGCAGCTTGTGATCCGAGCACCCCTATGGATGAGTGTCAAATTGACACACTGGCCTGCAAACCACCTGTTCTGAGAAGCAGGTAGTGGTCCAGGACAGGTTCAAGCATCCTCCAGCCTGTTACTGGACACCTATCTGCTCTCTTGTACAGTCCTATAACACAGCATCTTCTCTTTCTTGCACAGGAGACATGATCAAGAGCAGAGTAGGAAGAAGTCATAAAAATATTTAAATTTATTTTAATCCAATTTATTCTTTATCTCTACTCATTAATATACTTTGCGTTGCTTAATTTCACCAGTCTTCCCTTACATGGAACACTCCTGCAGACAGCAATCTGTTAGGATTCATTTACAACTCATTAGTGTTGCATCGCCTCCAGAGAAATTGAGATAAAACCATGTTCAGCTTTCTGGTTTTAGAACTGTAGTGAAAGCGGGAAAGACAACGAGTCCATAGCACCAGTAGCAAGCTATTAGTCATCCCTTCAAGACACAGTTTTAAATGAACTGATCATTTCCCAGAGGCTGTACCTGTGTTACTTCTGGTGCCAGAATTCACTACATACATCATATATATCGGGGCCTCACTCCACTGCCTCCACCATGTGTTGTAGATATACTTAGACGAGGCACATGTGAAAAGCCAGGTGAGATTTTGAATTCACAGTGGATAGCTGTAATATGATGATGAATCAAGACAAATTCCACTCTGCTCAGGAGAGTTTTTTTTTTTTGTTTTATGCCACTGCATATGACAAACAAGCATAGCCACTCCATACAAGCACAGCAGCATTCAGATGTGCTCAGTCCAACATCCTTTAATACTGCAGGCATTCAGCATTTCTCATCTACATGTATGAATAAGGCACCTAACACAGAATATGGATGGTGAGTGACTATAAAGCACAACCACCTATCACGTGTAAGAAAAAGGTTTTGTCTTATCTGTCCTAAAGTCTTGGCACTGGGGATGAAAAACAAGAATCCTGAATCAGAATATTTTAAGTTTATTCCTCACAAACAAAACAAAACTAAACCAAACTAAACTAAACAAAAAAGAGGGAATTGTGACTTTTTTATGAGTAAATAGAAGGTAAAGACCTAAGCAGCTTGATGTCTGAAATGCTTGATGCCAGGAAAAAAGACTTTGATTGCAACGGTCAGCATTAAGTAGAGATCAGGTTTTGTAGCTGGGTCTCCAATTATTAAATCTGTGTCTTAATCATTAGCTTATTAGTATCTCATTCTCACTGCAAGTTTTATCTTGGAACAGAGGGACACCCTCCTAACAACTAATTTATTTCCATGAAAAAAAAAATCGGTTTTGATAATCAATGTATTCCTGAGCGGAAAATCAATGAAAAACCAGTCCTGACAAGTTCTGTCTGATGACTCTCTCAGACACATATAGCAGCTCTCAGTGTGAAGACTCCTGTATTCTGTCCTGAGAGAAGCAGGGAGGTCTTATATGAAGACACATATGCATATCGCTTAGCAGCTGTGAGTGCTCTGAATTTGAGGAGGAGTGAGGGTGAAAGTTTGAAGAGAGACTACCTGAATTTTATTTTTGCTTCTATATCAAGTACAGGAAAACAGTATGTGTATGAAAATTTTATGCTAGAGTAGAACACTTCAGTATGCAAACACTTGGTAATCTCCTATCTTCACATTAGTATATTTAGTTCCAATGTTATTTTTACAGGCACACCTCCAATATTGCAGAAATCAGTCTATCAGACTGTGACACTAGTTATCCTGTCAGCAACCATGCCCAAGGCTAATCTAACACTTTCTTGTGCTGTTTTGCCATTTCACAGCAGCCAAACGATTTATTGCACTATATTTTCTGATTGGTAGTGAAAAACCTAAGAGGAGCTAGACCAGAGTTTCTTCCAATCCTTTTTTCAATAACGCAAGCTGGTGCTGCAAACCACTAAGCACTAAACAATATTCCAGTTTAGAAAAGCTATAGCAAAGCAATAATAAATTTCTTCCAATGGCAACTGAATTATTTCCTTGTTCATTCTATATTTATCTTTTCTAATAAATTATATTATTTTAACTTGCATTTCTCAGAAAGTAGGGATAGCAGAAAAAAAATTGATACAAGAACCTTCAGCCAACTGAAATATCATGAGACCAAGAAACCCATCAGATGGAACAAACATAATTTTTCTCATCCCTATGCCCATGCAGACTTACAGAGTACTGCAATGCACTGCCAATGGTTTAGTCCTCACATTCTGTGGGATGTATTAACCTTGATGAGTGTCTTTTCCTAAACAGGAAGGGGGCTGGACAGAAGACAGAAAGGTTGTATCTAACTCGCCCTTGCAAATCCCAGCATACCATGGAGGAAAAAAAAAAAAAAAAAAAAGTCTCCATGCAAACAAGTTGCAGGATGCTTTTTATTGTTTTTTATTGCTGTGTGTGACTAACCCTATAAACATGAATTTATAAGTAAGGTATCCTACTTTTTGCAAACATAAATAAAAAAATTCCATACAATTCCAACTTACAGAATTTAAAAACTATGTACACCAGCATCTGAAAAGTATAATTCTAGTGCATGGTTATTTAAGTTAGGGCATTTTGGAAGCCTGCACACACATTTCCTAAAATTAATATTAAAAAAAAAAAAAAAAATCATCTTTAGCAAAACGCAGTTATAAATAGGATAAGAGGAAAGATATGATGGTCAGATTCGGGCATTGATATTGAATATCAACACACTAGAAACCTCCATATCCCAAAGAAATTTCAAAAAATGTTTAGCAGTAGGACAGAGCATACAGTCTTAATCCTATAACTGTTGTTTGACTGTGTCATATGACATGTAAGTAATTAGCTACCATATCGAAGATATTATTGCTCTTAAATTTACATCTATTCTTGCTAAGATTAGGCTGAAACTATGACATGCTATCCTGCTAGAACATTGTGCAGGAATTCTTCGCCTCACCCTCCACACCTCCCTTCCAACTTGTCACTCCACATCAGAAGGTAACAGTAAGCCTCACAGGAACATTTCTAGCTGTTCTATCATCACTAACCATACTCAGCATGAATATGTTATCATAATTCTACTCTTTAAGGTGAAAAAATATCATTTTTTTTCCATTCATTGTTCTACTGACATAAAGATGATCAGCCTTCCTCACCCTACATGCCGCATG
This sequence comes from Alectura lathami, assembly GCA_013399715.1. NCBI lineage: Eukaryota > Metazoa > Chordata > Aves > Galliformes > Megapodiidae > Alectura > Alectura lathami. Next base: position 151,003 of record VXAV01003334.1, read on the forward strand.
CCAAAAGCATTGTACAGGTGTGAAGCCCCAAGACACAGGTCCCACATGCGAAACTGTGAGGAGCTGGAGTGTTGCACCTGGTGGGAGGTGACAACGTTCCCACCAGATCCGCACTGACCCACAGGGACCAGCAACAGAAACCAGACTTCATCTCCACAGCCCTCCTGGCTCACTTCTTTCTCAGACTTCGGGCTCAGTTTACCCAACTGCCTTTACATCAGCACAGCCCACCAGATGTCAGGGAGGAAGCACTCTGGAGTACCTCAAAGCTCACTGGGGTGGCTACCAGTCAAACACAGAGCAGACACAGCAAACGCTGACTTTCAAAATAGAAATAAAAAGCATGAAACCAAAAATACAATGCTCCTGCTACACAGAATAGATACTCATTTCCAAACTCACTTGATGCTCTAAGTACTCTGTACTGCAACCTTAACCAACTTCATAACCCTTAAGCAACTAGAATGTACTTCAGGTACTTCACTACGTTTTTATTTAACTTTTTCACTTTAGAAGCAGACTGGACCATCCATGAATCATTGTTAAGAGATGTAATTCCAGCAGACAGCTGTGGTAAAAGAGCATTATGGGGGACTGTGAGAAAATCTAATTAAAAACTCAAATTATATAGACTTTTACATTTCAATCATTTATTAAATTATCCTACAGAATGTCATCCAAACTCCAGGGAAAAATGCAGAGCGATAGCATCTTATTAATAGTGAGAATCCAAGGAACCTCGCTTTGAAAATGAAACCATTATTATAACCTTAACAGCAAAAATCAGAAACTTATTCCTAATTCCCAGTGTAGTAAGATTAAGGAGCCATTTGAGATATAACAATTTAAATTATGTTGTTGATTTAGAAAAATTTAGGTTATAGAACCTCCTTTTCTGGCTATTGTAGTAGCCATATTGATTTTGGTTAACTTGATGGGTTTTTGTCTTTTGTATGAGAATAATGACACGCATAATTGCCCTAGAGCCTGGAAAAATGAAGATAATCGAAATATTTTTTGGATTGGCTTTGACCAACCTTACACCACCTACAACTTCTACTTTTCAGATATACTTATTTCTGCTCAGAAGTGAACCTTCAAACAGCCAGCTCTCCCAAAATTTACTATGATACACAGCATCTGGAAAACTTAGCAGAACATCTCGGAAGTAGTATGCTAGGAAGAAGACTGATGATAGTGAAAAGATTAAGTCTGGAGTTTTACAATTGACTGAATAATATAAGGAAGATTTTGATGTAGTTGGATTAGATTTCCCTCTCTTAGTTTCGGAAGTGCCATGTCCTAGCCCAAGCATGAATACTGCAGTCCTGTGCCTACCCCTCATGATGCATACCTGCACAGCAGAGAAACCATAGAAACTATAAAGATTACAGCAGAAGCACTCATACAACCACGTCTGCTGATGTTTACTTACCTACTGAACTGCATTATATTTATTTTTCACAGCAGTATCAAGACTCTGACAAACTAGCAATAGAAGAAATATGGCAATAGCTGCCACATGCCCATTCCCCATGAGACCAGTTACCAAGGGCAGGAATTGTGGACACTATCTTATGTTTCCTCAGCAGCAGGACAACCTCAGAAACTGGTTGAAGCCAAACAGAAATGGTCGGAGGCAAAAAGCTTATGCTTCCTCCACTGCAATGGTTTTCAGACTGGCATACCTGTGCCTTCACAAGAATGGAAGACGCCCACAGTCACTCAAAGGCAACCTCACTGCCAGGGAGCTGATAAATTTTCACTCTGACCAGTAGTGCTGGATAATAGGATACTCGGGGAGGAATGTAAAAATCTCAAGCAAGCAAAAATAACATACGCTGATTCAAGCACTTCATTCTCCCCTTCTCATTTTTAGAAACACAGACAGTGAGTCAAATGTTGCTTCAGTCCAGAAATCTGGCTACCCACTGGCACAGAAATTAAGTAAAGGTTCACTGTAAATCTACTCAAGCAATCACAACAATAACATTGTTCACTACCGATAAATGTGAAATGAAGTAGGCAGGTAAAACAGAACAAACTCAGTGATCACAGAACACAGTTCTTTGCAAGCAAAATGATCCAAGAGCTAAAAAACAATTGAGATAGTTGGGAACCATGGAGGTCATCTGTGAAAGGCTCCCTCAGCAAGACTTGGGCTCAGCTGTCTGCATCATTACATTTCTTGGAAGCTGCTATACCTCATGCAGAAGCACAAAGGGGCTTCATTTCACAAGTGGGATATGCAGACACCATCTCAGAGAAGAACCTTGGGCTGTTTTCCCCACAACCACACAAATAATTTATTTTATAAGCACCAAAAAATTAGTTCAGGTGAAATCCTTCTTCTGTGGAAAATAATAATAAAGGTGTCATGGCATAACAGGTAACAGCCAAAGAAAATAATACTTTGCACAAGGGGAAACACTCTGGCTGACAAAACTGCTCTTCAGTTTGGTTATGCAGAGCCACAGGTGAGATTTAAAACAAACAAACAAAAAAATCTACAGTGAATGTTACAAACAGAAATAAGATCCTCCAAGAGGAAAAAAATATATATAAAAGAAATGAAGGCGAAAAATGGCAAGCAAACAACTGTGTGACACACAGCCTGATGATGAGAACAGAGGTCAAAGAGTAGGGGAAAAAAAAAAAAATTAGAAGGAGACCAACTATAACCAAAATATGAAAATAAAAAGCAACTAAATCAAATACTGAGTACATGGTACCCTGCACACAGAGATGAAAGAGGAAACTTAGCAATAACAACAACAAAAAAGCCTAAAGCAGTATAAAACTGGGGAAGCCCAAGTGGCTGATCTATGCTGAAGAACTGAGATGAATGCTGAGCATTCAGAGGGAAGGAAGGCAAACATCAGAAGATCAGTAAAGGAAGAAGCTTCATGTTTTCTTTTATATTTCACTTTCACATACTGTGGTGTGCACTTTCACAGATTCCCGAAAGAGCTGCAGTATCTCAGGATCCATTAACCAATACAGTGCTCAGATACATGTAAGTTTAAACAAGATTTTGCATCACGAATGTCATGGAAAAGACTACACTGGCATCGAGGTTTTTAAAGCACAAAGCTAACATGAGGGAAAGCTAGGACAAATAACTCTACTGTTTTGACAGTCATTGTTTTCCTTTCCAAACAAACATGTTCTTCACTTCTGATAACCAGAAACACAGTGATGTTTAATTAACACACCGTGTGAGGGCTCTTGGGATCCTTTGGACCTATTCTTTGTCAGAGTATAGACTAAATACACATACAGGACTCTGTATTATGGTAGAGAAAATCTGAGTAAACTAGTACTGTCTCAACCACTGTATGGAGATGTTCTTTACTGAAACCCTGATAGGATGCTTACAGCACACACAGTATCAAGTACCTCTCTTATAGTAGATCTTTTGAAACAATAGATGAGTGTCACCAGGTTGAAACATTGTTATCTGGCTGTTCATGCCATATCCTGCTGACTGTTGTTTTCAACTACATTTACAGGACCAGCAAATACAAACACCACACAGAAAAATTATGATTCATCTAAAAAAAAAAAAAAAACCATCACTATTGCAGTAATGGAAAGGTGGCTGCAGAGATTTATTGTATATTTGAATATACTTTAAGGCAAATGGTCCTGTATTACTCACCTTGATCTCTTTCATGCCATGTCCGACTTCCCGCAGCTGGTGAATTTGGAGAAGGATAAAAGTCTCCTGTTGGGCTTGGCTCCATATTCTCATCAATGGAGATTGTTTTGGGTCTTTTGCTGTTGAAGTAATGTAAGATTTGGCAGTGAGAATGATATGCAGCTAGCAGTGATATATAAACTATTTGGATTTCAACAAAAATTTTCAATAGAAAGTAGTTCAGGCATCTAGAACACAAAAACTTGGATTTTAGATCTTTTGTTAACTGATACAGAATATGTTCTGTAATAAAAAGTAATTTGGGTACATGCTTGCATTTTTCATATGACTTAGTATTTCAGAGATGGCATGATTGTCTGCCAGCATTCAGCTGAACAACCAAGAAACCAGTTCCTGTAACTATCCTGAGAATGTTAAACACTACAGAGAAAACATGAAAGGGAAATAAAGTACTAGAAAAGTGACACTAATAAAATTGTGCTAGTTTCAGCTGGGACAGAATTGATTTTCTTCATAGGGCTCTGGGAGAGAATAATGTTGATAGCACATCAATGTTTTTGTTGCTGCTGAGCAGTGCTGTATAGAGCCAAGGATGTTTCAGTTGCTCAGCTTCTCGCACTGTTCTGCCATCAAGGGGACCTGACGGGACAGAACCGGGGCAGCTAACCTAAACCAGCCAAAGGGATGTCCCATACCATATAGAGTCATGTTGAACTATAAACTGGGGGAGTTAACTGGAGGGCAGTCACTGCTCGGGGACTGGCTGGGTGTCAGTCGGCAGGTGGTGAGCAATTACATTGTGCATCACTTGTTTTGTAAATATTCATATACATGTATATTATCATCAATACTATTACTTCTCTCTTTCTTTTCTGTCTTAGTAAATAGTTTTTTATTTCAGCCTATGAGTTCTACATCTTTTATCAAATTCTCTCCCACATCCCAGTGGGACACTGGGGCGTGAGCAAATGGCTGCGTGGTGCTGAGCTGCCTGCTGGGTTAAACCACAACAGAAGTCAAGGTAAAACAGAAACTTTTATGAGTGTGCTAATGAGGCAAAAATGTAGTTTGCAGTATTCTGCCAGGTCAAAATCCTATGCTTTCAAGGAGGTATGACCTGAAACAAAGACTTTTCATTTTAGATTAATTTAATTGACAACAATAGGTCCATATTTCATGTCACTATATGAAATAAGGCAGTACTTCCATACAGTGAAGTCAAGTTTCTTTATAGCAGCAAATACTGAAGGTGTTATGTAACTGCCAATGAAAATCAGGATGAACTTTTTAATGGTATTATTATTATTATCATCACTATACAGCGTGAGAATTAATCTGTCCTTTTTTAAATGTACTAAGTGAACTGACAAGGTGAAAATACAATGCAATTAAATGGGTTAACTTGAGCTTGGTAACTCAGAAGTGCTAGGCACTGGTGGAATAGAACCCCAATCTTATGACAGTCCTGTTATATCCTGTCTCACTGGGCAAACACTTCCAGAGCCCCAAGAGTGCAGAAATCAAGGGGATGAGAGATCCCAAAATACTTGTCTGTTCATAGTACTTCAGACAGCTTGAGACAGCCATGGAGCCCCAGTGGGTATGACACATTATCTGGGAGTTAAGAGGAGGGCAAAGCAGGTTCTCCACCTCTCTGGGTCTGCCAGCTAATCCTGAGGTAGGGAACCAGGTCTTTCTCAGAGTCAGGAGAAGGGAGCACACTGAATCAAGGAAGGAGTGAGTCAAGGAAGGAGATCAAACATGGAGACCCCTGAGAAAAATAGGAGTGCTTGTGACAAACCCACGTGTTCTTCCCTGTCCCCACTGTGGTGGGAAATACACCTTGCAACAGTGAGGCAGGTAAAACACTCTCAACAGCTGGGATGATTCTACGAATACAAACACTTTTGTGGTCAGCTTTTGTCACCTTATGTACACACTCCCATGCATTTTTCACAAGAAAAGTGTCTGTCCCAACACAGCTTTTAGGAAGGAAGTGCAGGAGGGAGCCTTAGCCTTTGTGCCTGGAACCACCTGGTGGAATCGAGCACCTCCAGCGTGTGCCAGACTGCAGCTCCACAGTAGTGCCAGGGCACGTAGCTCTTCTCTTGGCGGACAACTGTTAGGGAACACTTCTGACCCTGACAGAAGCTACTATCATCTTTGATATCAACAGCAATAAATGCAATCACATACAGCAATGACACAACTTCAAATGGCAAGATTCTTAACATATCTATCTGTACATAACTTACAGTAACATGCAGAAGAGCTGTACCTTACAAAATCAGAGGAAATTCATAAAATAGTTGGCTGCTGACAGTATTTGTGAACAGCTGGTCCCCCACTGACTCACACTAGCATTTTTTTTCAAGTTTTTACCTGCTTGGTGGAGAGGATAAAGACCTCTGTAGATTTACACCTGAATTCATATCATGGTAATATGGCTGGCTCGGAAGTTCTCCAATTGGGAAGTTCACTCCAGTTCCTTGGGTTATAGGTGCTGAAAAACATATCATTATAAAGAGTCAAAGATAATCTTTTATCTTTTTAGCCATCTTTTTAAACATCAGGAAGAACATCAAGATGTTGCTACATCTTGTCTAATTTTCTGCCTCTTGCAGAAACCAAGCACAGACAAGTTTTATCAATGTTTATATATCTAAAAAATGTATTACCTTCCCCTTTCCCTAGAAATCCCTTAGCAGTTATGCAGACATAATGCATTTATTGTATGTGAATGTTTTATAACAGACAACTTAGAATCACCAATGTGAAGAAGATAATACCTGCTGTAGGTGGACATCTACGTTTAATGAGGAAGGGCTTATGCAAAGAGCATATTAGCTTATGCTAATATTCCTCATTAAAGAACGGAGAGAACTAGGAAGAACAAACCTGGGGACACACAAACTCTTTTTCCTTAGTGTGAAATTTTTGTATTAATAGCCTGCTCTGGTGGCAACGTGTGGTACCACCTCCTTTTTCTTTCACCCAAAACCACAGTACCCTTCTGAATGTGTACACCTACACACAAACACACACACACTCAGTGCTATCTTCACCTCCTTACAGAGTATGTGTACCACACACTTTAGCATTTCAAGAATAAATTATGTGTTGCATGTTGTGGTATACTTACCTTTGTTCACTGTCTGTGCATTGTGAATTTTAACTACCTTTGGCACTTAAAAGAGTAATTGCATGTTGTGTAATGTATCTGAAGGTTTGTACTTTTCCTGACAGTTAAAGTACAACTCTGTTGTGGCTTGAGGTTAAACAAATGCATGGTAAGAAATCCCACAGAAACCACATGCTTTAAAGCTTATTATTAGAAGTATATCATGTATAACAGCTGCAGAAGGTATGCTTTAATAAGGTAACTGCAATATTGATTATTTCTTAATCTGAATGGCCAAATACTTTAGAATGTATGTAACCACTTAACAACTACAAACAGAGCTATATTTCACATATCTTCAATCTCCTAAAACAGCGAAAACATATCATCAGCAAGCAAACAACAACAAAAAAGTGTGTTACTACTTCAGGATGACAATGTTCAGTATTTTCCTGAAGGATTTAATTTAATTTTTATTGCTGAATGATCATCTTTGACCATGGCAAATGACATAACAATCACATCTCAAGTTCAATGAATTCATGAAGCATCCTGTCCTGCCATGAACTAGCCTCTGTGAAAAATTTGAATAGAGAATTTCAGAGATTTCTGCCTGACTGTTTTTGTCCCCTCCACATCCAAAAATAAATTTTCCTGAACCAGTTTTCATTCTAATGTTGGTGTCATCACTGCAGACGTTCCTAACTGTAACTTTCAAGAACATTTGTTGACTTCTTTATGAGGTCTTAAGAGAAATACATTAATATTAAGGAGAGGAAAGAAGTGTTCAGAAAGCAATGTCAAATGAAGCTGTTCACTGTGTTTATGCCACTCTATCACAGCATTATCTTTTTTTT
>VXAV01003334.1:166115-190216 GCA_013399715.1 Alectura lathami
AAAAAAAGAATAGGGAGGGATTTCACTAAGACGTTTTTTGGAAAAGGTTCCCAGAAAAAAAAAAAAAAATCTGGTGAAAATACAAAGGGAAAGCCCACACCTGAGTAGCAACGCTGACTCCAGGGATTCACAAAACCATGCCTCATTCAGACTGGGGACCTCATCATTAAATGAATGCCCTCACAACATATCCTGGGATAACACGGGGGAAGGAAGAGGGTAAAGAGTGGGGAGAAATTAAAAGTGGAAAGACAATTTCTCAATCTCTGTCTCATCCCTTACATAAACCATGTAATATTTATTAGCACACAGGCTTGAACACAATTCAATCCTCATTGAGCCCTGTCTGAGTTTATAGAGTCTGTAAAATTTATATGCAAATATTCAACTAAAGCATAGTAAATTCTACCAGGAAGTAAAAAACCTAGTAAGTCCCATTTGTTAGAAAACAGCTGTAAAAACTTCTAAACTCAACTACTTGAATAAAAGCAAAAATCTAAATGCATTTGTCATTCCTGGCCCCTGAGGTTCATAACTATAAAATTGAGGATGGTTAGATTTTCCTTGCAGCTTCTGAAATACATTTTTTTTTTAATTCCCCAATGCTGGACAAGAATAGCTCTGAAATTCTGAAGGGACTTGAACAAGAGGAAACTATCCTCCTCCCAGCTACATCCGTAATTAAAAAGATGAGGCACTGATAGGAACTAGTATCTGTTACCTCAAGAGTTCTCTTGAGGCTCAAACTGTGTTCAAATATCCATCTAATCTTATCTAATCAATATAACATCTGACTCTATCAATATCTCTATTTACTACTCTTATTTTAGCAGTTTAAAAAGACTGCTGTCAAAGATTTGAGCACCCTGGGAACAATGGCACACAGATGTTTTAAAGCTGATGTGTAAGTCAGGCCTGGCAAGCAGCAACCTCACGCCAATGACAGTTAACAAGTAACCTTGCTCATGTCTAGCTGTTGTTACCAGCAGGCAGTAAGGAAAGGAGTGAAAAATAAAGTGGAAAAAAATCCAGAAAATCCTCTGCTAGAACAACTGACCAATTAGGGTTTTATGTCTGGAGACCAAATTCTTACGGCTAGTGTCAATATCATTAGCTTATTAACAGTTGTGGATGTTTTTCTCTTTTTATACACCCTCATAATTTTCTTATTTTCTAACAGATGAACTCACTGAAAGATCAATTCCTCTGTCTTCAGTACCTATCAACCTATAGCTTTGCAGATATTTTGAGTAACATGTTAAGGAAGGCTCATTATTTATATTTTCTTACGCTACACACTTTGTTTACACAGAAGATTAAAGCTCCAATGGAATTCACAGGGAGAAAACAGTGCAGCATTACTGCCATACTGGGTCTTCCTCCTTCAGCAGCCTTCCTTCAGCAGTAGCTGAGTAGATGCCCAGCAGAATAGTATGAAACAGCACAGAAATGAAGGGGGAGTTGTTATGTGGCTGATTTTGTTGTTGTTGCTGATTTTTTGACTAATAGTGACCTAAGCTCCAGCTATTTTCAGTTTAAGTGCTAATTAATCTAGGCATTGCTCTATCTCAATGGATCCGGAGACATATCCATTTTCTCTTTAAACCCGTATCAGCTTTTAACAGCTAACATCACATAAACTTGTGGTTTCTAGGAGCTTAATGACTGACCTGGACAACAGCAGTGTCCAAACTCTTCTCTCAGTTCAGTTCAGCTAAACTCAGCTTGGCTCAGCTCAGCTCAGCTCAGCTCATCTATTTGCAGCAAACATAACAATCCCTTTGGAGAAGCAACCTTTACAACACAGCCCAAAGAAAATCAAGTTTCATTCTTTAGAAATAAACCCAATAAAAGTTATTGAAAAATAAAATTTAGAGGAGGATATGTATGGATATTGCTACAAAAGATGAATACCACTTTGACCACAAGGTACACTAACTTAATACAGTATTATGCTATCAAAATATTCAGTGTATTTTTGGGAACCTATTGTACATAATTCCTGCAAGAGCTTTAAACTTTCTTTTGTTTGGCAAGTGACATCACTATGGTGTAGACAGCAAATTACCAGACACCCCAAAAGAATGTAATAGTCTAGCCAAACCTAGGGGGAAAAAAAAAAAAAAAAAAACACCACCTTTTAACACCAGAAACCTCGCCAACTACCACTCAGATTCCAGCCTCCTCTTCCTTGGCAATGTCTTTGTGAAGGTAGTGACATCCAAGCACTAACAGCACTTACGCCTTGCCAATACCCTGGCTACTTGGTAAATAGGCATCAGACCAAAACGTGATAAAAGAACAGACTCTTCTGGCATTGCCAGTCCCTGTGCTCCTGGCCTGGTACAGAAAACAAATCTCAGAGTAGATATCCTCTGGGACTTGGACAGAAGTGCCTGCCTGGTCCTAATAATAAGACTTGTGAAGTTTAATAAGACAGAACAGGACAACAGTCCTTTTCTGAAACAAGCTTAAGGGAGCGTGACTCCCTCTCATTCTCTTCTACAAGCGCAGAAGCTCTGTATTTTGCAGTCCCACAAACCTCAGCACTTTCTCCCTGCTAGTTTAACTCCAAAGAAGCATTACTCAGGGAAGCTGAATGATGCTAGAAGTTCATGTATCCTCAAATAGACAGATGACATCCAATTTTGCCACTGTCTCTGCTCAAATGAAGGGTTTCAAGGGAAGCAAGGCACAGCATGCATTTGCTGTCCTCACTTGGCTGCAGATAAAAGGAACAATACTGCCAACAGTAAATCCAAAGCATGAGAAAGTGTCATGCTCAATTTTGAAGCAAAAAGTTTTATACTGAAACCAGTAACAGATTTCTCTGCCTCTGTCTCCTACTGCCTCCTGGTACAACTGAGCTTGCCATAGAATCACAGAATGTTGTGGGTTGGAAGAGACCTTAAAGATCAGCTAGTTCCAACCCTCTGGCCAAGGGCAGGGACACCTCCCACTAGACCAGGTTGCTCCGAGCCCCATCCAGCCTGGCCTTGAACACTTCCGGGGAGGGGGCATCCACAGCCTCTCTGGGCAACCTGTTCCAGTGTCTCACCACCCTCACAGGAAAGAATTTCTTCCTAATATCTAGCCTAAATCTCCCCTCTTCCAGTTCATAGCCATTGCCTCTCATTCTGTCACTACACAACTTTCTGGAGTCCCTCCCCAGCTCTCCTGTAGGCCCGCTTCAGGTACTGGAAGGCTGCTATAAGGTCCCCCTGGAGCCTTCTCTTCTCCAGGCTGAACAACCCCAACTCTCTCAGCCTGCCTTCGTAGGGGAGGTGCTCCAGCCCTTTGATCATCTTCGTGGCCCTCCTCTGGACCCCCTCTAACAGCTTGATGTCCTTCTTGTGTTGGGGGCCCCAGAACTGGACGCAGCACTCCAGATGGGGTCTCATGAGAGCAGAGTAGAGGGGCAGGATCACCTCCCTCGCCCTGCTGGTCACGCTTCTCTTGGTGCAGCTCAGGATGCAGCTGGCCTTCTGGGCTGCAAGTGCACACTGTCGGCTCATGTTGAGGCTTTCATCAACCGACACCCCCAAATCCTTCTCCTCAGAGCTCCTCTCCAGCCATTCTCCATCCAGCCTGTATCTATGCTTGAGATTGCCCCGACCCAGATGCAGGACCTTACACTTAGCCTTGCTGAAGTTCATGAGGTTGGCATGGGCCCACTTCTCCAGCCTGTCCAACTCCCTCTGGATGGCATCCCTTCCCTCTAGCATGTCAACAGCACCACACAGCTTGGTATCATCAGCAAGCTTGCTGAGGGTGCACTCTATTCCACTGTCGATGTCACCAACAAAGATGTTGAACAGCACTGGTCCCAGTACTGATCTCTGAGGGACGCCACTCGTCACTGGTCTCCATTTGGACATTGAGCCGTTGACCACAACTCTCTGGGTGCAACCATCCAGCTTGTTCCTTATCCAGCGAGTGGTCCATCCATCAAACCTGTGTTTTTCCAATTTAGCAACCAGGATGTCGTGTGGGACAGTGTCAAACACTTTGCACAAGCCCAGGTAGGTGATGTCAGTTGCTCTTCCCTTATCTACTGATGCTGTTACTCCATCATAAAAGGCCACCAAATTTATCAGACACTGGGGCAACAGATCTCATCCCACAACACCTCCAAAACAAAAATGCTCAGAGGGCTGGAGCACCTCTCCTATGAGGAAAGGTTGAGGGAGTTGGGATTGTTCAGCTTGGAAAAGAGAAGGCTCCGGGGAGACCTCATTGCGGCCTTCCAATACTTGAAAGGAGCTTACAGGCAGGAGGGGGACCGACTTTTTGCACAGGTAGATAGTGGTAGGACAAGGGGGAATGGACTAAAACTGAAAGAGGGGAGGTTTATGTTGGACATGAGGAAGAAATTCTTCCCTGAGAGAGTGGTGAGGCGCTGGCACAGGCTGCCCAAAGAAGTTGTGGATGCCCCATCCCTGACTGTGTTCAAGGCCAGGCTGGATGGGTTCCTGGGCAGTTTGATCTAGTGAGCTAGTGGCTGGCAGCCCTGTCCACGGCAGGGGGGTTGGAACTAGATGATCTTTGAGGTCCCTTCCAACCCAAGCCATTCTATGGTTCTGTGATTCTATGATTCTATGACACAATAGAGGACATGATCCTCACTAGTAAAATATTTAGTACCTTCCTACTGTAAATGTTAAATGGTACTTTAAAACAGAAATTTACAATAATGAAGGTGAGTTTCAAGACTTGGCCTTCAGCTCCTCAAACTCCCAGACTACAAACGATCTTTAACAATGATGAGGTGTAATGCATTTGGCTTTTCTTGCATCTACAAGCAGAAATGTTTTCAAACAAAAAGAAATTCTCTAAAGCCAAATGCTCCAAGTTTTACAAAACTGTGCTTATCTGTTAGGAAACTTCTCAGATTTGTCTTAGGTGTAAATTTGTTGATAATTCGATGATTTGGGGTTTTATACCATTATCCTATGTAAGTTATGCAATGTATTTAATAAAGAAATAAAAATTGAAACAACAACCAAAAACACTTGAAAAACAGCTTGACAAGTTTTTTTGCCTTGTTTTGTCCTCTTAACTCTAAAACATACCAGCAATCTTCCAGTATATATTGCTGCTTTTTATATTACAGGAATGTAGATTTTTGCATAACGAGCTATGATGCTTTTGGGTATTCATTTCCAACACACATGGCACATTCCAAAACATATAGAGAATACTTTGATCATATCCATAGTAAAAAACCGTACAGCCACAATGTAGGTTGTTTTCCCTAATGTTTTAACAGATCCAGAAAATACTCATGGATATGTAACAGCCCAGCATCACAGAATTCTTCTTGGTTAGAGTGTGGTTCATTTTGCATTTAGAAAAAAGCAAGCTGAGCTAGCTGAAGCTTATTTAAGACAGATATTTCATCTGAGAGCTGAAATGAGAAGATACAGCATGATTTTGATGGCAGCAGTCACGTCTTACTCTTTGAGATGTGATAGTATGAGGAAGTCTGTTACACTTGTCTTACCCTGATAAAATTCATTAAAAGAAAAAAAAAAAAATGAAGACTTACAAGACTTACTGGCATAGCTCAATTGATTTAGAAGGATAACTCCACAAAAATACAAAGAGCCTTTGGCCTAAAGAGTGTGAAATGGCAAAGTCTGGTTTTGATTTTCTCTTGAATTTTTATTTTAGAGAGTCCTTGAAATGATTGTTTCCATGAAATCACCAACATCTCTCCCAAAAATATTGCCAGATGTCACTAACATGACCCATTAAAAATGTGTTCAAAAACTGCTCTGACCTAATATGCTTTTTTTAAAAAATGAACATATTTATACATTTAAATTTCCTTAGATTAAATGAATCTTACCGAATCTACAATTGAGGCATTGCCAGTTTAAAAGAGCTAAAGTAATCACAGCTTGTCCTGATTATATGTACCTACCAGTGCAAAACAGATTACTGACCAATTATGCTCTATTTAACTATTAACAGTAGTATCTTTGTTCTCAAACAATGTTAGATTACACATGTTCTGAAACTTATATTTACCTGGTGGATTCTTGGCAGGATCATTGTGGCTTGGACTTCCTGGTTGTCCAGAGTCTATAAAGAAATCAAATAAATGTTTTACTAATTTGTTTTGAAAGTATCTCACATCCTTTTAATACCCTCCTTCAGTATTAAACTAATACTTAACTTTGTTATTTAAAGGTCATTTCCCTGACTTTCTCCATGAAGGTATTAGCGAACAAACACACTATGTGTTACCCATTTCATGCAGAACCAGAAACATTGTGAAAGATGCAATGATCCTAATAAGAGGAAATCATAGATCACTGAACAAGGACAAAAGAGTCATTCAGGTAAGTATTCAGGGTGTAAACACATCTACAAGGGTACCTTTTCATTCCCTTTCCCTCCATCCCTCAAATATAATATTGTATAATCAACAAAGCAGAGGTAGCTTCTTCTTGGGCAGTGACCAGAAATATGTACTGGATCAGGCAACTAATGGAGTTTGCAGTGATGAATCCTGTTTCTTTACCCTTCCCTTAAAGCACAAAGGCCTAAGATGCTTCCACAGACTCAGATCTGCACTAAATATATGACTGTCCACAATATACCCTTTGTGTTCCTAATCTGTAAGAACTGCTGTTGTGAAATGAAGATTATGTAACATAAAAACTAACAAAAACCAAACCCTATATACTTCAAATATTGTGTTCTCAATACATGCACTCAATGAATCAAGAGGAGGATGAAATCTGAGTTAAATGCACTAGAAAATAAATGACATCGTTATTCATGTTATTCAAATGTTATTTTACATTTATAGAATTTATTATTTATACATATTCATCGTTACTCAAATGTATTTGCTTTTAAAACTGTCTTCTTGCTGTATTCCCAAACCAATTGTATAACAAAACCCTGCTCCACTGCCAGAAGTCATTTTTAACAAATTAAGACATGATACTTTTGTACCCAAAAAGAGTAGAAAATTAAATGAAGCATAATCATTTATTATGTATATGAGTATCCAAAATGGAGCAGTCTCAATTTAAAAAAAAAAAAAAAAAATCCATTAAAGTGCACTAGTGCTTTTTAGTAGCAAAGGATCACCAAAGCACTGCATGAGAAGTACTACAGAAATTCCTACTGCGAACTGAATCCCAGAGTGAAGTCATGAATGTCTTGCTGCTTACAACGTCAAATTAAAGAGAAAATAAAACCACTCAGAGAGAGAAAAGGAAGAGAGTATATATCAGTAAATACTTGTCCTTCAACCCATATCACTTCTTAAAGCCAATATAGACTTCAACCTAGAATGAAAGATTTTTTCCACTGAAAAAGATTTTTATCATCTGCTATGTAACTTAGCAAACATGGCTTGACACACATCTTTCAAGCAGTTTAAGCTAACACAGACTTGATTCTACAGATGGTATTAACCAGGATAGAAATCAGTTTCACAGCTCAAGATCTGAAGATGCAAAATTCTGAAAGAAAATGCACCTCTATAGCCTGTAAATTTTTCACTGGAACTGTCTTGAGCTGAAATATTGAATTCACCAAACAAGATAAGTATTTGGGGATCTACCAGAGTACTGGAAATCCAAGGCATGTATGAAACCCAGTTCCAAAGCTATTAAAATACAAAAAACATTTATAATCCTGAATGAAATCAAAATAAATATTAAAAAAAAAAAAAAAAAAACACATAATAAAATTCACACTGAAAAGCAGATTTCACACAAAATTTCCTCTATCTTCTTCAATCCAGAGTAGGAAGAAAGAAGGACAGGCTCAGACTTTGTACAACCAACAGTTCGGGAACTTGGGCTCTACCGCCTAGCAGCTGGGGCTCCTGAATCTCTTGCCACTACATCTGGTCAGGGTCACTTTCTCGATTTTCCCAAGAAATCTGCTGAGTGCTGGACATCATATCGTTCACTGAAAGGGCTCTAAGGAAAATCTTATTACTGAGATGGCCACCTTACTTGCTTTTCTGTGTCTTACAGTGTAAGCTGAAAAGTGTGAAGCTATATGTAAAAGAGGTGTGATGTCACTAGGAGAATCGAAGCTACAATTTTTTATTTACATTTTTCTATACCTAATCTTTCTTCTGCTGGAGACCACAAGTAAAGAAAATTCATGCTCAACTCTCATTTTCAAGTTAAGTCAGTTGGATCCAACACGTTACTATTCCTAAACAAATTGGTTTATTTTCTGCTAGAATAGCATTTGTGTTTTTACACTAGGCTGAAGCTAAGGCTTCTGTAAAATCTCAAATGGATTGTAAGGAAGAGTGTTTAACTACAGATGACTTATGCAGTTTTGCTAATATTACAGAGGATATAACTCTCTCATGAATAAACCTGTAAAACACATATAGCTCTCTATAGGTAACAAAAAGCACTTTTAAACAATTAATAGCAAATGCAACATATCAGATCTTTTGTAGTTTTCTTTAGTTAGCTTGCTGTGCTCGGACTATCTCCTAGACTGACATAAAAAAATTCTAAAAAAGTGCAAACTATGTAGCTTCTAAGCATGACTGCATCTTTACATAAGATGCAGCACGTCTCTTCAAAATATTAGAGAAAGTGAATTTGAAAACTCAATAAACTATAAGAAATGTTGAAAATATTACTTTTTCTGCACATAGACCTTTATATGAACAAATGTCCTTTTTGTGTGTGTTGCAATGGGAATAAGAGCTTTACCCTCAAGAGAGTGAGCTTTAATACACTTCAAATAGGCATTCTCTGCTTCTGCAAACCGTATGTATCATTATTTAAATTATCAGAAAGAATTAATTTTACACAGCGATGGTCCACTGCAAAGGTTCAAGTACAGATATGTGGCTAAACGAAGTATCAGTTTGATAGCAGATGCACCCAAGGAAGCTTGGGCAGCATAGCTTGGGGTATACAGAAATTTGAAACTGGATTAGCAAGGCCTACTTGAAAATAACCTTCAACGTTTTCTCATGTTAAAACTCACCGAAAAGCTGAACAAACTGAACAATATTTTTCAGCTCCTTTACAGCAATTTCCCATTAGTCCTAATTTCTCATTGTCAACATGGCTTCATTATGGATCCACAAACCCAGTAAAAAGTTTGATGTCACTTAAAATAATTCTTTTTCATATTATAATACGATAAACTTAGCAAGGAATTTAACAGTTACAGGGATAAGCAGTTAGCTAATGAATATAATTTGCCAGTCAGACTTAGCTTTGCTTTATGTTAAGTTCTGATCTATCATGATTTTTACAGATTGATTCTCTCACAGTGGTTTGAGTAGTAGATGCTACTAACCTATTTGGGCCTCAATAAGAGGATCTTGAGAAAGCAATGAAGTATTACGTGCTGAATATAAGAACCAACGCATGTAAGTGTGTGTAAGTAACCTATGTAGGCACAAAGAAGCATCTCATTTTCATGATGAAAGAGAGAGACCCAAGATGGCCTGTGATGATCCAATTCTCCTACCAGTGTCAGTAATTATAAAGCACTCTGTTTCTGACTTGATTGGATGCAAATAGCCTTACAAAGAACAAGACAACCATGATCATTACATGAATAAATTAAAAGATAATTTAATTTATAAGCAGAATACTGAGTGAAAAGAGAGATTGGAACAGTGTTCTTCTAAAGGAGGGTGTAAGACACATTTGAGGAAAGCCACAGAATGCAAGGAAGCAACAGACATGTTAAGACACTTTAATTCTTTCCTTGACTTCTGCACACAGTCATTAATTTGTTTAACAATATGAGCAATGGGTTTTAAAATTGCATGTTTTTCTTCCAGTGTGATGGAGAAAGACATAAACCAGACTCATTGTCTGTCTAACTGGCTTTTCATTCAATTTTTCCACCACAAAATTCTGTGCAGAAAGACTTCGTAAACTACTTGTAAGTAATCAGTAAGCAACCAGTAGCAAAAAAAAACCTCTTCATATAAATGTGATGAAACTGAAACTTTCAACATTTTCCTGTATGTTGATTCCAACTACATGATTCTTTCTTTTTTATTTTTCTCTTTCTTTCTTTCTTTCTTTCTTTCTTTTTCTTTCTTTCTTTCTTTCTTTCTCTTTCTCTTTCTCTTTCTCTTTCTCTTTCTTTCTTTCTTTCTTTCTTTTTCTTTCTTTCTTTTTCTTTCTTTCTTTCTTTTCTTTTTCTTTTCTTTCTTTCGTTTTCTTTCCTTCTTCCCTTCTTCCCTCCTTCCCCTTCCTTTTTCTCTTTCTCTTTCTTTCTTTCTCTCCTCTTTCTTTCTCTCTTTCTCTCTTTCTCTCTTTCTCTCTCTCTTTTTCTTTCTTCCTTTCTTCTTTTCTTTCTTATTCTTTATTTGCTTCTTCCTTTTTCTTTCTTTATCTCAGTGGTTGTTGCTTTGATAAACAATGTTATCTGTTGTGATTCTACATAGGTACCACCAAAACACTAAATCTTTTATCTCAAATTACTCTTTCTTTCTGACAACAGTATGAAAAGGTTAGTCAAGAATGTGGTATATTTTACACTGTGGGGTTTCCCATGTTTTCATTTCTAGGGGTAAATCCCATTGACTATCCCTCAGTAGTTGCAGGCACCTCTCACCACATCCAGGGTAAAATAAAGCTTACTGTTGAGATCTGATGGTGATGAGGAAAAAAAAAAAAAAAAAAAAATCTATTTCCCCTACCATAGAATGGGAGAAAAAATGTTTCATTCTCAGCTGCATAAGGCCAAGGGGGAAAAAGCTGGTGGTCTGCCATTCAGTTAGGCCAGATGCTTTCTCAATTTGCATTGTCAAAGATGACAGTTTTCAACGAGAAGCAGCAGAAAGAATACCACCCCAGCAAATTCATACTGCTATTTACCAGTTTCTTCAGGGATTTTTAGTATTCCTCACTTCCATTTTATAATCTTTTGGTGTTTTTTTCAGACATTAAGAGAGGATGCACTAATTAAAAAGCAAGCTATGTTACACCTCCCTTATGGCTCATAGCGTACAAGAGATTTTGCTTTTATGGCTCTCTGTAGTAACAAGGAAGTTCTTGAAAAGAAATAGAGGCAAAATTCACTAAAATTAAAAAAACTTTCTTGAGCCATGCCTTATAAGCTGATTCTCCTCCGGTCTCATAATAATCAAATAAACTTCCTCTGTGATTTCAGTGAACACATTTCACTTTTCATTTGCCTTTACACCCAGTTCACTCAGCTGACAGACATTAATTTCATTATTTACCATAATGTAAATAATCTCTTGTTCTTTGCTAGTCTATGAATTGGGTATGGGAAGGTAGAGACGAAGGACCATGGAGATCTGACACCATGTAGGTATCATTATGATGCTGTTCAAGACATATCAATACAACATCTGATTTGACAACAAACATCATCATTACTGTGAACCAAGAACCACAAGTGCCTCACAGACTGTCATCTTTCAGCATCACGTTTCCACTCAACATTGCCAACTCAAAGCAAGTTGTTTTATCCCAGAGTCATGGGCCATGGGACCTGGGGAGGACCCAGTGTAGCCCCTGCCCAGAGAAGGCCTAGCCAGAGCTCATGCCAGGCTGCTCTCAATCAGAGCATGAAATCCTCAGGCCAGAAATGGCCCAACCTGCCTGGGCCCCAGCTCCATGAGCCCATCATCCACGAGGGGATAAAGGATTTACAAATCAACTCTTCCTCTTTCAAAGTCTTTCAGAACACTGGGATGGTAGGAAAGCTTTCATCATGACTGAAAAGAAAAATACCTCTCCTCCCTCCAAAGAAACAATGAAATTAGCAAAAAAATATTTAAAGGAAATAAATTCTTTCACCTGTAGACTTAAATGATTTCTTTTCATGGTATACCATGTCTATATCTGATGACCCTAAATTATTGTACAATTTTTATAAGCATTATTCACACCTATTCTAGTGATACAAGTTAGTTTATGATGTAAACAAGTTAATAGTGTTTTATTGTATTAAGCATCTGCTGAAATAATGCTATAAACATGAATATGGAGCTGGCACCAGTGTGACCCTTGGTTTCCATAAGAATGTTAACTTAAGAGAGGATTTATTTTTCACATTTTCATAGATTACTACATTTAATAACTAAAAGACTAAGTAGCATAAAGTGTTCACTCCCACCACTTTTTCTGCTGAATATTCCTGAAGATTTATGGTATGAACAACCATTCACACAAAGAGGAAGCAGCAGCACCCTACTTGGTAAAGATATGTTTACAGGATGAAGCCTCACATCTTTTCCCAACAGCATTTACTTCATTAGCAATGTATGTTCTTTTTCATTACACCTAAATTGAAACTTTCCACACCACAGAAGCAGTGATTTGCTTTTTAAAATGTAATTGTGATATTTTTATCCTACAAGCAATTCTATTTTGTTCAGCAGGAGTGCTATCTACTACAATGCTATTGGACTGGATAAGTCTACCTAGTGCTGTCGCCAAAAGACTTTTATGTATTCATTTTTTTATATATTCATACAGCTGATGCTAAATGGGAAGTTTATAGAACTGAAGGTAAAACATGAAGTTAGATATAGCGCAAGTCTTGAGGCAGTGGCACGGACTTCCCAGGTGAAACTATACAGACAAATCCTGTTGGCCATACAAGGAAGACAGGAAGAGTTGTTCATCATTAGACTTACAGAGGCTCCATGACATCTTCCATATTTCTGAGGAAATATCGCAAGATTTGATATTCTTGCATAGCTCCCTTGTGCAAATTCGAGTACCAAATCAATCTGTGTGCAAAAACTCTTAAGCTAACACAGCAATAACGATCCTAGTTACTACTGATATGAGGCGCATTCAAATCTCAAGAAATCTGCTCTTCTCCAGTACAAACTGAGTTTTGGCAGGTTATCACAATTCCTTTTTCTCCCTTCATTAATCTGCACCCAGGAGATGTGGCACAGACCACTAGCGGCCAGAGTGGTGGCAGGAGCTACTCCAAAGGCTAGATGTGCTGATCCTCCAAGGCAGGCTTCATTAGCCTGCACGTGGTGTATCAGGAGCCAGCAGGGCATCATAGCAGTTACCTACGCAGTTTACCTTGAAACTGTGATGTCTTCTAATACAAACGTACTTTAAAAATGCAGTGAGAAACACAACTGACTACTGGCCACCAAAAGCTAAGATATAGAACCACAGAATCACACAATTGCTTGAGTTGCAAGGGACCTTAAAAGGTCATCTAGTCCAACTCCCCTGCAATGAACAGGGATATCTATCTCTATTATCTGTGTGCTCGGGCATATATCAAGATTTTAGCTCAAGCAGGCCTGACATATCACAGGGCTTCGGTCTGAAGGTATGTTCAGTCAGAGATGGTTGGCTTGTGAGGCAAAAACTGGGTTCAGCTTTAATTTTGGTTTGAGCCTGTTTACCTTGGAGTGTGGGCACATCAAGAACTCAGTTATCAACCAGCCCACTCTACCTCACTCCCCCACAGGCTCCAAGAACAGACAAGCTCATCCGTCGCTGACACAACATGAAGAAACCCTGTGTGTTTCAGTAGAAAGCTGTCCTCATGGGATGTGCAAGTGGCAGAGATGTGAGGATGCCGTGATGGTGGCTCTGCTGCTGGGATAGAATCATAGAATCATAGAATGGCTTGGGTTGGAAGGGACCTCAAAGATCAGCTAGTTCCAATCCCCCTGCCGTAGACAGGGCTGCCAGCCACTAGCTCACTAGATCAAACTGCCCAGGAACCCATCCAGCCTGGCCCTGAACACAGCCAGGGATGGGGCAGCCACAGCTTCTCTGGGCAGCCTGTGCCAGCGCCTCACCACTCTCTCAGGGAAGAATTTCTTCCTCATGTCCAACCTAAACCCCCCATCTTTCAGTTTTAGTCCATTCCCCCTTGTCCTACCATTATCCACCCGTGCAAAATGTCGGTCCCCCTCCTGCCTGTAAGCTCCTTTCAAGTACTGGAAGGCCACAATGAGGTCTCCCCGGAGCCTTCTCTTTTCCAAGCTTAACAATCCCATCTCCCTCAACCTTTCCTCATAGGAGAGGTGCTCCAGCCCTCTGATCATTTTGGTGGCCCTCCTCTGGACCTGCTCCAACAGCTCCACATCCCCTCTGTACTGGGGGCCCCAGGCCTGGACACAGTACTCCAGGTGAGGCCTTCCAAGGGCAGAGTAGAGGGGGACGATCACCTCCCTCTCCCTGCTGGCCACCCCTCTCTTAATGCAGCCCAGGATGCAGCTGGCCTTTGAAGGTGCAAGCACAAACTGCTGGCTCTTGTCCAGCTTCTCATCTACCAGGACCCATAAGTCCTTCTCTGCAGGGCTGCTCTCAAGGAGTTCTTCTCCCAGTCTGTACGCACACCTGGGATTGCCGAGATCCAGGTGCAACACCTTGCCCTTGGCCTTGTTGAACCTCATCACGTTCTCGTGGGCCCACTTTTCCAGCCTGTCCAGGTCCCTCTGGATGGCATCCCTTCCTTCAGGGCTATCAACTGCACCACTCAGCTTGGTGTCATCAGCAAACTGGCTGAGGGTGCACTCGATCCCACAGTCTAAGTCGCTGATAGAGATGTTGAAGAGCACCGGTCCCAAGACAGACCCCTGGGATAGTGTCACCTTGGTCCCTCTCTATGACTTGGGATGGCAGTAAAGTGAACAGACAGCACGTGATGCTTCAGGGCATCAGAGCATTGCAGGTCACAACGGGCTCCCAGTTTCACCTCCTCCTTTATCAGCAGTCTGATCTGCTGCTGTCAAGTCACCCAACCGGCCATTGTCAAGACAGTTAAATTTTCTTCAGAGTGTTTTAATTAGGTAAATAAGAAATGGTAATTAAATCAACATTACGTAATGTGTTTCTGATTTGTAATCTCATTTAAATTAATTAACTGACTCAGCCCTTGTTTAGTTTTTAAACTGCCTAGTTAAAAAGTGGAGCTCTGGGAGTAAATCCAGTTTTCATATAGTTGAAAGAAATTCAAGGACCCAGAAGCACTTCTTAGAACCAAAATAGTAATAAGCATACTCAGCTTTTCAGCTTTTTGTCCCATGCACAGATTTATCTTTTTAATTTAAATTTTGTTATTTATTTATGTAAAATAAATCACAACACTTATTTACTCAAAATATTTCTCTTACAATTTATAAAGACCATATGTTTCTTGTTTTGGAACCCGAACAACTTTCCCCAGCTGTGTTATAATATAAGTTGTGCATGGAATATATACATATTATATGTGTGTGTGTTTTTGTGTGTGTGTACATACACATTTGTAAGTTTTAAAAGGTTTATATTTTGTCATGGCCTGAAACAAATGTTTCCCTTACTTTATAATATAACTGAGCTTTTTCTCGACATATATGTTAGGAAGAGATTTACATAGGTATCTTGCCACATGTGGATGAATGTGAAAGAATGAAGTTTCTTTCCAAAACTTGCTGGATTCAGTAAGAAAAGATGAGATATGAACGCTTAATTTTATCCATCTGGAAGATACTGTGGATACTAGCTATAGTCAGAAACATTCAGCAGTTGTTCTTGGAAACCTAGAAACCTTTTACATTAAGGTATGCCTCACAAAGGGCTTTATTACAGTTTCTTCACAAAATGAAAAGCAGAAGGTAGAATGCAGTAAAAGACTTATTTGGATGTTCAGAGAGGAAAAAGTAGTTCATATTTGTGAGAAAAGATAAATTTGTTTGCATATACCTTCAGCCAGTGAATAAACTGGACACTTGATTATGTTGCATTATAGTGTGAAAACAAAGCTTGACTCTCATTTTCATGTACCACATCTAAGAACTTCTGCATAAATGTTGGTTTCAAGAAAGGCATGGATTTTACCACGGACTCTCAAGCAGCCAGGATTTCATTTTCTGGTGTATATTAGGGCAGTAAAGCAACAAGAGTTCAGGGAGATAAAAAAGTTTTCCACTACATAAGGCAATATATTTAGACACAGGATAATGATGAAATGACTATGAAAAAAAAAATAGTTTTGTTCAGTATGGACCTCAGCCAAAGGTTGTTAAAATCAATGGAAAGTTGCTCCAGCAAGCTTTGGATGAAGCACTTCATGGTAAATTACTTACAGTTGAAAAGCACAAAGGAAAGCACTGTTCAACAAATACTGTGTGATAGGACTGCATTTTCTCTTCTAACTGCATTGCATCTTCCACTAAAACACACAACATAGAAAACTGGATTCTTCAGCCTTTCAGAATGTTGCACTCATATGCTACTTCATGAGTCTAAACCATCACCTAGCAAAAAATCCACAAAACAGTCTATAAACATTAGCTCATGAGGTCTCTCTGTTCTTCTAAAGACAGATTTCCTAAAACAGTAAGCATGCCACCACACTATACACTAATTGGGGGAAATAAACAGCATTTAAACTAAAATGAATGTTTTTTACATATCATGTAAATCCCAAAATTAGAGCACTTCAGTGTGTAATATTTCTTCAAGTCAGCTAAGAACAGCATGAAGTAATACCTCTGCCATTAAAACCTAAATGTGTTTAGGAGACCAAAACAAAATTAATGTGTTCTTTGAAAAAGGAGGGAATACACTTAATGATTTGGACAACTTGAACATCACTGTAGTGTTTCTAAATACTATAATGTTTACTAAATGATTTTCTAATTTTGATCTATGATGCACAGACTTATAACAACTGTGTGTCACATATTCAGTTAAGGTTAAGACCAGTGATAAAACACAACATTTAAAATAACAGAATATGGAATGCACTAACAAAAGACATCAAAAGAGTGCTAGTTTGGTTTTGCATTTTTTGGTGGTTTTTTTTTTTGTGTGTTTGTTTGGTTGGTTGGTTGGTTTTGTTCGTTCCTTATTTTATTAATTGGTTGATTGTTTTTTTTGGGGGGGGCTTGTTCTTATTTTTTCCAAACGCTGCCTATAACCTGCTAAGTATGTCTTACCCTTAGATTGTCAACTGATCCCATATGCAATTTGTATTATTGAGATATTAACTTCAATATTTAATAAAGATGATATACTAGAAAACTGATACAAAACACCACAGCTCTGTATGTCCTTAAGCAATATATTTTTATCAAAGATCAAGTTTATGATAGCTATGTCTCAAATAACACTACATAGACATAATTTGTACAGCATGCTACTGTACTCTTTATAAAGTGGATTTAATTCCATCTGCCACAATCTAAAAATTCAGAGCAAAAATATACACTGTCCATATTCCCACACACATGCTATTAAAAAAAGTGGCAAAAGAAAAAATAAATCTACCAGTGGACACTGAGCAGATTATGTACAAGAACAAGCTGAGGAAATCACTCTACATTTTCATACCAGTGGTTCACAAACTTAATTGGAATTGCATGCGCATTTAAAGTCACCATGTTTATTTGCCAGCAGATGTGAGTCGCTGAAAAATAAATAATGAGAAGAGATAATGTATAAGTTATTTAAGCATCAACTATCAAAAAAATTTTGATGAATGCATTGATTTTCTATTTTGATGCTTTACAGCAAATAAAAATTAGAAGTACCTAACATATGTTATGCCACAGAAGAACTGGGCATGACTGACCCAGTTTTGCGTTTGAGGAGGAATGTTCTGCAATAAAAAGGTAAGTGATTTCTTTTAAAGCATGTCACCAATAAAAAAAGAAAAAAAAATAAAAAAATAAAAAAAAAGCCTTATACCTGGTCTTCAAAGTTTTAAACAGATCAGTTCTAAAGAGGTGGGGTTTTTTTTGTATTTTTGTTTTTTTTTTTTCTCCCCAGACTCTCTATCTCCCTACTAGCAACAATATTGCCACTTCAGTCATACTGGTGAAAGACTATAAAAATAAGTTAAACTCTATCTGATCATGTTCATATTTTTCTTCCCAAATAATTCTGTCATTTTGTGGCTGATGTCACATGGAGTCTTCCCTTTTGTAATTCTGTAACCTTCATTATAGGCTACACATCAGCATATCCTTCATTTATGCTAGTTTCTAATGAATTAGCATCATTTACATAGGCAAAATTTCCTGAAACTGGTACAATACAAACTGCAGTTCAGGAACCACAATTTAAAGTATGCTTGCTGGTTCAATATTCAGCTTCTTTTACTCTTTGTATCTCAACTTACTTACTAAAGCTGGCATGTGTTCTTGTAATACATATGCATATTACACACTTGGAAAAAGGACACTACTTTTTATCTAAAAAAGGAGATGTGTGGTTTCCAATTGCAAGATTTCTATTTTTATTGCTCTGTGCCTTTTTTGTTTTCATGAGTAAAAATTGTTAACTAAGTTAAAAAAAAAAAAAAATCAAAATTCTTACTGCACCTGGTAACTTGACAGTGTCTTGAATGTTATTTAACCATACAAAATTTCTAAGACTTGCTTTCTTACCTCAGTTCCACCACATCAGGACCTTGAGAAATCTATCATGTCTGATTTGGGTTGCAGCTAAAGAAAGTCTTGAGACTTAAAAAAACCTTGTACAAGCTTACTGAAAATACAACAGAAACTCAAGTTTCAGTTTGTGGCAGAGAGCAAAAAAGGCTACACCATCCTAGAGCTCCAAGTCTTGAAGCCAGAATGAGTAATCTTAGACATGCAATACATCTGCTATAACTGCAGGAATTACATGATTGTTAGAGGTCTTTTTTCATTTAAAAAAAATCACTCTCTGCTGGCTAAAGATATACGATAATAATCAATACAAACTGTCCCCTCCATTTTAATGTTTGTATATACGTGCGTATACGTGTGCACATGCTGAAACTGTAAATGCATATACCATCAGAGTTATCTTTACATATAAGCCAGTTTTGCAGAGAAGAAAGTCTAACGCGATAAAAATGTCAAGTCTCTTGTGCATTACTGAAAGAATGGGATCAAATGTGAGCAACAGCACTTTCACAACAGCATTCATTGCAGAACCATTTCAGATTTTTAGAGGCTTTAAGAGCAGAAAATAGTGACCTTTTTTTAGGAACATTACTAACCATTTTTCCCCCTCATGTACCCACATAGCAGGTTCAAGATTCAGTTCAACATCTTCTCATGTGTGTTTAAGCACTCAGATTTTTGCACAAGCATAGCTACTACTCAGCAAAAGCTGACAGCTCTGCTTTGTATTTTTCCCAAACAAATGCGTTAAACTCACTTGACCTGAAGGAGTCATATGAGACACGGTGTATTACACAACAGTATGCAAGTGGTGTGTATGCAGTGTAATTACAGAAGACCCTTTTATGACTGACTTCTAGCAGATGAAACACTTTAATGGAAACTGCAAGCTTCTCAGATTTTGCCTTACCTTTCTCTCTTCTGGCTGTCTCTCTCCTGTTCTCACACACACACACATACAACCTGTGATCCTCTAAAAAACTTCTTTGCAGCTCCATTTCAAGCCCTGCCTCCTTCTGCTGTGGTTGCTGCTAAATGTTTCAGAGCAGTGGGAAGTCAGTCTGTACTCCCTGAACAATTTACTGTGGATTTGGAAAAATCTCAAGACTAGAGTTCATTCAGAGCAGCTTATCTTTCAGTAGTTCAGGTTTCCACACCTTTTCTAAAATTTGCACTGAAATTCAAATTGGACCAATTGGCTAGTTAGACAATAATCTTTAGCTTTATGAACAGTTAAAGGAAGCAAATCTCCTAAGCCTCAAAATGCTTTCATGTTTTCAAGCAGTTTTCCAGGAGATGCTGTACATCTGGATAACAAAGAGTATCCCTTTAATGTCTACTTAAAAGTGAAGCACGAGTAACAATAGAGTGTTTTCAGGACAACTGAGTGATATCAGCAACACTGAGAACATGAGAAAATCCAGCTCTCTCATGAAATTCACCTTGGCCTAGGGCTGTGTTTCTCCACCCAGTGGGTGTGACTAACAGGCAAGCCTTCCAGAAGGCCTAGTAGTCACACCTCTCTTGCAGAAAACAAACCAAGAAAACTGAAAACAAAAACAAATGACTCTGATCCTGGGATACAGCAAAGTTAAGAAGTCTGCTCATCAGCATGCCTTAAGCTCTTTCCAAAACCCCTCCAACCTGAAGCTGTCCCACAGCAAGGTACATGTTTTCCGCTTCTCTCCCAGACTCTGCCCACACCGACAGTACAGCTTATGCTGCAGCACGGCTGCTCTCCCTGGCATAGAGCGGCGAGCACCCTTCAGCCCCTTCCCACCCCCTTGTGCATCCCACCTCTTGGGCTGTGCAGGAGGCCTGACCTGAAGCTCGCTTTTCCCTGAGTTGCCAAGAATGGTTGGTTCAAGTGATAGCCCCTCTTGTCCAGAACCCAGTCCCAGTGCATACCATGATGCCCCAAGTTGCTGTAATCGAACTACTCAGTGTGGAAGACTTTACTGAACCAGACAGTTTTCACATGATGCCTTTCTTTTCCACTGGCACTAGCATGCTTCCACTGCTGGGAGCCAAGCATGGGGCCTGCTGGTGAGGGCAAGCAACCTGACAGGAGCAGGGCCAGGCAACTGCCAGGCTGACAGCAGAGAGCAACCACCGGAAAGCAAGATGACGCCAGTGTGTTTTCTAGCCACGTTTTCAAAAATTAGTCTGGCATTAGCTGTACTACATAAACAATAGTTCAAAATTAAGTTCATGTAATAAAGTTAAAACACTCTCCGTGTCAAGCCAGTTTGTCTGCCACAAGTTTAAATCCCTGTGTCTCCCCAGGAAACACTAGCATGACTGTGTGACTCCTTTCTTCTGTGTTAATCAAATGAACAATCAAATCACTTCCATATGCATAGCTGTTGATAACAGCATGATGTAAGCATTCAGGAGATGGAAACAGCACACAAAGACAGACTGCCATGACAATAAGAATAAAACTAAAGCTTTATAGAAAGTTTAGTCTACAGATCACCACAGTTTGTTAGACAGCATGTGTATGTATAGAGGAGACAGCCCAGAAAACATGAGTCTAGGATGACTGTCAAGCTTGCAAAGCTACTCCTTCCCATACACAAGTTGTCTGAGTCACAGCAAGTTTAAGGATTTGCACAACTTCCACCCATAACATCTCAAACTATATGCCACAATCTAATTCAAGTTAGGCCATGAAGCTCATGTGGATTATAGGATATCACATGAGGAACTTTGAGCAAAGACATATATAAGAAACAAAAAAAAAATAAAATTTTTTTAAAAAAGCTGCCTTCCTAAATATATTACCAAAAGTCCCTTTTAATAATTTAATAATCAACAGATAACAAAAAAATAAAAAAAAACCATAATCTGCATGCTGCTACATTAAAAAAAAAAAAAAAGACTAAGATAAATATATGTAATAAAAATCATATGTTAGGAAATAACATGTACTAAGCAATGAAACAAATGAAACATTAAGAAGAAGTGCAGTGATAATGGTGCATAACAACAGATATGGTTTTGAGGCACATTCTTTGGATTAAATCTTTCCATGAAATTCGTAGGAGAGAACCACGATAAATTGACATGTATGAAAAATGCCTTAAGAAAATGCTTTTTCCTAGATTTTGTTATTTCATTCAAGTGCTCTTGCAGACTGCTGGAGTACATTCAATTAACATCATTTGCAGACTCATGACCAGCTCTGAAATGGCTTAAATCATTGGAAAGATATGGATTTGATGGGTGGACTGTTCGTTGGACAAAGAACTGGCTGGAGGGTCGCAGCCAAAGGGTTGTAGTCAATGGCTCTACGTCCAGGTGGAGGCCGGTCACTGTTGTAAAGGCTTTTTTACAGAGCAACGGACATGTGAGCAACCCAGATGAACAGTTCTGCTGAAATTGCTGGGAAGAGAAGCACTGTCAGCACATTACGGACTGAAGCTGCATTGTGAAAAGTAACTTCAAGATGTTACAATGTACCTACTGAAGGATAACAGGGCATGATGGCCTAGTAGTTGAACACCAATCAAATATTGTAGTTAGGGGCATGTAATTTTAATATACTCAATTGCAACTTGCCAAAGAATCACTAGAGAATCACCAGAGAGCACGTAATTGCTTCAGAAACATATATAATGTAAAAAACTGCACAATAAACAGCTTTCAGTTTTTTGCCTTTTGCCATCAGCTTGTGCCGTTTGCTTTTGCTTTTGCCTTTTGTTACTATTCTACGAATTTGCCGTTTTTATCTCCCGCAGGTCACAAGCGGTGTCCCCCAGGGGGTCCATCTTGGGACCGGTGCTCTTCAACATCTCTATCAGCGACTTAGACTGTGGGATCGAGTGCACCCTCAGCCAGTTTGCTGATGACACCAAGCTGAGTGGTGCAGTTGGTAGCCATGAAGGAAGGGATGGCATCCAGAGGGACCTGGACAGGCTGGAAAAGTGGGCCCATGAGAACCTGATGAGATTCAACAAGGCCAAGGGCAAGGTGTTGCACCTGGGTCGGGGCAATCCCAGGAATGTGTACAGACTGGGAGAAGAACTCCTTGAGAGCAGCCCTGCGGAGAAGGACTTGGGCATTGTGATTGACGAAAAGCTGGACATGAGCCAGCAGTGCACTCTTGCAGCCAGGAAGGCCAATGGCGTCCTGGGCTGCATCAAGAGAGGGGTGGCCAGCAGGGAGAGGGAGGTGATCGTCCCCCTCTGCTTTGCCCTTGCAAGGCCTCACCTGGAGTACTGTGTCCAGGCCTGGGGCCCCCAGTACAGAAAGGATGTGGAGCTGTTGGAGCGGGTCCAGAGGAGGGCCACCAAAATGATCAGAGGGCTGGAGCACCTCTCCTGTGAGGAAAGGTTGAGGGAGTTGGGATTGTTCAGCTTGGAAAAGAGAAGGCTCCGGGGAGACCTCATTGCGGCCTTCCAATACTTAAAAGGAGCTTACAGGCAGGAGGGGGACCGACTTTTTGCACAGGTAGATAGTGGTAGGGGAATGGACTAAAACTGAAAGAGGGGAGGTTTAGGTTGGATATCAGGATGAAATTCTTCCCTGAGAGAGTGGTGAGGCGCTGGAACAGGCTGCCCAGAGAAGCTGTGGCTGCCCCGTCCCTGGCTGTGTTCAGGGCCAGGCTGGATGGGTTCCTGGGCAGTTTGATTCAGTGAGCTAGTGGCTGGCAGCCCTGTCCACGGCAGGGGGGTTGGAACTAGATGATCTTTGAGGTCCCTTCCAACCCAAGCCATTCTATGATTCTATGATTCTATGATTCTATGAAAGCCAAGTTACATTCCTTACTATTTTGAAATCTGTAGAAAGCTTGTGCCCATTGGGAAGGAACACCTCCTAATTTCAGGGATTAAATACTGATTTTAACACCCTGTACTTTCAGTCCCTGCTAGCAAAAAAAAAAAAAAAAAAAAAAAAAAAAAAAAAAAAAAAAAAAAAAAANAAAAAAAAAAAGCAAGGTTGTAGGCCTTTGAGTGAAAATATTTGAAAGTGAATTTATTTTTTAAACACACACAAGTATAGCCCAGTCCTTCTCTGTGAAGGACAGATGAGTCAATGTAAAGGTCACAAAATCAGCATTATCAATCAAGATCATCTTGTTGATATCAGAAACTCCCAGGAGAACACTTCCTGAAATATTCCACAAAATGAAGCTCTGTGAAAACTCTGTAGCCATGTTTCATTTTCAGGTAGCTGAGAAGTTAACTATCCTTACCCTGACACTTAAGAACATCCAAAATATTCACCAAGAAACAAACAAAGCTGTATGGCTCCTCAACTCCTTCACTATACCTAAGGATCTCTGCCTAGGGGTTGCATGTAATTACTGGAATATAAATAACAACCCAGCAAAGTACAGCTGGAAGGATAGAGGCAGACATCCACCTTCAAAATATACAGGTGACAGTAGAAATTTCCATCAAAACTTATAGAGGTTTCTTCTGTTGCATTATTAAGAGCAGAGGGCATACACACAAGTGAATTACTCCCTGGTATGCAATGAATTCAGAATATGTGACTTTATGTGTGTGGAGTTAGAGGTGGTTGTCCACGAGCAATGTTTGACTCTAGGAATCACACTGTTATCCTGTTAATGACCTTGGCAGACCTTTCACCAAAGGTCTAAGTCTATCATTAACTTTAGGTATATTACTATATAAGAAATTGTTAAAGATTGACTGAAAGACAACTTTCAGCCACCTGTATGAATGCAAAAAAAAAAAAAAAAAAAAAAAAAACCCCAAAA
>VXAV01003334.1:190271-201679 GCA_013399715.1 Alectura lathami
TCCTTGCAATCTCTCTCAAACTTTATCCTGTCACCACTATATGCCTGGGAATACTTGTCAACATTGCAGTTTTCTCTGTGTCCATGAAAATATTTCTGGTTAAACAAAGTAAAACCCCATATGAACTCTACAGATTTCTTTCACAGCTAAGGGAGGCAATCAAATGCTGCTTAATATGAAGCGGTCTGTTTCTAAAACAAACAACCTTTCTCTTCTTTTTCTTGCTCATTGCTGTTACTTTAAAGAAACACCCTCTCTTTAAAGGTGTGCAAGATAGGTGAGAGGCTGAGCAGATGATGTATAAAGCGAATAGCCTTGTCTGAAGACTGACGGAGATACAAAGCTGTGCTTTGCAGCCTTGGCTTTGATGAATCATCTGAGCAGAATGCTCCCCTTACAATTATACCACTTTATAACTCATGGCCAACAATCATCTTGCATTTATGGCTACTTTTATCAGCTTTAGCACTTAGTCAGAAACCAGGAAATTAAAACATTAGATGAGTATCATAGTTGTGATAAGAAGCATCACAGAAATAAAAGTAGTAGACTTATTTTTCTGCTTCAGCTTCACAAGGTGATGGAAAGTTGAACCAAAATCAAGACAATAGATTTGGTTTGTGGAAAAAAAATGTTCAAAGCAGTTCAGGAAGTTTCATATTCATGTTGTCGAAGTTTAGGTTCTGAACAGTATTCATTACTAGAACTTCCCAGTTATAAGCATTATGGTAAGCTGTTGGTTTTTAGTTGGTTGGTTTGGAGGCTTTTTTGGTGTGGGGTTTTGTTGGGTATTTTTGTTTTGTTTTTGTTTGTTTGGTTTTGGTAGTTAAAGGGTCACAAACTAATGTAGCTGCAGATCCAACTACAAAGATAAGCAGTGCTGAACTCAAAGGGAGCCTGACTCCCAGATACAGCATACCTGCATGAGTAAGTGAAAAAATACTAGGCGGGGGAGGGGAGGGAATAAATCTGCAAAACCAGAAAGATTATTCTATATTTTTAGCACTTTGCATTTCACTGAGCTTTACTCAGAATTGCTCTTAAAATGTTCTGTGTTCACAGACTCTTTAAGCAGTTTACAAAACTGTAATACATACACTTCTATTGTCAAAAATGTTCTCTGTATTCCTGTTGCAGCTATGTTCTGTGTACTTTTCATTTAGCTGAACACAGAAGAATAGAAAGAAAACACAAATGTTGGCATAGGTAATTTCAAGCCTTAGTTGCTTGACCTTTTTGTATAAGCTTTTGGCATCTGTGACTTGGCAGCCTCAGTGAAGGCCAAGCCAGGACAAAGAGGAAGACAGGAAGCAGAAAGCTGGCCATGTCTCCTTGGCAGTCAGTATTGCAACAGGGTGAAAAAACACATCGTTGCCAAACCAGAAACAGTGGGGGAAGCCCAGATAGTTGGCAAGTCACATGCGGCTGTATTGTACATCCTAAACACTAAATGCCTGATAAACTGGAGTGCTATGCCAGAACCTAATCTATTTAAACTGTCTTCTGCTGTACAGGGGAATAATTCATTTGTCTTTATTTATGTGTTTCTTAAAGAACTGTCACAACATTGTTACTACCTTGTAAGGACTAGCAGCTTAAAATCTTTCTGTCACTATACTTGGATAAGCTTTCAGCACGTATCTAAAATACCCTCTAAGATAATGCCAAAGAAGGGGATTCCCACCAGCACACACACATTTTCTGCCCCAGACACCCCACTCCTGAGGATCCAAGCTTTGCAACATCCCCAGGATAACTGCTGCACACAGCTGACAGAGCCTAACTACATTTACCTCTCTGAAAATATTTTCTTAATTCTTGCCCCATTGGGAGAGCAGGACCATGTGATTTCCTATAGTTGTCAAAACATCAGGAAAATATCCAACTTCAAACCTCTGATTTGCATTGAGAGAAGTGCCTAAAGTGCCCAAAGTGCCTCTGCATCCTCCCAGTCCCAGAATGGAGGGAAGCTCTTTCAGGCTTTGCTGTGGGTACAGTTCCACCACAGGTGTCGGAACAGATAGGTCACCTCCAGGCTGCTGCCTGTGGCAAGGCAGTGCAGCAGTGGCGCTTACAGCCACAAAGGCAGAGGTGGGAATTTCAGGAACAGTACAAATGTTTCCATCCATCAGATAGTCAAGGCCCCTTTCACTTCAACTAGACCACAAATTTTAAAATGGGCTTGGCAGAGCATTGTATATGTTACTCTGTTCCCCAGGGAGACATCTCTTCCTGGTGGACCTGGAGATTTCATTACACGTAGGAGACCCCCAGAAACTTCAAGGGGACCCTGTTCTCTCAAATAGCCTTATCCCAAACCTAGCTCTTTATGAATCTTGCTGATAGAAAAACCACAAGAGCTATTTTCTTCCTAAATGAAATTATCCATGAAATTAGGGTCATTAGAGGTGACTGATACTTTCTTTATGGGTGTAGAAACATTTCTTACTTTTTCCTTTCAGATTGTTCACTCCTGTGTCCAGCCTTTTACTATTTTGACAATACGTTTTCTTTTAAGGGACATAACTGAATTATAATGCATCGGGTTTTTTAAATAATAATGCTGCCTACGGGCAGTGGTCGGCATTCTCACAAACTTCTGTGGCCAAATAAACGATAGAATAAGGATCTGCCTTATTTGGCCTTTCAAAATTATCAGTCACCAACAAAATATTTTTTTTTACTAACCATGAAATAGACAAAGTCTATTAAAAAGTTTCTACTGTTCTACTGCTAAAATCCCTTCTGTTCCCTGCTGTACTTGTGCTCATACCTGCTGTACCTGTACACCCCAGCTGCAGAAACAACTCTGAAAAACTGTGCTCCTAATTTAGGAAAAGCAGCTGGATAATCCCAATTTACCAGGAAGACTGATTTATTGATGGATTGGTAGAAGGTGTAAGGAGACAATCAATTAAAAATAATTATCACTTCCTACACTAGGAATCT
Source organism: Alectura lathami (assembly GCA_013399715.1). Lineage (NCBI taxonomy): Eukaryota > Metazoa > Chordata > Aves > Galliformes > Megapodiidae > Alectura > Alectura lathami. The sequence goes on from VXAV01003334.1 coordinate 193,221, forward strand.
AAGAAAATCTCTTGTAACCAGGAGACCCAAGGAATTATTCTGATTTTCTGCAATAATCAGTTTTGTGTGATCCCATCCACAAACTGTATTCCCTTCCCTACAAACAGCCTTTATAACCCAACAGTTTACAACAGTAGAGACAGAATTATCCTTATAACTAGACCTTAGGTCGTTAGTGCTTTAGAATCTGCTTTTGCTGAGTTCCTTCAATTCATTTTCCATATAGCAATAAATCTCTGTTGTTACGCTGTAGCACTTACTAACCTAATAGCATTTATTTGATGTTTACTATAAAAAAAAAAAGAGACAATACATTTATTTGGGAAAGAAAAAAAAAAAAAAAGCATTGTAAATGAATTCACTTCAATGAAAAATAGGAACAGGCAAATCAATTGGAAGAGCATCTTTTTTTTTCTTTTTTTATGACCTTTCACTCATATTTAGAATCAAACTTTCTGGAGTTCATGAAAACTACTAAAGTAGTTAATTTCCTTTGCTTGCCTTTGGGCCATAACACATCCTTTTAAAAACTTCTTGGTAAATCATGCCCTCAATAATGATCACAGACATTGTCACTTGTATCTATTTCCCTTCTATTTCTCTAACTTCACTTCCCTCATTTGAAGACTAAAGTAAAAATCCATGCGACAGTCCCCAACATGTTTCTGCACTTCAACTGAAAAAGCAAGTGAAGGCACTTTGGTGCCCTTTACTAGCCATAGGCCTGCCTCATCCTACCACTTTCTTGCCCTACACGTGCAAACACAAGCTGATCACTCCATGGGGCAGAGACCATTATCTATACTGCTATGGGACAACAAACAGCCCTTCTTTTGCTGCTGCTACTGCATAATTATCAACAACAGCAAGTAGCTTAGCCAAAATGCCAAATGAAAGCACACAAGATTGCAGTTCCTTGGATGTTAGTCCAAAACACTTCCAAAACAATAGAGACTTTCCTTACTTGTCAGCTTGTCCAAGATGAATCCATAATTCCTGGAGAGTATGCCAACCTAGATCTGTTACTCTGCTAACACTGTTTTGCCCAGATCCTGAATACAGAGCCCTCCATACCAGAGGCAGTGGATCCACCACAGAAGTAGGAGATTCTGACTGCTAGGAGGAACTCAGCATTTTAGCCTTTCAAAGTCCTGATGAAGCTTTTCTCCCATAAAATGCAAAAGGAATTACAGAGAGTTACTTTAATGTGTTCGATACTGAGTAGAAAGACATTACCTAATATGTCTTCTTATGTTATGAAGCATTAACTAGTTTCATGACACTCATGAATTAACTCATTAAGAAATTCTGTAACCACCAGTGTTCTGAAATTTGTGAAAAAAGATCTTTGGCTGCTTTTGCACATCGGAGGCTGAATAACACTTGTGGTATGATAATATTTTTCTCTTACTCTGTAAGGACAATTATTACCGCTATCACAGAATCATTGCAATTACATTCGTAAGAGCTTTTTCTCTGTAGCACCATTCTTGTAACACTAGGAACATTTGTCTGTTCTAATGATCACCAACACAAATGTCCTTCTGTAGGTCTTTAAGTGATTTCATTTCTTTCTATTAATATCCTGTTACTTGCTTTGGGAGAAACCAAAGGAGACAGGCCCCAATTAATATATACTTTTAAAGTGAAGGCTTTTAGTGAAGCCAGAGCTAAGGCATTTTAAAACAGGAATTGACACTTCCCCTTTATGACAGTCTAACATTTTCAATGTGCCTTACTAAATGGATAGAAAGCCCCTAAAATACTTCAAATCTGTGTTTCATAAACTGAACTCTAAGAGAAGTAGCAATAAAGTTTATTACAGACCTAAAGTATATGCATAAACCCGGTTAATTGAAAAGTGGGTGGAGAAGGCTGCCAAATTAAATGTTTACATTAGCACAGCTGTATTGTAAAAACATTCTGCCCCTTGCGCTTTGTAATTATAAGATATTTCTGGACTGTGTATCTCTACAAAGTTTATCTCTACTGCCAAGAGTGTTTTGGCACAGAGCGTCTGCAATTTTTGGCAGCCAGAGAACTCTCAGCGCAGGCAGTATCTAAAATGGCTGCCAAACTGTTATCCTGAAATGTCGTCGACCTACTGTCGTCCTGTGTGAAAGGCAAAAGCCGAAGCTGGTTTTAAAACCACTTGATTGTCTCAAATGAGGAAGAGAGCTTGTTTTCCCCACACACTCAAGACCTGGCAGCACGGGTCCGCAGTGCTGGATTCCCAGGGCACTGGAACGGGGTAGCAGTGGGAAGGCAGGCTGCTGCCAGAAGCATCTCTCCATTGGGAAAGAGTGGGGAGGCTGGGCTTCCTGAAGGGAAGTGCAATTATATTGTTTTAAATTATGCACAAATCATAATGCTCTTTCCCTGTGCCAGCAGCATACACGTTAAGACCCTTGCTCTTCTGCACTCTGTCACAAGGCACCGACAGATTCCCAAGCACCTGAGACATCCTTTCCACTGAATGCATCTGCACACTTTTAAAGCAAATCTCTTTTCCAAGCAATCAACAAAAAGGTACAAAATCATTCTATACATCTCAAGCCTCTGCTGTGTCAGACTCTGTATTTGATTTGCTTGGGACCTCCTTATCTACACTACTCTTGGCAAGAACTAGGAAAACTTACCTATTCTGTCTTAGGCCTGAATAATAAAGACGGGAGAGTATTATTCCACTGTGTTCATCGTCAAACACATAGAACTGGCAGATTTCTTGGGCCTGCTTACTGTTTTTTAATCATACCCAGCCTTGACTGAAGCAGACACTTTTCAAGCGTTGGTTGAGACTGTCTTATTGTTGCTCAGTCAGCAGCTCTTCAAGCATGTTTTACCTGGTACTTTGGCTAACAGTAGGTGATACTTGAGTGTATCATGATGTTACCACTGAATTTTCTTTAAAAAGTTATAAAACTACAGGGATTTTATCATCAGTTGCAATTAAAAAGAAAACAAGAAGTTGGTTCCACATAGGACAGTCCACTAGTAGAAGAATCTCAAACTCACTTAACGCTATGTGAACTGAAAGCTTGTCTTGTAGGTACTCTGCCTGTCTATTACCTGCTTTACTGAACTTCCCTACCATTAAACAATAACGTCTGAACAAGATTTTTTAATGAGAATGCAAGTCAGCTGACCCTTGAACTACTATGGCTGTATTGCATCCTCAGTAGACTTCAGATCTTCTTCAAGTCCAATCTGTTGTTTATAAACATTTTATTTCATTTCCAAGCTGTTCTACTCTATCGAGCAAATCTTTGTCCCTGGAAATACAAAGGACATTCACAGTAATAGTTATGTCCACACAATATGCTCCTGAAATTAGGGACTTTCACCCTCTGTTTAATTAGTAATCAGGGTCAAAGTCACATAGCTATGTAATTCTGATGTCCTTGTAAGTACCAGTGATTTGGGGTTAAGGTTCCAAAGAGCATGAGGACTGCATCAGCATGCAATTTCTATTGGTCTCTCCTCTATTAATATTTAATATGTATATGTTTAAACTGTCCTCTACAAAAAAAAAACAAAACAAAAAAAAAAAAAAAGGACAAAACCAAAACACAGTTAGCAAGAAATTATCAGTCAGATATGTGCAGAGACATCTTCTTTGTCACTTGCTTCTTCCAAATAATCTACTATGGTTAACATCCTGCATATAAAACTCATGTAAAAAAAACTCATGCTGTAATTTTAATGCTGCAGGAAACGCCTCTACATGTTAGCAATTCTATTGGAACAGAAAAGGTCCCTACCAATTGTTTCGCATTTTCCCTGTCAACAGCATTTGGGTTTCTGAAGTGTTCAAAAGAAAGAGGAATGGAGGCATAGTGCTTTTTTTTTATTGACAGTTACTGTTTGCCTATGATGGTTTCCTTTTGCTGAGAATTATCAAGACAGGAAAAATCAAAGGACCTCTATAAGGATCATCACTATAGATTTTTTAACTTAAATGGAATGTTGTGAGCAAGACCTCCTCTTACTTTGTATTCCTTAGCTAACAGCTAGCTCTAAATTCCATACAAATCTGTTGGAGAGAAAACTGAAATATGTACTTGATTCAGAAAAGAGGAGACAAAATTACAAGTTAATTCTACTTCTTGCATTACATTTTGTTTATTCTTCACATCTAAAAATCTCTAATGTATCTCACCTAAAGTATACAAAAGCTGTATGTGTAAAACACAGACAGATGCTCAAAAGTCTAGATATCACAGTCAATATTGGGAATACAATTATTTCTTAACTCTTTGGACTACATGCAATATCACTTTTTATAGTCTTTAAAAATCTAGTTAGCAAATAGAGTCTCTGTTAACATAAGAATGCCTCCATTTGATGTGGAAAATGTATTCATGAGACAATTGTCCACTGGAGGCGATCTACTGAATGAAGCACCTCCTTAGGAGCTTTGCTCACTAACTACAGATGTTCACGACCTTCCTAAACTACATCAGGTCTGTACACTGCAAGAAGTCCTGCAGTTCTTGTGCAGACCCACTGAGGCTGAAGGGAGGAGTGAACTGGTCAGAACTGCAACCAGTGTCCTGAAGCATTATTCCCTGCAAAATACTGTGCACACCGTCACCGAACCTAGGAGAATCACTGCAGCATCCTTCAGCAAGGGTCATTTGCCCAGCAAATACTAGTCTTTTTACCTCTGGATTTTCTTCCAGGAAAATAATAGAAATGAAGGTCACAAGATCTTTTTATTATTACACCAAGAAGGAGCACACTTTATGGGTTTCCTTATACACGCAAATCCTTGTGATATTTTCGGCTCAAATTATGTGCAAAGCACAATTTCTTTCTAAAAGAGCAAGCTTTGAATATTTCAAACGCAAATGATAAACCTTGAAAGAGAATGGAAATTTTTTTGCAGACTTAACTGTTCTCAACATCTGTTTATATAATAACTATTTAAACATAGTGAGGCATTTTTATTTAAAATTTCTGATTCACTACGAACACTTCATTCCATTTCTATCTACTGAATTTCCCTTCCACATTTCTTTCTGTATTTCTTACTGATATTTTAATTGAAGCTACAGGGTCTTTTGCTCTTTATTTATCAGCTTTAGGGGGAAAAAAAAAAAAAAAAAAAAAAAGTCAGTTTTTATCAGTTTGAAAAATGCACCCAGGGACTGAAAATATTAATACTTCTCAGTGAACTATGGCATTAAGAGATCATTTATTTACATTTGAATAATGAAAGGGAAAATAAGAAAACAACGTTCTTTTAGAAACATATTCACATGTCTTTATGCAATGAAACATTCCGGTTCTTGTTCCCAGGTGTTAAAAATACTCAAGACTTTACTTAGTCTCATCTATTTCATTGTCTGAGTGAATTATAAATTTAGGAAGTGTCTATGTATAACACAAAATAATTCCATTGTCTGTTGAGAAGAAAGCTTTGAAAAATAACACTGAAGTCACATCAGATGACTGGCCTATCAGCAGCTGGCTTCTGGTATAAATTTTGAAGCAACCTACATCATATTAGTTCCTTGTTTGTCTTGTACTGTATGCGTCGGCTGCCTACAGCTCCAGACCAACATAGTCCTCACAGTATTTCTCCTCATCTTCTGGAATGACTCATTTGTGGGGGGGATACACTAGAGTCCAACAAGAAGCTTTCAGTGCTTCTTTTTCTGCATCAGAAAAGAATATTCCCTGAGCCAAAGGTGGGGTCGGGGCTGAAGGGAACGTACACAATGCAAATTTAATATCCTTGCCCTGCTAAGTTTTAGATTATAAAAGGAAAAACACAAAAACTTGATTAATGAACATTAAGAATATCATTGTCAAAGACTTAACATTTACTTGAAGGCAATTTCTTGAAAATATGGCTTTAATTGTGCATACATATTTTTATTCATTAAAACAAATAACCAATAAAATCCCGCACTATGGTGTCCCAGACTCATAACACATTAATAAAGTTTCTTAAGGGTTTTGGCAGGGAGCCAGCACAGTCCATTAACTCCTTGCAAGTTGTAAAAAGAAGTAAAGTCATTTCAGGCTGCTTTGTGGTTATGAATGAAACAGCAGGTAGTCTGTATGGAAACGTCAGTTTGGATGTGGCATTGGTAATGGATGCTTTGCTGTTCAATCAAAGCAGTATGGGGATAAGTTAATGCAGTGAATCAGAATCTAAATCCTGATGCACCGCAAAACTAATTTAGTTAAAAGAGGAGGGAAAATAGCAAAAGATTCCAAGTAACGAAGATCTGCTTGTTTTCCTGGTAGGCTGTCACCCTGCAACAGTGTTAACCTGTCCACTGTCAAACCAAAGCCTGTACAATAAGTACAGTTCTAACTGTTCGGTAAGGCTGCTTAAAAACATCAATTCCATTTAGGGTATTGTTATTTAAAAATAATATAAACAAATAAAACACCATTTTGTTTTAACATATCTTTTTCTGTCTAAAACACACAAAACATTCTCATTTTCTTGTGTTATTCTTTTACACAAAGGAGCATAAATAACTTCAGCAATTGGTAACTAAGTGGTTGTCTTTAACTCTGTCAAACAAGTTGAATTAAAGTGCTATACTTTCCCCTTAAGCTTTATGATACCATCTGTTCTCCCTTTTCATGTCATTAAAAACATTCCCCTTTGGAGAAGGCATTTAGTGTTTTGAGTCCTTTTTAGAGGAAACAGCAAAGTTAAATGGTGATGAATATTCTGAGAGCCATACAAGATTTTCCAAGCAAGGGAGCAAATAGGTCATAGGATTAGAGCATTTTCCTTAAGGTGTGGCCCGTTTTTCCATTAAGCATCAATATATACTTGAAAATTAAAAACATGTTCTGAAACAACAGTATATTAAAAAGGTTTCTTTGAAAGAACAGTAAATGGAAAACAACTTGTGGAACAAAAATCTGTGCACTCCTTAGAAAAACAATTAAAATGTCACAGACTGCTTACTGATGCTGCAATAATAGCTTTGTGCATTTTGACGATAATTTCAAACTCAAAACTCAAAGTTACATACAATTTCCGCTGTGCAAACATCCCTGAAGGATGTGGGAGGGACAACCAACTAATCAGCTGGAATGATGTATTAATCTTTTACCTCTGACAGCCCCAGCTCAAGAGTGGCTTAAACCACAAATGCAGAAGTTGTTTGTCTAGCACCTAGTGGGAATTTGTCACATTACAAAACCATAAAATGTATTAAAATTAGCAGTGTCTTCACAGAATGCCAAGTAGTGAAACATACGGGTTGTTGAGGCCAAGGGTGAAACCCAACAGCACTCACCACAAATGCATCTTACAAAATAAATGACACAACTGATTCCATGATTCCAACTGATCTACCTGCCACTGGGTACCAAGTATTTCAACCACAAATAGTAATGATGTACTTCCATACCAAAGATAGTTTAATACTTCCAATTGCCAATATGTAATATAGTTTTCAAAGACTCATTTATACACCTGAAAATGTACTCAATTGCTTTACATGATGTGAAAAGTTTACTGGGAATCATACCTTTCTGATCCAAAGTACATCATAAAACCTGATTACCTGAAGATTTTCCATTGGATGGAGATGGAACTTAAGAAAAGATATTGAGATGTTAAAACAGATATTAAATCATGTAGTCCCAAATACATTTGAATCACAAATGTGTACTGAAATCTATTCAGTAAATGGCATCTGTCAATGACTCCAAGGTAAACTAGGAATAATACTTCAAATTCCATTAGAGTTAATACAGATTTATGTGGCCAAGTGCAAAGCATTGCCCACAAATCATGTTTCACACACAACTGAATTTCAGCCATCTCTGAGGTATGCTTTTTAGCTGTGAATGACTCACAGACACCACAGGTTTTAAGCCTAACCTAATAAATTCATACTGTTGAATACACATCTGACTTGTGAGTAGTCATATTGCAGGCCAGTGGGATAACTTAAGCAGAAAGTAAGAGATTCTACACTAGCTTTCTAAAAAAATTAACTTACTTACATAAAAAAAAATCTGCAAATTCTAATATCAGATCTATCAATTTTGCTATTGTATAAGTACTGCATATGATTGAAACTGCACTGAGAAATTAAAATCCGCAATACATGCATCTAAGTTGAAGTCTTTCAAGCATGTGAAAGGACAGTAAAATTGATTAATCTGAAACACTTCCTGCCTGTGTTCTCCTGAAGTGGGAGTAGAAGGTTGCCTGTGAAAAGTGTTTTAGAAAATCCCCCTGAATTAACTGCTGCAAAAGATTATTTGAAACCTTAGGGCATGTCCATCTTCCCAGAAGTACTATTTTGCACTAGTATATCCAGCACCATAATTCACAGGCATGGAAACCTCTAACAAACGATAGAGATCTCAAAAAAATTACCTTCAGCAGTCTTTGCATAGTTCGGATCTGCAACACATTTTCTAAAATGAAATATACTGGTTGTGTGTCCTGGGTAATCTCCCCTTTCTAA
>VXAV01003334.1:220103-236335 GCA_013399715.1 Alectura lathami
TGAAATTTGGCAAGAAGGACAGAGAGAAGAAAAAAAATAAATAAAGAAAAAGAGAAAGTCTTGCTTCTTAAGATTAAAATGTGCAACAAGTGAGACAAAGAAATGTCATCCTTACTCGACAGTGTCCTCTCCGACAACCATTCTCCAAAGTGAAGCACTGTCGGTACTGAGCTGCTAAACAGTTAATCTCCAGTAACTCCACTACAGAGCACTAGTGGCAGGCTGCCCATCATTCTCTTAGACAGAGCTTGTCAGAGAAAGTAGGGCAGCTTGTCCAGCCCAGCAGTCAACTGATTACTAGTGAGCTCAATGGGGCTTCTGGCCAACCCCTGAGACTGCTGCCAGCCCCTTGGGTACTGAAAGGCCAAGATCCACTGTGGCTCACTTTGCCAGAATCACATGATGTCAGTGCTTCTTTCTCCTGACCAGAATAACCAGTCATTCAGGTTGCTGCAAACGGTATGCAAACAAGCAGCATTGGCTCAGCAAGGCTTGTGCTTGCCTTAACTTCCAGGGGCTAGGCACACAGGAAGGTGCAGGAGTGAGGGGGTCTGTTCAGGCTCCCTGACACACCTACACAAAAACTACCACAGCAATAGCACCAGCCAAATTCCAGTCTGGGAAGCGCATATGTATACATTTTTAAAGGAAGAAATGACACCAAATCAGTGGTTCTGGTAGAGATGAGCAGACACCAGGCAGATATTTACAGCTACGTATATGCAACGGAAATGAAACTCCTAAAATAAGCCAGAATAGAATGTATATTCACTTAACATCTACGGAAACTCAGAACTGAAAAGAAATAATTAAACTGATGCCAAAGTGATATGCTTTCCATAAAGGACTTCTCTCCCTGCAAATTGCACTCCAGTCAAAACAGCCTTGTCAACTTTTATCTGATATACTCAAAGTCATACATCATAGTGTAGATATGCAAAGCACCTGCAAATTGAAATGCAGTGATCATGAAGAAAAAGAGCTATATTTCTTTTCCACTTTAAAAGCTTGTAGGTTCTTTAATAACACTCCCCTGACAAGGCAGCTGAGTTGGTAAAGATTCTGAACACAGTCACTGCCTGGTCAAGTGGAGCTAGGCCAAGCAACGCTTTTCCTGCAAAACACAGGCATATGTTTAGAAGGATAGTCCTCTGGACTTAATGGAGAATAAGCAGGAAGATGAGTAGAAAATATGAAATATTTTCAGAAATATGAAAAATATGAAATATTTTCAGAAAGAGACTGATGAGTATCACCTGTACCCTTACATCATCATAAACCTGTAGCAACCATTTGCCTCCAGCTTCAGCTGGGAAAGTCCATTGCTTCACAGGCCTGGACACATATTTAATTTACAAACAAAAGGTGTAGAGAAAAAGTAAATTTAATGTTTGGTCTTCAGGTACCAGAGTGATTTTCACAAAGCCAAACTCTGCTACCTTTGACCACTGTTACTAGTATCTCGGTGTCTGATGCAAAAGAGGCAGTGATGCAAGATACAAACCAGCATGAGTACAGTAGTAAAATTGGCTTTAAACACTGAGCCAGAGCCTCAGGCCCAACACTGCTGCCCAGAATAGTTTGGGAAGCCAGGAATTCTCACAACACAGAACTGGAAAAATAAAGTGAAATTAAAAAAAAAAAAAAAAAAAACTGGCTGACAAAGGACATCAGGATGGATGGGTGGGTGAAAAACGCAGGTGGGGTTAACTGCAACCACAAGCCCATTTGGCTCACATGCCTGCCCCTGAAGATGTGTGCCAGCGTCTGACTGCAAAAATGCAGGGACTCCCTTTCATTTGGAGGACTACAGCCAACTTCCGAAGTAGGTCTAACAGTCAGTAACTTCTCCACTTTTAACTCATCCGTGTTCACCCTAGTGTGTAACTTTCTGGAATTATAGGGCACATTAAAAAGAGCATGGCCAGCAGGTCGAGGGAGGTGATCCTCCCCCTTCACTCTGCCCTGGTGAGGCCACATCTGCAACACTGTGTTCAGTTCTGGGCTCCTCAGTACACGAAAGACAGGGAACTGCTGGAGAGAGCCCAGTGGAGGCCTACAAAGATGATTAGGGGCCTGGAACATCTCCTGCACAAGAAAAGGCTGAGACACCTGGGATTCTTCAGCCTGGAGGAGACTAAGAGGGGATCTAATCAATGTATATAAGTATCTCAAATGCGGGAGCAGAATGGACGAGGCTGGACTCTTTTTGGTGGTGCCGAGCGATAGAATGAGGGGTAATGGGCAAAAACTGGAACATGTGAGGTTCCATACAAGTCTAAAAAAAAACCTCTTTTCTGTGAGGGTATCAGAGCACTGGAATAGGCTGCCCAGAGAGGCTGTGGAGTCTCTTTCTCTGGAGGTATTTAAGATCTGCCTGGATGCCTTCCTGCACAACCTGCTGTAGGAAACCTGCTTTTGCAGGGGGTTGGGGTAGGTGATCTCCTGAGGTCCCTTCCAGCCTCTACAATTCTGCGATTCTGTGATAGCTTTAAACCCCAGCCAACAATCAGCAGAAGCACAGCGCTCTGAAATAAAAACAGGTGTGTGTTTCTCAGATTTCTTTGGCATCAGCAACATCCTTCCCTCCCCTCCAGCATTTGAGAGTTTCGACAAGTGACCCTTCTGTCTTTCCGCTCATGTAAGGTATAAGGGTATAAGGTTGCACCTACAACAACCACTTGCATTAACTTGAAAAAGAAGCTAGGACTGTAAAAGGAAAACAATCTGTCAGATTCCAGAAGTTAAAAAAGTAACAGTACAGCAGTAACCAATAGAGACATAAACTGTTACTCAATTTGCAAGATACAAGAACTAAAGCAACACTTGGTTTGTTTGGTTTGGGAGGAGTGAATTCTGCTTTTCTTCTGACATTCAGATTGAATACTTTTCCAACTGCTAGCAACTCAGCTTGTAGTGCGTTTTCTTTCACATCATGTTAACAAGGTGTAAATCACACAGTACCAGAGACCCAGTAATGAAGAATGTTTTTCAGAGTAATATAGCATACCCTTGGGAAAAGCGCAGTACAACAGTTATACCGTATACAAGGTAAGCATGTATATGACTGACAAAAGTACATGACATAACTCAAGACTAACAAGTGAGATTCAAACACTCTGGTCTAATCTTTTAGAAATCTGAGTGTATGGCACCCACAGCATGGAGCTGGCATTCAAGATTTCACTGACTCAGCATTCTCTTAAATTCCATGCATGGTAATTTCTGTTCTTCAGTTTACCTCCTAAAAAAGAGAAATGATAAAATTTCTGTATTCACCTATAGAAAAAAATGTATATTTATAATGAAATATGGACTTCACAGCCTCTAACAACTTGTTCTGTGACTTCATCTGGTCCCATATGTTATGAAATCCCCCCAGTGCCGGATATAATCTGTCATTCTGACATCTCTCTCTTGCTGCATATATCCACTGCTGTCAATCCCAAAGATGACATTAATGTAATTAGTGGTATAATACTAAGGGTCAATTCCAGATTTCAGGGTCACTATACATTTTGGTTCCTCTCATTATCCGTTCCTTGCAGTAGAGTAGAATAGTAGAACATATGTGCTTCATACAGAGGATGTCTGCTGTTACTAAATACATTGTTATTCTCAGTTCTCAAATACTACAAAACACAGTAAATGCCACAGGACAAACTGTGCCTTCGATTCAATTGTTCTCCTTTACCAGTCCATATTTTTCCTCCGAATTCTAACCTCAACTTCACTAAATTGAAGACAAGATTAAGCAAAAGGGGGGGAAAAATTGATTTTTTTTTTTTTTTTTTTTTTTTTTTTTGCTTAAAACACAAAGTTGCAAAGTGTTGCTATATTCAGATTTTGTTGTAAGGTTTTTACTTTCACTGAGTTCATACAGCAAGCATTGAGCTGCAGTGTAATATCAGTCATTAATACAATCAGGTCAGAAAAGAAGTTAATCATAATTTTGCTCATGGCAGAGACTCCACTATGTTTCTTTTAATTTTTGCAAAAATACGCAACTAACAGTGATGGAAAAATTCTGAGTGAAGGCCTGTCTGAAAACCCTACACAGGCTGGCAGTGGTCAAGAATCACAGTAACAGTGTCAGTAACAAGTTCCCTTTTTGGTGCAGAAAAACAATCATTCCTTGAACTGTGCAGTCTCTCAGGCACAGTGAAACCAAAGGTCAAAAAATGTAGGAGAAAGTAATCTAATACTGTAATGAAGAGAGAGCCAAACCACAGGACTGAAACAATCCCATCCATCGAACACCCTGGCCTTTAGTCTTGTAGTAAGCGAAGCAGTGCAATGGTACAGGTCCTTGCAGGACTCATGGGGCTCGGGCAGAATCCAGTCACCACCATGCCCTGTGACAGGGGGACACAAAATGCAGCACAGGGAGCTTGGACACTGCACAGGGCCTGGGCAGTCTGCAGAGCAGGGAGACCAGGGCAGCAAGTCCTCAGCAGCTGCTGAGGAGCACAGCATGTAGCAGAAACGAAGCGGTTGCTCCTGTCTGTGCCTTGAAGAAATGCTCTGATTTTTTTTAAACTGTTCCATGGCAGACATTCACATGACTGCATGAACAATACACCCAGAGGTGTCAGGCAGCTGAACTGCCTTAAAGCACTGTACTTTTTTAACAGTTTTTTCTTTTTAAGTCTACAGAAAGATGTTTTGAGGATTCATGGAGAGTTGAGTTTTAAGGAAGGAGTGAGGAAGAGACAGAAATTAGCACTGCAAGCCATATCTTATCAACAAAAAAAAAAAAAAAAAAAAAAAAAAATGAAAAGCAGAGTAGTCTTTGAAATTCCTCTTTGAAAGTAACTGGATACCACCAAGCATATTAAATTACTGTCCTTAATGAGATTATTTAGTTAGCGGCTCTCGAGTTTGTCATTTTTCATTTGTCTGTATGCTTTGCGGGGTTGAGGCACCTGCCTCTACAGGAGTTGTGCTTCCTGCCCTTCCTTTCCCCCATACACGTACCCCCACAACCCTGAAAGGATATTTCAATCACCACTTTGATAAAGGAGATCTTTCTGGCATACAGGTGATCTTTTAGCAGATTAAGGATATTTACTTTCTTCCTGATGGATCATTCCCAGAGATACCAGCAAAACGCACCCTACGCAATTAGTTTTCACAGGTGGTTGTTTTGCCTCCAGTAAAACTGCTTTCTTTCTCCTCCTGCAAGTCATAGCAGAGCAAACATATACAAAAACATTTCAGATATGAAATAAACACTTTCATAAAAGCAGCTGTGATGCAATGCATCATGTCTGTCTGACCTGAGTTATGGAATGAACTTTTGTTGCCAGGATCAAAGATGGTATGGAGAGAAACAGAGTGCAGGACAGGGCTGGGAGAAGATCAGGGCTCAGAATAGCACAGTGTAAAATAACCCCAAACACTCAAAGGGTAAATGCCTGCTTAGTGCAAGCACACACCCTCTGTGTACTCTGCTGGACAATCTGCATGACCGGACTCATGCTGCTGTATAAGACAAATCAAGATAGTTGTCCACAGCTTACCCTGTACAGCTGGGATTTAGGAAAAGGCAAGGCCCCAACACAACATGTGCTGCAGGCAGCACTGTACTTCCCAGATGATAACAAAAAGTGCATCTGATGCTATAACTTCATTTGTCATTGCCTAGGAAAGTATAAAAGAAAAAGTCGTTTCTAAAAACTGCTTTCTCCAATTTCCAGGAATACACTTCAGTGTCAATGGTGAAATCTCAAACTAAACGTTCATTAAAGATGTTTCTATGTCAACGGCCTCAAACTGTTAAACAACAGGGGTTCAGACATTTTTTTTTCTTCCCCCAAGGTCTTTCAGGAATGCAGTATATATAGATTCCACTGTATTGTTTAAACATCTGCAAGATTCTTCAAAAATTTTTTGTCTTTTTACTATTAGGAGAAAAAAATTAAAAGACAAATCAGGCCTTTTTTTGTTAAACATCTCCTTCTTTATGTGCTCAATGTATAATGCCTTCAAAGATATTCAGGCTCCAAAACAGACGTTGATCTTTTACTAAATTTCTGTATGCAAGCCTAACCATGAGGGACCAAGAAAACTACTCAGAAGACCCTTGTACAATGGAGTCTTCTATAAGGTGCAAATGGAACAAGAAAATTCTCTCCTTGAAACTTGCTTCACATATTTTGTTTTCTCTGCAAAAATGCAGTTAGACAAATTTATATAAATATGTATATTTTGGAGGGCTTTTTTTTGTTTTTTAGTTTGATAAGCAGGGTTTTGCTAGATCGTGAGTAATGGACATTGATAGGGAGACTTCAGATAAATGACCAAAGGAATAACTTATTAGAAAAAAAAAGTTTGAAAACACAAATCTGAAAATTTGTAGAACAAATAGTAGCATCATTACTAAAGCACCAGCAACGTGCCTATCCACAGCCAACTTACTCATTTGGGAAATTAAAAGATACTTTTACTTTGATTAGCTTTGAAGAAATTATATAGTTAAGAGAGCATGAGAAATAGATTCCAGTCCTTCTGTTACAGCTACGTTTGCTTATTAAAGTTGCACACCTGTGCAGATTGACTCAAGGCAAAAGTGCAGTTGAGGACATAGTTTGGCCTGTTTGTTACTGGTAACAGATGAGAAGGAACAAGCCCCATGAAGCTGTAACAACTCAGGCTAAATTTGCAAGCTGATAGGGCAGAAACCAGACAAAGATATTTTACACTGTGTTGCTCAGACACAAACAGTGAACTGTCCGTTCTCAGACTCACTAATTTTTAGAGTAACAGCACACTGTAGCTACTGTCATACTAATCTCTGCACAGCAATTAATAGTGTCATCCATATGGTTCCTGAAGATAAACTAAGCTAACTCAATTGTTATGAGGCAACCAAAAAACTCTGAAGAAATGGGTGTTGGATTTTGTGTTACTAGGGAAAAAAAAAAAAAAAAAAAAAAAAATNTAAGAGCTTGTGATTGTCTAATGACTAATGGCTGCTGACCACATCAATAACCCCTCTAAAAAAACTTTCACAGCTTTGTGGCTTGTGGCTTCATTATAATTTCAATTCACAGAAGAAGTAATAATAGTTAAGACAGTCAAAGAGAAATAGCAGAGGACTGCTTGCCTCCTCCATTCGCTACTGCTATTTCAGTAAATTATAAACAGGTGCTCGTCCCCTCACTCAGATGGTTCTAAATAGACTCTCATCTTCTAAAGGTGTATCATATCAATTAATAAACACAATATCATCACATCTTGTGTTTGAACAGAATAACAGATAACCAATACTTCTTTATCCTACTTTATTACCATCCTTCTACTCTTCTCTCCCCACTCTACTCAAATCTAACAGGGTTTTCCTCACTTGCCTAAATGAGGAAGCACTGAGACAACAAGAGGGAAAATGTTCTTATTAACTCCAAAGAGGACCTCAAAAGATCATAGTAAAAACTGAAGGAAGTCCGGCATAGTTCCAGGACTGGAACACACTCCAAGCAGACAGCATCTTCTGAGAAACTTATCCGCCGAAGTCTGATGTGACTGTAAGTCAACATTTGTAAACTGAGTCTTTGCAAAAGGCTTGGACTCATTCAGGCATTTTTTTACAGGAACAGCAACCAGCATCCTCTGACATCGGTATAACCTCCATGCCAAATTTCAAGACTTTACTCCAAAGCATGGAGGCGCCATAGCTTCTCCATAATACAGCTGTAAAACACATTTATTACAATCCAACATATTTCTGTTTAATCTCAGTTTTGGAAATATCTAATCCAATTTTGCTAAAACTTTTAAATAAAATTCAGCTTGAGGTGACAGTCTGCATGGAAAAGTTAAATCTCAAGTAAATAAAGTTTGACCAAGTTAAAAAGAACTGGAAGCACACTTTAAATGGGAAAATCCTGGCCATCTCAACTCGTAACAGTGTCACCAGCTCCACTTTAAAAAATAAAATAAAATAAATGGATTTGTTTAGAAAAAGAAAGGGGAAGTAACCACAACTTTAATTCAGACATTCTATAATTTTAGTAATGTGAATAGGGCAAAAGTCTTTATTTGAAACAAGAGCTGAAAATATCTTTCCATACCCCTGCCAAACAGACAACGAATAGCAGCCAAGCTTGTTATCCAATGTGGATCTTTACAGGGTACAGTGACAGTGCTTAGCCTCTTACAGGATTTGTCTTTGAAATTATTCTGGCTGACAAACTTTTGGATACAAAATAAGAATGAACAATCTCATTTTCTGTTCAGCTGCTTGAGGTATGCCTGAGCCATGTTTCTTATAGTGAGAGGTACTTCTAATTCTCTGTTTTTAAGGAGTGCTTGTGGATGGGAATGGTGCTTAGCTGACTTTTTATTATTGCTTTTGTCTTTCTGCCTACCTTCTCCATAGCGATATGAAAAACACAAGGACAGATTCTATGATTTCCATGATGAATGGAGAGTTTTCTTCTCACTTCTGATGCATTCTAGAAAGGCACATAATCATAATGTTCTCTGTCTCTTGAAAGAGAAGGCTCTTTTGTGACTCTTCCAGTGACGTTAGGAGGAAAATACCTTCTTACAATGCGCTCTGTCCAATTTTGCACCAGGTAGAAAAAAAAAATCAACTATTAAAATACTGCCTCTATTGGACGTTTTCCATGGCTGTGTATTGTAGCCTGCCTCTGAGGCCCACTGCTAAGACTGAAGACTGAACAAAGTAGTTCAACCTGGCAAGCGATATCAAGGAATTAGCACATTTGCCAACTTTATGTAGTCAAACCCAGAAGTCTACCTCACATACAGTTATGTTATTTACCATAAAGTAGCTGCTAGAAAAACATTATGGGGAAGGACTGAGGCTAAGATTTCAAAAACACACAAAGATTATGAAATAGCTTGCTATCAGTTATTTGCCAACTCAGATTTCAAGAAGTTAATGAAATCAGAATCTCACGACCTGTGTAATATTATAAAAAGAAATAAGGAAACTGAAAGCTACTAATGAATTTCATTGAAAAAAAGGTACTGTGAAGAGCAGTATCTTACTTGATCTAACTCAGGGAAGTGCAACAGAACAACAAATGACACAAACACAGATGTATTCCTGCAGCTGATTTGAGCATAGGCTATGGTTTTGCTGAAGTAAGTCACAGCCTCTAAACAGGCAACTGTTTATACAACTGGCAAAAGTTTCTTTTGTAGATCTGGCCCTTGCTTCCTAAGAAGGTATTCCAGGAAATGTTGTACTAGGGATCTTACAAGATCAACCCAAAACTTTCTTTCTCTAAATGGAGCAGAAATAGCATAAAAATTGACTTACTCGCAGTATTTCAGTATTTCTGGTCCTAGAAGTAAATATGAACAAGATAATAATGACACAAAAANCCCAATTAATTAATTAATTAACTTGATACTTTCAAAATGCTGCTGATTCCAGATTGACTTTAACTAGTTGGTAAACTGTTACTTCAAGCAAAGTTCATCAAAACATCTAAAACCCATTCTTCTTGAATCACGATTGTTGTAACAAACCCTAGTATCAAGGGTTGCTTCAAGGCCAGAAAGAGCTAAAAAGTTACCAACCTCTTATTCAGGATTTTCATGTCTACTTATAACCAGTTAACACTTGCTGTCACCTCCGGCTTATTCTCTGTTATCAGCTACCAATTATTTTTCCAGGTCACTGTTTCTCATATTTGTATTTATTCCTTGCTCCATGCAGCCTTATATAAAAGACATATGAAGAACATACGGACCAGTCCAGACTGCTCAATGTCAGCATTTTGCTTGGGTTTGTTTTTCTGTTGAATTCTCTCTCTCCCATTGTATCTGCAAACTCTATCACTGAAGAAGGTTTTACATCTTACATGAAAAGTGGTTAGCTCAAGAAACTGTTGAAAGAGACAATGATGATGTAGTGTCTCCACTGATCACCAGCTTCACAGGACAATATTCAAATCGCATTGTTCAAATTTATTACAGAGGTGGTAAGAGTCATCTTGAATAAATACTATAATAAAATGAAAAGTAATTGGAGTTTTACCTGTGAAGGAACTTTTTATTTCACTTACACTATTCCTACATTTTTCCTCATGATTGTGATGTATTGTGCAACAGAGAAACAGGAAGACCATCAGAAAAACAAGGAATCATGCTGTAAATATATAGCTAATCATTCAGTGTGTCACAGAATGTGAAGTATAAACTGATCAGGCCTTTTTTTTTTTTTTTAATTTTCATTTAGTTCTTTTTCAGACAAAATTCTCACTAACTTCAAAACTGAATTCTTAAGTCTAATTCTATGCATGCACATGAATAAGTGTGAACGAGACATGAAACTAGCATTATTTTGGAATTCAGTTCAAGGACTGAAATCTAGGTGTTCACATCTGAGACTTGCCAATTAAGGGAGCCAAACAGATGGAAAAAATTGAATTATTGCCTGAAGGTAAGAATTGATGTATGGAGAGTCTTACAAACTCAGCTCCATGGACTGACAAGAAAAGTGACAAACCAAATGCATCTGGGTCAACATGCTTGCTATGTGAACATGTACAGAAAATGTGCCTTCCTGTTGTCTCATAAAAGTATTTAGATTACTTGAATTTTGAAACACTGCTGTATTTTGTTCTCTCTTTTTTTTTTTTTTTATTGTATTTTACCATTTGCTAATCATATAAATCCTGAAGGGATAATGTTTTCAACAAGTCTTCAAGCTTCCACCAACTTTCTGAAGGAGTACAAAGAAAAACAATACTGTTCAAGGTTAACAAGATTCTTAGACACAGCATTAAGCAGCTTGCCCTAGGAGAGGAGCCCCTGTCCCAAAGTAAAGAGGGATGCCCTCCATGCAGAAGTTTAGGCTCTGAGAGAATATAACTGTATTTGAGGGGAACAACTTCAGTTTTCACCCTTTTTTTTACCCAAATGAGAGATCAGTAGTTGTAAAAGTATTCTGGAATTAAACAGAGAACAACATTAAAGACAGACGTAATTTCAGGAGAATAAGCTATCGTTTAATCAATCTGTATTTCTAAATTCAACTGTATCTACCATACCAGCCTTACAGCATACATGTATATAAAAGAATAAAGGTAATTAACAGTACATACCTAACCATCAAGAAATGAACTCACAATACAGAAGCATTTTGGATGTATTTTGCATGCATTTTGGATGATAATAATGGCTCACATATAAATTCTTAGCACTACAATATGAAGTGTGTAGCACATATATATTTAAAAATTCTTTAAATGAAAAGTAAACAAGTAAGCCTATCGTGCTCAGGCTAAATAAAATCATATCTAAGGCACTAAAAAGAACATTCAGGTAAATAAACTCTAATTTTGAACTTGTACGGCTCTCACTATATTTACTGAAGAAGGCTACCAAAGTTCACAAGTCAAACTCATCCTAAATCCTTTAGCGTACATATTTGTACAGAATGTGCAATTTAAACCTTATTCTTTTAAAACTACCATTAACCACATTTTAAATGTCAATGAAATGTTACATGACTTGTATATCTTGCCATGTAGCAGTGAGTTTCCACGGTTAGGAAGACCATACTTATCTGTCCACAAAAGAATCAACAAAACATTATTTCAGGTTACAAATAAAACACCGATGTAAGAGTCTCATAACATCACCTTTTATGAACTACAGTCACTGGGGTCTTGTGATATTTTTATATCATATTTAGTTTAAATAGTCTTTCTTTTAAGTCATTTATAATATACATACATGCAATCCATAGATTTCTGCCCACAGAGTGATTTTCTTTCTCCACATAAATACAATCTATGCGTATACAGATTTGAAAGACAGGATGGAAGCTCCAAGTGCTTTAAGAGCCCATTATCAAAAATTATCCTTGGGCAATAAAACCCCAGACCATTGGCTTGAGATCAAGTTAAAGAAAAATGGGATTATACAACGTAATCAAGAGAGAGAGGCGGAGAGATGTGTTCTTAAAAGCCTGAGATCACAGAGGAAAAAAATCTAGAGACAGTAAAAGACAGATCAGCTTCATTTTCAGTCCAATCTACTTTTTTCTTGCATAAAAATCCACTGGATTTTCAAATCACTTCCTTATGAAAAAGAAAAATAGACTGATATTTGATCTTTGTAATTTTTAATAAAGAAAAATAATCGTAAAAAAAAAAAACTATATCAAGAGGTGACAGGAAACAAGACAGTGTTTTGTCTTAAATTTGCACAGCCTAATTTATAGTAATAAAGCAGGACCTAAGAGTTCTGGTAAATGTCAGTGCAGTCATGTTCATTACATATGTTGATAGGTATGAAGCAAAGTCTCTGTAGGCCTTTCAAAAATTGCACACAGCCCATTTAATGCAAACCAGAAGTCACTGACTGCTGGATGAACATTCGGTTTCATTCCCATATGGATATTAAGACAAAGGGGGAGGGGGTTTCCTCCCCTTTTACTTACAGTCAAAGGGTGGGTCTTTAGGAGTAAGCATGAGGCCAGCGAACTATGGATTTGGTTTATGGGAAGACACCTCCCCACCAGCCTCCCATTCTCCAGCCACTGCAGAGAAAGTGCCTGGGCTGTGTAACCTCCTCCCCCTTCTCGCATCTGCCTTGCCCAATCTCGTCTGGGCCCGCTCCAATAACAACATCTGCTTGGCAGCTTTTCAAACCCATGGATAGTTATCTAACTGAGGCTTTTGTGTTGCACTGTTTATTCTGTGTGAAGAAATGCCTCCTTAGTTGAAAGAGTACTTTAGAAAATCTGTGCAGCTATTAGCAAGTGAAGCACAAGGCTAATAACCCCCACCTGCTCATCAAATTAATTATGACATCTGAGCCATTATAACTCAGAAAGAACACACGACTGCAGACTTGTCATATGTAGAAATAAACACACTTCACATTCAGGGAGACATACGTAAGGCAAAAAGTTCCAGAAGAAAAATATCTAACCTTCCACTATTCAGTTTTTTTAAAAATGTGCATTATTAACATCCCAAAGGGAAATCTAAAGCAGAGAAGCTGAGACTGGATGAAATTTTCCTGCAGAACATATCCCTACATATCTGTATGGGCCTTATGAAGTAAAAGAAAAGGAAAACATATTAACACAATGTTCTTCACAGCAGGACTCTAAATCAGCATACTCTTTCACGCGAAATCTTGTTTCCGTAAGATTCTATAATAACCTGGTGGGAGAGGTACACATATCATTGCTTCTTTTTCTCCCAGAGTTTAATTACTACAAATATAACATGCATATCTTTAGTGAAGATATGTTTTCAGACTTAGTAAGGACTAAGATAGGGAAATTTGTGGGGGGGTGGAAATTAAACTCTAAGCTAAAATTTCTTTAGCTCTGGCAAATAGAAAAAAAAAAAAAAAAAAAAAAAAAGAAAAAGAAAAAGAAAAAGAAAAAGAAAAAGGAAAATAAATAAAGTAAAAAATTCAAAATGTTAAATAATGGTAAGTCTGATTCCACTAAGCTTAGACCATAAGGGATAAAGCACTGCCATATTCCATTTTCGGGTATTGCCTATTAATCCAGTTATCAAAGTTAACAATGATAACACAATGCAGGTAGATGACAGTTTCATTCTTTCTATCACAAGATCACATGTATGACTTCAGCTGAAAAGGTAAAGAAATGCATTCATTTGTTACACTTTTAAAGGTCTCTGTGATTTGTAGACATGGTGTTCATTTTCTGTAATCAATGGTGCTTTTCTGGGCTTTTCTGGAATGAATTAAGACTTTTAACTGTTTAAGATACAGCAAGGCACCTCACCATGTACTTCATGGTTTTTATTTGTAACGTGTAATACATGACTAATTAGTTTTAAGTAATTCTTAGACTTTTTTTGTTATCAAAATAAAGTTAGAGGTAAACAAACCATTAATACATTTATGTGTGGTGTTTAAGTTTTTGAATAAAAAAATGTCAGGCAATAAACACATAAATGCTGGAAAAAAATGTTTATCATCCATTAATCCCAACTCATTCTTCCTCAAAAACACTTCCACAAACACATGGAATAACTGTGTAATTTCTCTGTTATAATAAGTCTACCCTCTACAATGAGTCCACCCTCTCTACAAGTATCAGTTTTTTTATCAGTTAGAGGAACAGAAAATATTTTCTAAATAAGCCATGAAATACAACTTGATATTGCTCATTACGAGTCAGCTTCACCTACAACATTTCACCCATTATTATGTATTTTTCATTCTGCAGGCAACCACCATCCTTGGCAAATAAAGACATCCAGTATTATTTCTCGTGAAAAAAATGCTACAAAGTTAACTTTCAGACAAGACTATACTAGTCTTCTAGCATCTTCATGTTCTTTAAGTAATATGTATGTTGATTACTGAGAAAACAATTTTGGAACCTCATTCTACCAACAGAGTTCTATTTGTTTTCACTTCACTTTTATAACTTTCCTATTCAAGAGAAGAATTTTTTTTTCATTTATTCAACTTTTTCTTGTAGCAAAAAGCTGAGATATGTAAAAAGAAATATTAAAAAGACAGTCCCAGATTTTCATTGCCAAATACAAGAATGATATTTATCATAGAAAATAAATTCCTCTCTTGAATGTGTCAGTGCTGCAAAACCATAATAAAGCATAAAGAAGAGATATATTCATCACACTGGCAGGCTATTCTGCACAACTTCATATGCCTGAGAGAATGAGGTTCACATTCAGTCTTCTCCAAAGCTCCACTTCCTGAGAAATCCTCTTCACTGTGGACTTGCCATGTCGATATTAAAGCCTCTGACAAAACTCTGCATAAGTACAAAGTCTGTAGACAGAAAAACCAAGTGTGTTTGTCTTTGTCACGCTCATAATCTCTGACTGCTTGTACTGCTACCAGTGAGTCCTGCTCCTGCCCTCTCTGATCCACCTGCAAATGTGGCTCTCTCACATCCAAAAAAAACAAAAACCAAAAAACAAACAAACAAAAAAAACACTCAAGGAAAACTGTGAAGAAATAAATCAAAGAAGAGCATGGTACGCTCAGTAGTCTCACCGATTTTTGTCAAATGGATTATATAATAAAATGGAAAAATACTACATATACAGATATTTAGGGCTTGTTTGCTTTTTTTTTTTTTTTTTTTTNTAATTCAGTTTCAGCAATGCACTGCTTTCCTTCTTATTACAAGAACTCAAAAGGTACATATTGTTGTATAACATGTTGCCCTTCAAAAGCATTTAAGCGTAGCTACAGAACACACTGAATCTGGCCTGAATATGTTTGGGGTTTCTAATAGGAAAGAAAAAGTTGTAAGACAGAAGAATTTTGGGTGGTACCACCAAGATGCAAAATATCTAGTGAATCTGGATTGCATCCTTACACTTTAGCTATTTTTCCCAAAATACTATCCCATCAGAAATCAAAGCAGAGGCACAGAATCTGTGTGCTCATGATTAAAACTCACCAGACTATTACTTGCAAACAGAATGTCAGAATGGAAAGAGTTAATGCTAAACTGGTCAAAATATTTCTAAAGTTATTTTTTAATAACTAGTTCCCACAGTTATGGAATTCCTTTACCATGATGAATAATAAATACATATTCCAGAAAACAGAGCTAGTGTAAATGAAAGCTCACGTACCTGCACACAAGCACACACACACATATATTACATACACTTTGTGTATGCTCAAGTTCAAGACAGGAATGGTATGTACAAAAGTGTGATCTGTGACAACCGCACATGAAAAACAGTCTTACACAGAATATTCTGGCATATTACTAGATTTAGCAACATTATCATTGAACCCTTAAAAATGCCAAAGGACATGCCAGAGAGAGTGCGTCTTTCTCAAAATTCCCCAGTTCCTAGATCTTTACAAAGCACACTGCCTCTTGTATCCACTTAATCTCTGCACACATCTCCACCCCTACTTCCTTCCCAATGGTATGTGCTCTTGAAAACACAAATGTTCAGGTTTCCTGGTACTGAGCTAAAAAGGAAAAGTTCCACTCCCAAGAGGCAAAACTAGAGGCTCTTGGCGCCCTTGAAGTTGTTAACTGCAGTACAACATAATGTGGCACTTTACCATAATTAGCAAGAGGGAAACAGCCTTTTTTTCACCTCCAATGGCATTAAAGCGATAAGGCAACATGTTCCAGATCGTATCTAAAGGTGCAAAGGTGTTTGATCAAGAAAGTGATTATATTGACAGAGAGCGACTTTTTGTGTAACAATCAGGAAACAAAAACAAAAATTGGAGCAACATAAATCTGCTCA
>VXAV01003334.1:236645-246997 GCA_013399715.1 Alectura lathami
ACTTTTTTCTCCTTAAGTTTTCATTAAAAAAAAAAAAAGCTGAGACAACACATACACTGTACAAATATGGACCCATAATATTCCAACAAGTT
The DNA here is from genome assembly GCA_013399715.1 of Alectura lathami. NCBI lineage: Eukaryota > Metazoa > Chordata > Aves > Galliformes > Megapodiidae > Alectura > Alectura lathami. Next base: position 236,738 of record VXAV01003334.1, read on the forward strand.
TCTCCTGATTTTATAAATGCTCTTTTCCTCCTTTATTTGGATAGATTACTTCTAAAAGTGTGACTTTGGGTATTTGAAATGGTTTATACTGGAAAACTTTAACTTACCAGTCTTTTGTAAATATCATTACTTCTGTGAACAATGCTGAACTACATATATTTCCATTATCTGTCCATCCAGCTGTTGCCCCTGTTCTGTAAGTCACTTTTAAATTGAAGATTCAGAGACGGTACTGTAAACATTTACTTATTTGTAGCCATTTGTCATTAAAATGTAGATAGTATTGTCAATATCTAGTACTTCCTATAGCAATTTTGATTTAATAGAAAATGAAAAAAACACATTATGAATTCAGTTTACCCTGACTTTGTGCGAATGGAGAGGTGAAAAAAAAAAAATAATAATATTTAAAAAGTAGAACATGAAACATGCCTGCTAATGACTTGAATCCTCCAGTTACAGACCAAACCATGACAGAAGCAGTACAGTTTCCTTTTGCTGATCTATCAATGTGCCCTAATGCTTTTCTAAAGGAACCACATAAAAGAGGGAAGAAATTGTTCAGTTAGCCATGCCTACTCATTCTGGGTTTCTCTGCTGAGATTATCAGCCACTTTAGCAGCATTTTTCTGTAAAACAGGCATCAGTCCACCATAAACCAGACTAAACCTTCAATCTTCTCCTTTACACCCGTGAGACCACATTCTTCCACAGACAATTCTGACAGAAAAAAATCTTCTAAATTTTAACTGGTCAATCATAGTACTAGTCTTTTGAAAGCAATTTTCACCATTTTCACACTGACACCTGGCCATGTTCAGCATCATTAATTAGCATGCACTTCAACCACTACAGTGCTTGGAATGAACACTGCACAAACCAGCCTTGTGGCAACCCTCCACTGAAATACACGACATCAGAGAAGGGTACATCCAGCACAGCCTTATCCCTGCAGGCGAAAGAGGAAAAAACTCCAAGGGTACATCATTTTTCATGTTTTCATACATTCTGCCTCTTTGATACAGCTTCCTCAGGTACCAAAGATGAGTAGGATCTGCCACTGGTAGAAAATGAGTAGCCAAACATGTTGCCCTGCCTGTAACTACACTTTCTATTTCTATTCTGAATCATGCTCCACTACAGATTGTACCAACAGGGTGTATGTTTCTGGTGCTGGAAGCCAAAATTATTTTTAAAAGCAGTGTAGCTCACTGTCCTTAAGCCAAACCAAAACTCTGACAGTGCCAAATGTGGCACCACTGCCAACAGTTGTCTGCTGTTGGAACATACCACCCATTGTGGGATCATTCTTCCTCTCTGTCTGTGCAACAAAGAAGCTGGGCTCAGTTTGCTGGGAGTGACACACCAACACTTTACTCAGAACTGCAGACTCATTTTTGGACATGGCACAGGCCATTTCCCCTCCTCCTCCAGTCTTCAGCTAACTTAAATGTTTTTTTAACTACTTTAAAAAATTTAGGCATAATTATGAACACAAAACTACATGTACAGAACTAGTGGACTTACAGTTTGAGAATGAAGCCACTGAAAATAAAAATTTTATTTATTTACATAAGAACACAATCTCATCTCTTTTTCTGGTTGACCAGAAAACCCACTTCTTTTTAAACTCATAGACTTCAAGAAAAAAAAAAATATTTTTTTCTTCATCTGCTTAAAATCAATATTCTAAGAGTCGAACTTGAAAAACTTGTGCCCAATCAGTAAGATGAAAGAGAACACAGAAAACTTAAAAACCTAGTTCATAGCTTCTGAACTCTTATATACCTTGTTATCAGCATTTATTGACAGTTCCAAAACCGCAGCCTCTGAAATACCACAGTAATTTCCTATTTTAGAAAGAAGGTAATATTGCAATCTCCAAGACAGCACAATGCAATAACCATGGAGAAGTGCAGATTTTATGTTGATAACCACTGCAGTGTTATTTATCCAATTGTTTGAAAGTATCTTACAAGCATGATTAAGCCTTACCAAGACTGAGAGATAAGGAAACTTATGAAGAGTTTTAGTCTAAAAGCCAAGCAGCTGAGGCACCTACTGATGTCCAAGGGAGTTGTCTTTGACCTCCAGTCAGGCAAGAATTAACAAGAAATTTAGTAATGAAACTTAAGAAGAACCTTACCCAAATTCTCAGAAAACTGATAGCATAGAACCCATATTCCAACAAACAAGAGCTAAGTCGGACACTTTACACTATGAATTAGTGTGTATAAAATAAAAGCAACTATTTAAAGTATTTGAGAAATCTATTGAAACGAAGTGTGTATTGCTTTTATTATCAGTCATAGAAAAATAATGATTATTGTGAAAATTAAAATGGAAAGGTAGGCAAAGGGTCAATCATAAATAATTTTAACAGAAATTTATCTGGTTTGAAGTTAGAGATACGTATAAAAAATACATTCATGATATTGGATGTATTTTTGTGATCTGTAACTGCATAATGGCATTAATTATAACATACATTTGCATGGCATTTCCTATGCATTTGTTCTACAATTCTTACTCCCAGTTCTTCCTATGATTAATTGTTATCCTCGCAAAAGTCACAACAAGGGGAATGCTTTTTCTACTAAATATTCAAGGAAAATGCCTAATTTTATTCTAGGCATTGTCAATGGAATAAAACTATTTTTAATCTTCTTTTTAAAAGTCTCAAATATGGAGAACATATAAATAGCTAGGTTCTCTCTTCAGCAGCCCACCCACAGCATTTACATAGAAAAATAGGGTAGCTTTTTGCTTTTGGAGGATCTTGTAATTGCTTTCAAGATGTATTTCATTTAATAACCAGTCTACACTGGGCGGTCAGTCGAGCATTGTCCAGAGTTAGCAATGCCATCATATTACTAAACTCCTCCAATGCAATAAACTTCCCTGCACAGGTTGAGGGTGTTCACACAAAGAGCTACTACAAAGTTTTTCTGGGATGCAGAAGGGTAGCTACGTTTGCAGCTGTGCTTATTTATCTAACTTTAAACTGCTCTCCATATGGAGAGAAAACCCTATTCCCATTTTAAGGATAACAAATATATCACACTGCTAACTGGAGTTTCTCTATTGTTTGGGGGGGTAAAAAAAGAGTGCTGGCTGAAGAATGATGGCGTTTAATTCTGGAGTCTCCAACCACATCATGAATGTAGGCGAACATGATGTTTTATGTCCAAGGTTTTGAGATTAACAAATCAGTCCTGAAATACCAAACCAGTTTCCCACACAGATGCTAAATAACTGTTTGCTCACGCTAATACAGATTTCACTCACATGTCCATGATTTAAACTCGCCCAAAACCTCTGTTGAAGAAAGTGCTGACATCTCATTGTGCTTACATATATAGCTATGTTCAAAAACCACACTCAAAGCAGAGCACATTTGTTAAAGCCTTTTCTTCATATACCTTTGCAAAATTCCTTTCAGAACACATATCAGATGCTTTGTATATCTGATATATGCTTAGTTTGGAGGAAAGATGGAGGACAAACAAGAGAGTCTCACTTCTGTCTTCTTCACCTATGAAGGGAAGGCTGAATGCCTCATGGCCTATGTAGTGAATGGAGTCTTCTTCCAACAGGAAAGAACATCTTTTTATGCTGACTGAACCGGGTGTAGGTGTCCAGGTGTTGGCAGTGGGGTGTGCTCCTGAAGTAGCCTCTATGGAGAGACAGAGGGGCTGCACTTTGCCAGACACAGATGGCTCCATCTGCTTCCAACAGCCCCAACATAGGGCACATTGAGCCTTCCAGCCACACTGGTGGCACCTCTGGGAGCGGGTATTTAAGAAAGAACAAAACACTGCACAACAGAGTGAGGAGAGAGGAAAAAACAATGTGAGAAACAGCCCTGTGAACACCAACGACAAAGAAGGATGTGAAGGAGGCTCCCGAGGACCTCGGTGGAGAAGGTATTTCCCTGCCACTCATGCAGAAGACCACGTTGAAGCAGACATCCACACTAACTCTATAATAATTGGCAATAAAATACATTAATATTCCCTGAGTCATGACTGTCTGCCCATGATGGTAATTCTTAACTGATCCTTCCATGTCTTTATCTCAATGCACAAGTTTTCTCCTCCTACATTCTTCCCTTGTCCTGTTGAAAAAGCGGAGTGAGAGAGCGGCTGGGTTGGGATCTGGCAGCTGGCCCAAGCCAACCCATTACACTAAGAGAAGTGAAAACAGGCTTTGTGTTTTTCACCTTGTGACAAAATACACTCTACTGGACTGCCTGTCCTGGAGTGGTGTCCAGACCAAAAGCCGGAAGTTCAGGTTATGCCATGAATTGTCTTTCATCACTCATCTTTCATTACATTTTGAACACTCTCTGCTCGCCAACTAAAAAAATACAATGCAAGATCTCAGGCAACAGTATTTCCACATCTAAGGTTTTGAAATCTAGGAAAATGCAGATTTCTATCTAGGTTTTTATACAACATCTGCCATTGTTCTGCTGAAGTATGGGCACAAGCATGAAGCACAAACAATACAGATGTAGCTACCTCACTTTCTTGTACATACTGCAAACATAAAAAATACATTTTTTCACCAAAATATTTGTCTACCCTAGCAAATTTACCAAAACATCTATTCCAGTATAGAAGAATATCCTTTTTGAAAAACTGGGGAAAAAGTGTCTTTCTCTTCTAATACATTTTTCTCACTTCTAAAACACCTGTGACCACAAAAGTAATTTATACAACACTTACTACTTCAGAATAAATTACTTAGGATTTTATATATTTACTTGTAGAGTGGCAATGAAGCATGAAGTAAACAAGATTACTCATTTAAAACTAAAGGATAAACTCAAGCCTCTTCAACAAAAAAATAGCTGATCATTTTGTGCTGTTTCACTGCATTATATTTCTAACAATTAGAAAATTACACGAATTTTTTAAACTTAATCTTTTCTACCAAATCAGTTCCCAGACTAATTTCATCCCCTGACCACCCAAATTTCATCCCCCGACCACCTGCCAGCCTGAAACACAGATCAGCAAAGTAGTGAGACAGGCAACCATCAGTGCCATGGCAAAAGAAGATTGCTGAGAAGAGTGGACGTGGGGAAAGGCCCCTTTATGAAGTGATTATCAATGAGACGATCTCAGCCTTTTCATGGGATTCCACCCCTAAATTTATCTGAATATTTGAAACACGTCACTGTGAAATAAAAGATGTGCCAGAATGTGAGGCGACTAACATAAGGAACGATGGCCACTATGGAGGAAAAGAACTAATTTCCTGAATGTGGAATTCACTTTATGCAGGAGTTTGTACTCTGCTTTTGAAGTCTGTAAGCACTAGTCAATCACTATTCTAAAAATTCAGAAGAAAGAATAAAAAAATAAAAAAAAAAAAAGCATTTGAAAAAGGCAATTCTGACTAACAAGAGTTCTTCATAACCAGCCCACTTCATATGTTTTGCCTCTGTGAATTTTATGTTACTGGAAACACCCTTTCTTATACACATACGCACATGTGTGCACACGTGAAAACAACTTCACAATACACCTAGAACTCTTGCTAAATGAGTAGGGATACAAAATCACTCCATCTCCAATTCAAAAATAATGCACATGGTTTTCTGGCAACGTTCATGCTATGTCTCCAGACACTTACCGCATGCACACAGGCAAACAGTATAGAATTTTTGAATCAGTAAGTCATTTGGAAGAACCTCCAGAAGTGTGCCGAGGCATGCTTCTGGTGCTGTGCCAAATTATGTGCTTCTGTTTGCGGCTTTCAAATGTGGATTAGACAGATGCACAAGTATGTACTATTTGGCAAGTAGTGACAATGGTCTACTCTCAATTTATTAATTTAAGCTTTTCTTAACTTTTACTAGGTGAAAGTAAAAAATAATGACATACTGGTTGGGCTCTATCTTTATTTCCCTTTGTCATCTTCATGTTCATTTGAGAAAGACAAGAAGCTTCTGTAACTCCAGAATGTCCTGTTTATGTAAATCTATTTCATGAATTTCAAATAGAAAGTTCAAGTGGCAAGTACGTTTATAGTGGAGGGTGCAATCCTACTCACAGTTATTCTGACATCTCAAAAAATTCTGACAGTCCCACTGTGGAAGTCTCTAATACTGCAATTTCTGGCCACCAATCTCTCTGGAAATTAGTTAAAGGCAAACTTATTTGGAATGTCATAGTCTTGTGCCTGGACTGTGCCATAGATAAATACAGACTTTTGCACAATACATAGCATGAATTCACAGGCTTATCATAACAAACACCCACAGAGCTCTTCCTTTTCTTACTACCACAGGCTTGAATGACATACCTGGGGCATTACTTTCGTTTGTCTGCAATTCAGAGTTTGAAATACAGGAATTTCAAAGACAGTTTTATTCTAGATTCTGTAATCATTACAACATTCTGCAAATAACAGACTTTAATCTTGATTTTAGTCTGAATTTACCAGGAATAACACTAATGCCATTATCTTCTATAAATCACATAGAAAATGCCACACAAGGTCAATCGATTTACAGTCTGTCACCTTCCTCACTTTACAGTAAGAATAATAGTTGAGTTACATTTGGAAAAACATATAGAAACCAGGAAATTTGAAAAAAAAAAATAATAATAATGTATAAAAGATTAGATACTGACAGTGGCTCACTGTTAATTGAGTCCAACGTGTGAAAGCTACAGAAAGATTAGTTTATACAGCTGCTGCTATTTGTCAAAACATTGCTAACAAGGTACACATGTTAAATCTGAGCCTCTCCTTTCAATCCTTGAAAAAGAATGACCACACTAAACTCTATGACAAATATTAACTGAGAAAAATCATTGTTACTTCCTGGGGAATTCAATGATCTTAAATAATTTTTCTTACTTTATTATGACAATTAGTATTTTTGAAACAATTTTTCCATCAAATAAAAAAAAATCTTACACAGGATTCTTACAGAGGTAAGAACAGAAGGAAACTGAAGATTAAATCCTGGTAAATTCTTCTCCATATCTCCAAAAGTGTTTAATAACTACAGAGAAGAAACAAAATCCTGTAGACGATGCCAGTAGAAACTAATATATTTTAAATCAACTATCCACAACACAATAAAAGTACAGTATTTTGTCCTGTAAATAATGGTATCTTACATTTATTCTGCTTTTTTACAAGTCCCAATAAAATCAAGGGGACTACAAATTGAATTAAATGAGATACCACTACAACAAAGAGTCACAGGGAATAAAGTAGTCTAGAGCAAGTCTGTCACTCCATGCAAACAGGCAGCCAGGTCTTGTGAAGATAATTAACTGGAGGCACCCTTAACACTGCTGAGCTAGGTCATGTTACAAGGGTGGGCTACATTGCTAAGTGGCAGCTGGGTACTTCAAAGGGAGCCTGCTCCAAGGCTCAAGCTGGATCTGAAAGCAACACTATCACCCACCCCTGACACATGGCTTGCCTCATCCCCATCACTTGACTTGGAAAGAAGCTATTTCAGAGGTCAGTGTTCGCCACTCCCCTGTTCACATTGCTGTTAAAACGACGGGTATATTTATGTGATATTTGGTTGGCAGCCATACGCAAGACCTGACTGTGCCAGGAGCCAACTGGCCAGAACAGAGTGCCTTGTAGTTGCTGCAATGTTCTTGGCTGGATCAGTGCATAGAGAAAGTTTGCTTCTGTCTACTTACAAAGCACTGTATAAATACATCCTAATCTTACTTCAATTTTTCTTAGCTATTGTCAAATACCTTTTAGCACAAACCACATCCCTGGGAGGTAAGCTCAAATCTGCTTTCTGGAAGAATTTTGGGACTGCATTACAAAAATACCCAGCTGTAGTATGCTTCACTGCAGCACCCAGAAACATCCTTAAAAATGTACTTCTGCTCTCCCACCTGCAGCTGGATGCCAGCAGGATGGTAGTACCATGCATGCTCAGTGCTGAAGGGAATTTGGTGCAGTCTCACAGAACCAACAGGAAACATACTGGTAAATACCAGTCCTAAATTCAATAGCTGAGAATGCAGCAATGTGGCCCATTTGAATGGAGACTGGAACCAGACACTGAATGTAAGCATTTCCTTTCAGTTTTGCCATTGATCTTTGGTTTGGCCTGATGAAACCTGCTAAATACCTTAAATGAAGAAAGTTTGGTTTTACAGGCCTCTTGCTGTCTGTCATATATACACTTAGACCACTGTAGCTTCAGGGCAAGAACTCTCCTGTGTGTCTTTTTGGTTATGTTTTCCTCATAACAAAAATAATGAAAGATTTTCATCTTTTCGCATGCTGTAGAATTTTTTCAAGGAATTAAGTATTTCTTCTGCTGGATTCAAGTTTGGCTCAGTAAGAAAATAATATTTGAAAAATCTCATGATTATGGCACAGAGAAAAAAAAAAAAAACACAATAAAACTATATTCTACATACTCAAAGAACAACCAAATTTAACTGTCTAATAACAAAATATAATTATACCTGTAAATGCATTTGTGCAATAGAATTTAATCCCCAAATGTTAGGACTTGCATTGTTACAGAAAACATTTGTACATTAGTCTCAATTATACTCATTTCAGTCTTAGAGGCACCTGCCTCATTTAAATATGTTTAGCAAATGTTAGTAAGTAAGCCAGGTAGAGGACAGTGACTATGGTAGTTATGTCAATTCAGAATTGAACTCTGCTGTACCTGCCATACATCTGCTTACATACTTGCACCATCAGCGGTAAAAACAGTATTGGTTCTACACAGCATAAATGCCAGTTTATTTTAAAAAGTTATTATCTGCAATTTACTGCTTTGCTGAGTCAGAAGGAAGAAGTGGTAAATAAAACAAGAAGTCACAAAACACAGAACATAAGTGTTTTCTATGTGGTCATAGAAACACAACATACAGTAGTAAAACTCCCAAAACCAAATTGCAGTAACAATCATTATAAAACCAAAAGAATGTATAGCAATGATTCTACCCCATGATTCTTATTGGATGCGTTGCATCAATGGCATACTTTAACTTCATTTTTCTAGCTTGCATCTAAGCTTTTGGCTTTTAACTCTCTCTGTAAACTATGCAGAGATAAGGTGCTATGAGTGAAGACAATAATTGTGCTTTGACAATGTAAGTAAAGGACACAAAAAATATAAAAACACCAAATGAAAAACCAATCACAGCAATTGTACAGATCATGCCAAAAAGAACATCAGGGTCACTTACGGATTACACTAATTCACTGCAGGCCAGAAGTTAACTTCATTCACATGAACTAATGCATTGACAGTGAAAAGCAGGGGCCAAACATAGTTTCTTAAAAATCTGGATTTACTTAGATGCTTCATATTTCTCAATTCTCAACTAATGTTTGAGACAATGGTACCTGCCATTCATGTTTTACTTTATGGAGCAAAAATAGTGTCTTCAACTCATAAAGTCTATAAGATATTTTCACTTTGATAACACTACCTGGATTAAAACACTGCAAGAGTCATACTTGTTTGGTTTCCAGCATGAACTCCTATGTTCTGACAGAAATTTAACTGTGCAATTTTTTCACATTTCTACTGAGAGGCTGAACTGCTTGCAAAAGAACTGCTCATGCTATCCAAATTTTTTTTTTTTATAAATGAGCACTATGCAACTAATTTTCACCATTTCTTACAGGCCACCATGTACTTTCATTCATTAGATATTTAATTTAAAAATCTATTAAAGTCAAAGTTTAACATGATTATATGGACCAAAAACAAATTCCTTGAACAGATAATCTGTACACTACAGATTAAGAAACACTGTTTTAGATAGTTTTGCTTCTAAAGTCTATGTAGTTATGCACTTTGACAGTCAAAAGCAAAAACATATAGTTGTGTCAAGGGCTTTTTAATTCAAAACAGGAGAAACAGATATTTTCATTTTAAAAACCCTATAAATTTGTTCATAAAATCACGATGAATGATGTTGCTATGAATTCTCATTAGATCTGTGTGTTGGGGTCTATAATTTCTTATGATCAGAGCATTTTACAAATTCTCCTATTTGCATCAATAACAATTGATGCAGCTTTATGAGAACAAGAACCACCTCTTGAACTCTCAAGAGTACCAGGCATTCCCAGCACAATCCATGAACTCGTTCTCTAAGTTTGTACATATGTTGTTTTTTTGTCCAAAGAAGTAAAGTTTAATTAAAAATATTTCATTTCTCTCTTAAAAGAGTTGAAATCATGACTGTCTTGTCTATAAAGTTTCCTGCCATTTAGCTTGAAGTA
>VXAV01003334.1:259320-266820 GCA_013399715.1 Alectura lathami
AAAAAAAAAAAAAGGGAATTTTAAAAGTCTGAAACACCGTAAGTAGTTAGGGGGCACGTAACATTAAAATGATCCTAATGTCCATACAATTTTAAGTCACTTTTTTAACATGAACAGGGTACTCATGGGGAAAAAGGATGTGACTCAGGAGTCATGGGGCATGCAGGCAAAAGCTACAGTAGTCAGGCTGAATAAAAATGTCTAAAACACTATTTTCAGTAAACATACTCTAGACTTTCAGCTCTGTCTCAAACAGAATCCCCCACAAAACCCATGTCTGAAGTGCCCATCTCCCACTGATTATGAAAAAAAGCTAGAGCGAATGTCACATGCCAATAATCAGGTTCCTAAGAAACAGCAAAAGAAATATATTTAGGGGGAAAAAAATAATAGAAAAAGGAAATAAACTCTCTGTAAGGAGAGAGAATTTGGGAGAAGAGAGTAGAAAACTAATCTTTTTATAAATTAAAAGGTGAGGGGAAAAAAGATTAACAGCTGTGCAAGAAGAATGTTCCCAACCTCACACATAACTCACTGCTCCCAGGCAGTGCAATATACACACCCAGATCACCTCCCTTTTCTCTTGGACAAAGCTAATAATCTATGATTTACTTTCCCTTTAGTAGCTTCTGAGCCTTTCAGACTTCCTCTAATCTGTGCTTCACTGCCCTGAGAGGTTTTTAGCAAGTGCTTCTAGAAATTCCACCAGTGTTAATTAGAAAAAAAAAAAAAAAGAGCAAGAGAGAGAAGGACTGAGGAAAATCATGAAGTCTTCCTATAAAGAATGACATCTCATTCAGTATCTGTCAGACAAACTGCCTAATCACACAGGCCTTCTTCCTTTTTCATATTCACTTAGCACAAGCGGTTTCTTCTCCACTCCAAAATGGAAGTAACAACCCTGTTCAGTTAGCTTAGCCCTTTAACTTGATCCTAAGAGCATCCTACCTGAGCAATTACAGCAGAACAGCATCCCACCATGCTGCTGAGGCTGGAACATGACTCTTTAGGAAAGTTGTTGGATTATTCTGTTTTCCACTGCAGTATGCTTGCTGCCCTAAGGATCAGAGCTCCAGTAGGCCACCAGTCCTCAAGCTTTCCACACTACTCCTCTACTAACAGCAAGGAGCAGGAGGAGAAGGAAAAGAAGTGTAGAAGGGACAGCTAGAAAAAGATGTTGACTTGACAGAAACATGGTGCAATAAACTTTGAAGTCCAACATGCAATGGTATTGGTGTTCAATTATTTTATAAAGTTTTCACAGTTACAATGAATTCAACATGCATGAAAATTAAGAAATTTAAAACATAAATCTCTGCTGTTATTTGAAGTATTTCCTTTATGAATTAGTAACCTTATTTATAGTTTAGAAGCATTTTTTTTGTTCCCAGTATTGTTCTTCTGTCTGAAACTACCATGAAGCAAGAATTTTCTGTTTTCTTTTCTATTCTTTACTTTATAGCTTCTTGCTGTTGATCTAAATGTTATTCATAAATTAATGCTGACTTCTAAATTTTCAACTAGTTGCACAAAATTTATTTAACTGTAAGTTTCCTTTGTCTTAAAAACAATTAATGTCATTTAACCCTGTGAAAATGACCTCCCTCGTGTATCAAGTAGGAAAAAACAGAACCAGCAAAAAACAAAGGGCTCCTTCCTAAAGCACACATATATTTCATTCCTGAATTTAGTATTAAATACTGAAAATTCACTTTTCTTTCTCTTGAATCTGTCATATTGTTTATAACCCTTAAAATTAAATATACATATAGATATTTAAAATTCTTCAGTTTTACTATCTGAATGATGGGTAACCTTTACCAGTATTTTAATTTTCTGTGTCTTCATAAACAAAAATACCTATAATCATCAATTAGGAAATATTGCACACACTTACACATGAAGTTAACCTCCATCTTTTAATGGCAAATGTCTTTCTTGTCTTGTAATTTTTAGCACATTTGTGATACTTGATAAAGTAGTCAACCCATATTTTACATCAGAATACTAGAAATCAATAAGGTTTCTTTTTCAGTTGACACAATAAGTGTTTTAAAATTATATTTTCTCCATACCTGAATAAACTGGAATTGTTCAAAGTAATGCAACTTTTCAAAAAATGTTTATTATTTCCTACCAGATTCTTACATTACAAAAAACTCTTCTCTGGTTCAAAATTGAGATTTAATGCAAAGGAACAGCATGCTATTTCAATGTGTAAGTAACAATTGGCTTCAAAAGCATCTAGACTCCTACAGGGTACAGTCAGTAATAATCTCTATTTCCTCTTGTTTCCAATGTAACTAACAATTTGCTGTGTAAACTCCAACAAATCACTTTGCCTTGACATATCCTTCCGCAAAACAGGTAAAATGTTCAACTGTATGTTCCCATATAAAGTATTAAACAGGAGGCAAATCATTAAACTTAATGAAAGTAGGAACAATCAGCAATTAAATGGATTGATTGATTCTTCCAGGCACATTTTTTCTTTTTATTAATTGTGTATGGAAGCATCAATGTACCTGAGAAATGCAAACCCGTGTTCAAAATCCATCCAGGTGGTGCAGCATTTAGGCATATGAACATTATACAAACCATACAAAAAGGAGACTGTTTAAATATAATTTAGAGTATGATTTTAAGCAGAATTTCTCTTACTCACAGAAAACTAAAAGAAACAACAAAACATATTTACCATTTTAAAGCAGAAAAAGTTTTTTTACCATATTGCTATATCCTCAATTTTATATGTTTGCTAAACATAAACTACAAGTCTAATGTAAGAATGACTAACACAGATACATTCAACAAATTTGAGCTCCCTATAAAGTCACAAAACTCAAGACGCATGATAGAAGGATCAAGCCACCAGCCCGCCAGGAGGCCATTGACCCACTCATGCCCCACTCTAAGAGCCACAGCTCCTCTGAAAAGGAGTACACGCTGCCCAAAGCACAACGGTGTGTCCCAGCTACCAGTGCTGTCAGAGAGAAGTCAGAATCCCAGCGCAGCAAGGGATCACAGACTCCTCGGCATTTGGCTGGGCCGTAAGCAGCTCCAGATGCACGCAGGTGCGGCACAGGCGATCAGGGTGAGCTGCCTGCGGCAGCCTTGTGCTGCTTGCCCCACCAGCCCTCTCCTAGGGATCTGCAGCTTCCCAGGGGCTGGGCAGATGAACCCTCACAAGCAAAGCTCTCCCCTGCCCAGCCAGCAAGGAGCCAGCCACTCCCTCCCTCTCCCCTTCGTGCTTTTTCTCTCTCCCTTTCCTTTCTCCTTCCTGTTCTCCCATGACCCCCGGAGAGGCAAGACACAGCCTGGTGATCCAGGGGCTCACATAGGCCAGGCTTCCTTCTGTGCAGCCCTTTGGGTAGTGCTGCTAATCCTTCTTATTAATTAACGAGATAATAGCAGTTAACCGGAAAGCAATACTAACGCTATCTAGGAAACTTCCAACAGAAATGATTTAGCCTTTTCACTGATTTCCTGGTAGTGGAAATCCTGCAGCTGGATCTGCAACATCTTGATGTTTAAAGAACTTAAATCAGGAGTGTCTGAGTGTACCAGACAAAGGACATCTGCATCTATTTTCTGCTTGCCTTCTTGGGTAGTTTAAAAGATCTTCCCTTCAACTTCAGATTTTATTAATAGCTGAGGATGCAGGCTCCCCCAGTTATATCAGCCTTGCACAAGAAAAAAAGGAGAGTGTGAACAGCAACATGACTGATCTGAGAGACACACTCCGAGAGCCACACACATTAAAACACTTCAAAATGTTTACCATTTACATTTGCAATTGCTTGAGTCCTTTATATTCCCAACGTATTTCTCAATGTCTGTTATGCTTCATTCACTAAAATACCTAAAATCAACTTTACATTTTATTTATGCCGTCAGGAGGGAAAACAGCAGAGACAACATGAGGATCAGGAATTCTAAAGATGAGACCCATCACTGTAGATATCTATGTATTAGAAAAAAGAGCAATGTAATTATTTTTATTTTAATCAGCCATTGTAAGTCTAAGCAAAACATCTATCAGAAGAAGGGATTTATATTATCCGGGTTCTGTTGCAGCAAACAAGTACTGCAGCTTTCATTCACTGATTGTCAAAAACTTTCCAATGTGCCCACTGCAATGCGGATGCCAACCAACGAATCAAAGGCATTCAGCAACTAGACAAAGAGGGTCTGATGCCAACCTCGGTGCCACTGGCAACCATTATTGGCATCAAGCACATTGTCTGCCTTTTTTTTCGTCCTCTCCTGGCACTTGACAAACAAAATGGCGGTTCTTGTAGCAACGGGAACACAGCATAAGCGCTGCACTGATTGAGTCAAATACCATCAAATGATTTTATGGACTTAGATGTGTTTCATACCAAATGATAGATAAACTCTGATGTCAGAATTAAAAAAAAAAAAAAAAAGAAAAAAAGGAGGAGAGAGAGAGAAAGAGAGAGAGAGAATTAAAGAAAATAAAGAACAAGGAAAAAGGCATTTTTATCATTAGAAATAATGTTCATGGCATTTTCAAGGTTTGGGCTTTTAAAAAACCCAGAGGGGGTGGACACGGACCTGATACACAGAGCAAGCAGAGCCCCGTAGAAATGCATTATGATTAAGAATTATTTTGATGCTAAACATTGATTACTGTGTACTTCCCATTTTCTTTCTCCATTTCAAAGGAGCAGCACTGCAACCTATGTCAAGCCTCTTTTTTTAAGGATCCTAAAGCACATGAGGGTAGTAGAAAGAGAATAGGAAGAAAAAGAAGCTAAATTCTGATGGAGGTGGGCAAAAAGGAGAACCAAATAACGCTGGTCAATGACAGAACTTGATAGGTCAGTCCTTATTTCTTCCTTCAAGGCAGACATGGAAGTAGAAGCTCTGTATTTAAGAATGGAAAGGATTACTGACACTTCTAGATCTGGAAATTGTCAATATATTGTAACATTACTCTGCACTGCAATGCGGATGCCAACCAACAAATCACAGGCATCCTAGGCTAAACAAAGAAGGTCTGATGCCAATCCTGGTGCCACTGGCAACCATCACTGGCACTCGAACTATCCTTCCTCCTCCTTTCTCCCCTAATCTTCTCTTTTAATGCAAGAAAACCCGCTCTATTTGGTCCCTTTATTCACTCAGTGTGCTAATTCCTTCTTCGTATTTTGTTCAGTGATTTGTTTAATTTCTTTGCTCAATTTTTATATGATACTATTAGGCAGGTTTTTGTATACTAAAAGAGAAATAAAAAGCAAAATAGCATGTGTAAAATGCAGCATTTTGGTTGACCTCATGCTTATCTTTCGCAAATTCTGATGCTTTTAAGCAAGTGCACTGCAAAGTAGCATAATTAGCTTGCTTTCACTGAGGATGGAGAATCAAAGTTTGGCAAAATGAGATAAAAATACACAAAAATAATTTATTATGACTTCTTCAAGAAGAGAGGCAACAGATGTTAAAAGAAGATTAACTGTGAAGCAGCACGAGAGATAGAAAATACATGCGGTTTACAATAAACAAAAATGTCAACTAAGGGTGGCTTGGTACAAAGAAATTAGCTAGCCTCATCTTCCAGCACATTCCCAAATTAGCTTCTTTTAACCTTGAAAGTTACGATATTACAGAATGCTTATCTTACTCATTTCTGTTTAGAAATATTTTGAATAAACTCATATTCTGAGTCTACTTAAATCAACAAAATCAGCTATGCCCTGCAATTCCTTTTTCAAGTTACAGGCTTCCAACAACTTAAAACCAAGAGTGTAAGAGTACCATGACCCCTGCCTCTTTGGTTCAAGAGCTACTTAAGCTATTTTGCCTCCCTTTGTACTTTTGACTTTTACAGACAGGTACATCCATTACAATTAATCAGTAAGTTACGTATTGCAATATGTGCATTCGAACTATCATTCAAATTTTTCTCCACAAAAGAAGTTTGAAGGTAAAAAGATTTTGTAATTAAGCTATTATATTTAATGCTCTCAAGGAGAAGGATCAGATTTACCAGACTGTACCTCTACTCAAAGTCACTGCAAAATATTTGAGTACATTGTCTACTGCTGTGGAGAAAAAATTTATGAAATACAAACGAAGAAAAAAAAATGAAACAGAGCTTTTCATAAACACAAAAAATTGAGCCCTACTTATACATTCATGTAAGCAGAGTGAAGTATTTGTGTGACCATACTTCTAACAGAAAAATTCTTTGAAAATGAAAAGGTTGTGTTGCGTATCTACTCCTTAAAACAAGAAGTACATGCTGAATGAAGACATGCGATTTTACTTTTTTTGTTACTAATAAAATCTGTTCCGTTCATTTTTTGCTTATACCTGCGGTTACATACCGGGCATGAGATAGCAGCCTGCCACCTGCCCTTCTGCAGGCCATTTCTGCCTACTACCAGGCCAAGCTGCGAAACGGCCCACCATCTACGGCCGGTCAAACTTTCCCTAGTCTAGATCTGCGGCTAAAAAAGAAATGCCTTATTGCTGCTTATCAGTCAGCAATGAAAAGACAGCTAGAGGATGATACAATCACTGAAAAGATACAAAATGATCCCACACAGAGAAAATGTTTTTCAGAAGGTTTAGTGTCAGAGGAAAAACCTATATCTACTTACAGTCATTTATCTGCACACAAATATCATTATAATATAACAATTAATATAAGTACTGAATAAGTAATGCAGCTAGGAGGTTTTTGCCCAATACATGATTACCAAAATAATTAGTTTTATGGAATTAAAATAAGAACAAGTTAAATAAGCTTTTCTGCAATTTTCCATATTTTAATTATCTATCAAATAAAATTAGGTACACTAGTGTGAATATAAAAATTTCAGGGGAAAATTCTCTATTAATATTAAAACCTGGATCTTTGTTTCTAGACTCAGATAGGAAACATGAGCCAGTGATGTAAAATACGAAATGCTCAGTACTGTATGCTGTAATTCTGCTACACCGTATTTACTAACCAGTACTTATGTCCCAATTTTTTTTCATGCTTTATGATATAGGGATGAGAAAGTCTACAACTGCTCCTGAAAATTACAATAGATTCATCAACTTAAGGATAAATTCTTGATCATTCGTAACTGAAAATACAAGAATAAATACTTGTACTATCTATTATTATAGTTTCACATACCTGCATCTGTTACTAACAGTACTATGGGGGAAAAAAAGATACAGAATTTAAAAACAAGAAGAATGTTTTCTTAAATAATATGTGGGAAAAAAAAAATACACAATATATTGCAACTTTTTAAACTAAAGAAAAGGCAGCTTCAGAGGAACTAAAGCACTACCTTGGTAATTCCTGCTCTCTCTCTTGAAAAAGAACAAGAAACATATGTCAAACGTACACGTAACTTGCACAGGTCTGTAGGAGTGTGTGTATGTATATACGTATACATGCTGATTTGCATATGGATATGTACCCACCTTATGTGGGTCTCTATATACCACAGAATAATGTTTCACTGGAAGCCA
>VXAV01003334.1:269320-272761 GCA_013399715.1 Alectura lathami
CCTAGAGTACAATGCTTAACAAAGAGCCACAAAGGCAATAATTAAACTGACTAGTAGTTTCCAGCAGAGATTTGAACAATTCTGATACTGTACTGGCACATAAAACTAGGCCATGGAAAGAGTTAAACCACAATCTGTTCTTTGTGTGGGAAGGCAATACTGCTCTAACCACAGCCCATGATAAGACTTCATACACTTTCCAATGCCATGCTTTTTTCCTCCTCTATTCTAACTACCAGAGAAAGTTTATTTTTTCATCTACAAAAGTCATCTTAATCATTTAAATAAAATGTTATTACACTTTTAACTTAACATAAGTAGAAAAGCTGTGCAGTGTTAAATTTTTACAATTAATTTTAGAATAAACAAAACCGATTTCCTACAGATCTTGAAAATTATACCATCAGAGGTTAAACATAGGGCAAGGAGAAAGACTGAAGATATTTGGGAGGAATTATTTTTTAACCCAATACAATAATTTCCCTTATGTCTAAAACAGACTTCAGCATAATAGCTTAAAATGGCAATAATATTAATATGGAAATTCTATGCTAATAGAACACTGCAGATCTAGTTCTCATTTTAAGAGGTACATAGCAAACTATTGCAGAATGTCTTCACCTTTAGGTACTGCACATAGTATTACTAATGATAACCAATGGCATTTTACATCTATTTTACAAATTCCTGTTTTTAAATTCCAGACTCTACTGGTTGAGTGTTTTCCTTTCCAAAGAGTGAGGAGAAAAAATAAAAATAAAAATAAGAAGTAAGAAAAAAAACCACTTTTTTAAAACTATATTCAAGCTTTTCTTTCATAATACCATGAAGTGCTAAAGCTATAAATATATGTGGAAGAGTGTGATGGAGAAACATAGTAAAGAACATCTTGTTCTAAAGCAATATTATCAGATATCTTTGAGAGATTCATTGTGCATCTGGAGTCCTTTCAAATGAAACATCATTTGACTAGAAGAAGTGCCAATAAAAAGATCCTAAATGGAGATTTGCAATTAATCACACACACTCTCCACTAAACCTCCAAAAAAGCCATCTACAGAATTTGATTCTTTCCCCTTAATATTCATACAAGCAATATTGAAAAAAAAAAATATTTTTATGTGGCACTTACCCCTGTGCCATATTTGCTCTTGCAATAAGTGATTTATGGAGGTAAGATTTTCAAATGTCACCTCAGACGGCTCAGGTGAACCATTCAGCACTGATCATTTAAATTAAAATGGAAGTTATTAAAGAATAACTATGTAGTTTGTAAATAAAGGGGAAAATACCAGTTGTCTAATTGCATTATAATGATGATAGATAGGCCAGGTTTTCTTTTTGGAATAGGTAAAGGAGAAATGCAGCGCTGTTCTCACATTTTCCACTCTTACAAACTTTATGTCAGCTCATCCAAGTTTGCACTGAAGTGTGTACAGTAAGAATACTAGGTAGAAGTCTAGAAATGTTACAAGAAAAACTACATGCACTCCATTTCCCCACACAGATTTTCTTTATGCATAATGCAAGAACGTATTTTAAGGGGAAAAGAAAAAGACAAAATATTCTGAGTTTCCTGGACCACCATAACATAAAAATAAACGGTGGTAAAAATATCACAAGAGTCCAAGCACTTAAAGTCATGCGGTAACTGCATCCTATCATGCCTCAGCAGGAGAGATAAATGTAGTTTATACTCATTCCAAAACAGGGGGAAAGAGGCATATGGAGGACAGAGAAAAGGATCCCTACCCCTCTACCCACAACCCCCCCACCCCAAAAAAAAAAAAAAAAAAAAAAAAAAAAAGCTAAATTCTTTTTGCTAAGCCTTCATCCCTCCTTACTATGTTACATCCACCAAACCTTTCTTGAAACAGTGATGGGTAACGTTTGAATTGCCAAAGTCTGTCTTAAAACAGTAATTTTGATTTTAGACTTGTTTCTACAAGATGCTTCACTGCTGTGTCAGCAACAAACTGGGTTAGTGCTTGTGTCGGCAGCCTGCTCCAAACAGGTGTTCTGTGTTTAGAACTTTTAACCAAAATATTTTCTTCTGAGCATACACTACCACAGTCAACATGCATACGTGAAGAGCCTGCGAGACAGAGAACACAACAGAGAGAAGAACTTGGACAGTATTGTTTTAACTCAGTTGCAACTCAAAATAAGATTCAACCATTTCATGCTTTAAATAAATAATGGAAAGAATACATTCTGTTTTCCAATGCAATTTTAATTTTTAATTTAGGGAGAGGAAAGACTATTCCAAAAATGCTCTTATTATTCCAAACAGATAGAGAAGCATTCCAAACTAAAACCAGACTGCTGCGATTGTGCTACATGCATGTGCCTCCAAGTGTGAACTGTGTCTGCATGGCAGATGATATAGCATGATTGCAAAACGTAATGCATAAGTTGTTAACACACAGAAGCCAGGAACTGCTTTCTTGTACCTATGACTGTGGATTGCAATGCTGTGTTTCTGTATATGCCTAGGTATAATATTTCAGTAGAGATTTGCAGAGTGAGGAAATCTGTTGCACCTATCAGTTCAACAAGCAAGCACATGGAGAAAATGTCATTAGAGCAGAAAAGAGCTACATTAACTGCCCAGTGTACTAGAGGTGGAAGTGAAAATTTGCATGTTCTCATGTAAAAGCTGCTTTCTTAAGTAGTGTAAGGTATATACCCCAGCACAGAGGTTTTGTTGCCTGACAGTGATTTCACAGGACAGACAGCCTACACAAAATTACTTTTTACTAACTGAAAATTCCACCATAAGTAAATATTTCTCTCTATGTATCTGTAAGCGCGTGTATCTGCTATACAAAATGCTTCCTACACGCAGCAGTTTTTATTTTGAAGAATAAATATTCCTGTAGTACTCTTCTCCAGTTTTGCTTCACTGAAGATCACATTTGCTTGCTGAAAATATCCATATCTAAGTCAATCACACTTAGATGCCAAACAAAATATAAACAATAAAAAATGTGTCAGCCAAAAAGCTACAGGACTGTATCCAATCACAGAATAAGCCTTATCATTGTTTCCATCTTCATTCACAATTTATGAATACTTCAGTCCTTTTGAATTACAATGCTTTCCAATTGTCGAATAACTTAAATCATATTTATTTATTCACGGTGCAACTATAAGTGCGTTATTGGCCGTTTAATTACAGCGTAGCACGAGACATTACTTTCGCACATTTTCTTCTTCTTTAGCTATTTGTTGCGCCAATGTGGAAGCAAGCAGTTATCGCTTAATCAGTTTACATCACATCCTCCTAAGACAGACTTTCACAAAAGCTTCTGAAAACTATCCCCTGGCTGTGCAGATAGGGTTTTCCCTCCGGAAAACGCTCCGCAGCCGCGGCGCTCCCTTCCCTCAGCAGCGCCGGCGGCGAGCGCGCTCCCCGGCCGCCCGGGGAACTTCCCGCGG
>VXAV01003334.1:319849-329970 GCA_013399715.1 Alectura lathami
GCCAGAGAAGGCTATATAAGTGAAGCGTTCTTTTTGGAAAAAAAAAATCAGACCTTCATGAAGAGATTTTTGTAAAAACAAATCCTTGCTAAATTTTTTAATGTACTATTGTTAAACCAGAGTTTACAACTAAAAAAGTGTTATCTGGACATGTCATCTAGAAATGAGGATCTGCATGTTTCAGAAACAGAGGAAAAGAGAAAAATCTGCTTATTTGCCTACGGCATTCTTGGCATGAGGTTGTAATGCTAGCCTTGAGCTCACAATGTGGTTATCAGTATCAACACAAATGAAATAAAGCAAGCAAAAGCAAAATAACTACAATTTCCAGGTAACTCATCATAAAATAGTCCAAATGGACAATTTGAATTATTGGATATAAAGAGGTATGTATCAAGGAGCTTAGAGGTCAAGCAGGGCTGAACCTTGAGTGTTTCAACAGCCTCAGGATGATGCGTGAGCAGAACAGAATTTCTAGCATTGCAATTTTGTGATTTCAGTTCTAGGACTCCATTCACTAAACTGATTTAAAGAAAACATGTACTTGAGAGGAGTTACTTAATATCTCTGGGGTTTACAAAATGTAACACAGAAGATCATATTGCTAGGAGAGAGGACTTTGAAGACCATCCTTCTCACTTTCACAGTAGAGTATGTTTCTAAATTGCTTTGTTTTGGGAATTCAGTCACAACTGCTTTGTCAATTAAACCAAGAAATGGTGAGCTAATTGCTCTGATGTACTCCTAAAAGACTGAGTGATATTTGGGCAGGAAGTCTGAGGCTAATCAGAGGAATACCGACAAATACCCTAACAACACAGGAGAAAGAGCTGTCTTGAGCCTGGAGGAGGTCAGAAGATGCCAAGAGTCACTAGCTGACTACACCAAAACTACAACACCTGAGCCTACATCTGCCAGAGGTGAGGTACCCTCCCAGGCTGGCAGGCCGACAAAGCTTCTATTTTTTCCCGGTATTGGTGAAAAGAATGCTGTTCCATTTCTTCACCAGATGGGAGTGCAAGGAAGACAAGTTCCTGTCATTCACAGAATCAAAAAATCGTAGTCACTGTGGGAGGCAGGGACCATCATGGAAGCTTGAACCCTGCACAGGCTGGTGGAGACATCATCTGTTGTGCAGAAGAGTGATGACCCACCAAATGCAGCAAATGCAGTTAACAGAAAGACAAAAACCATTCCTAGTCTTAACTTTTTATAAAAATGAAGGCCCAGCTACCAGAAGCCCTGTTCAATGGTATGCTAATAGCTTGACAAACTCCATAATAATGGTCTTTTATTAATTCAGCTGTTAACAGCTATGTTATTTTGTTGTAAATTTGTCAGTACTACACAAATTGCCTTTAGTTACAGTAAATAAATTATAAAATCCATATCATTTTAGAAATCTGCATTCTGAGAATCTGAGCACACACTACTCTGTTGTAAGGCACTTAAGGAATCCAAAGTGAATCACTGGAATCACTGACAGGTGATGGTTCCACTTAGTCTTCTGCTAACAGCAGTCCATGCATAGGTAAGCAGGATTCCTACATGTATCATCAACATATTTCCAGGCAATTCAGGCTTTTGTATTAGTATACAAAACTAGCAAAGATGAAAACCAAACAGACTTCATTAATCAATCCAGATCTTGAATAGCTGCAATGAACAGGAATTACAGACTATGCTACTGTGTTTATCACAATATCCATCAATTAAAAGAAAAAAAAAAAAAAAGGTAAAAATCACACTTGGCAACAGGATTGCTGAACTAATATTTGTGTCACAATATTTTAGGAAAACATTCATATAAAATCTAGAGCCACTTGTTGCTTTCTTGTCTCACTAACCTACATAAGCCACCAAAAAAAAAAAAAAAAAAAAAAAAAAATTGATCGTCTCTAATTACTTATCTCCAGAAGCTACAACTTCCTTTGCCATGACTCAGATTTTAGCCGGGGTTGCTGCAGCCACAACGCAGAGTACTAATCACTATAACTATACAATCACAACAAGCTATCTGAAAACTCGGTAGACAGTCCTCTATTCTCTCCCTAGTGGTCTGCAAAATTTATACAAATGGTGCCACCTTCAGTTAACACTAAGTTTTAGCAGCAGCTGCTGCTGAGTATTTTTACAAGCAATTACACATTATCATCTTCTCAAAACAGCTTCCAGACATATTTTTCCATACTACTAATTGTCTGTGTTACCTCAATTACCTAGAAACAGGCTCAAGAGAGTTATAGAGTTATACACATTTCTCCTGACTCCCAAATCTTTTCAGACAGAACATTGTTTTCCTGTTTTATCAGTAGTGGGGAAAGCAAAGCTGGGGTAGGAAAGAAGTCTGGCAGTGTGTTGTACGGTGAGATTTAGGCAAAAGAAAAGAATGTACTTCATTGAAAGCTGCATTTGTAGAGTCAGACTGAGCGTGATTCATTATAATGTTAAGTGCTTATATTAACGAATATATTCTTCCTTAATACTATAACAACTAAAATACGTAAAAAACACCTTTTCCAGAATTTGAATTATCTGCTGTGGAAGGACATTGTAAAATACCACAGATGAGGCAATTAAATAGCTACTATGAGGACAGTGTACCAAATATTTTTTGTTACTGCAAATTTTCCTTCAAAAAATCACTGAAAAACATTGGAAATAATGGCCAAAAGAAGGGTGATAATTAAGGGCTGAAATCAGCTCAGAGGATCACAGAGTGAACAGGACAGTGTCATCTCCTCATCATCTTGCATGTGAACATATGTGTATTTGGAAGACAGCATTTTTCATCATCACACACATGGGCAGGTCGACCTGACTTGGAATAAAAATGATTCAGTAGTAACTCCTGTGAATTTTCTTTTGATTATAGACCTGTGTAACTAAAGCTTGTAGCTTGTTTGAAATGTTTTCATATATATGACCTTCAATAAACTAAGGTATTGGTATTTTTTTTTTAATTGTTATTTTTTTAAGACTATCAGATCTTCTTGTTGCTGGTTACCTGAAATAAAACCAACAACTTCAGTCTTGTTTGAGTTCTTCAGAACATCCATATTTTCCCCAAAGATAAAGTCTTACTAATTACAGTTTTTGCTTCTGTCCAGAGTAACCCTCCTTCACAGTAAAGAGGTTAGGGTTAAAAATACTGCAGAACTCCTTGAGATGCTTTAAAGAATGATACTCAAGAGGAAATTTTAAATGTGATTTGTCTTGCAAATCATCAATAAGATATTTGTACCTGAAGAGACAGGTACACTTCTTGGAAACCGTGGAACACATTACTCTACTGTGTCACCTCCTGTAGGAATCATAGTGGTGCCTTATTTTTGCAGCAGTGAAATAGGTTTGCTAGTTTCCTATCAATTTTTTTTTTTTTTTTCATGTGATTAGTTTAAATCTGCATATCAAAGAAAAAAAAAAAGTGCTTCTATTTCCACCTGGTACAGAGCTTATGACACCTTGTACTGCATTGTTTGCTCTCTAAATTGGAGTCATTTGACACGTTTTTATCTGAGATCTATATACATACGGGAGTAAAATAGATGTTACAACAAATGAACCTTGTCAATCACATCCATAAACCTTTGAAATTCAAGATCAGTCCATACACCTTTGACATGATGTAACAAGGAGTAAACAAAGGGTGACAAATGATCATTTCATTAATTGTACTACACTGGTACTGTTTTTCACCCAGTCTTTATGCATCTTACCATTACCTGCCAGTATTTATTTTTATTATTTCTATTATTCAAATGTTATTATTTTTTCCCCGAGAAGAATGTTAGTACACAAATGTCGATACACATGAGAATGTCTTGTGCAGTACCTTCGCACTCTCATCTTTCCAGTGATTCTCTGTCCCACAGCCCAGCCCAGCTGCCTGTAATTGTGCTCAGAAAATAGATGTGTTTTTTTACACACCTACTGACTAGACATTCTAAATATCTGCTGCTTCCTATTTTTTTAATTATACTCTTAGTTGTCTTCTTTTTATTTTATTTTATTTTATTTTATTTTATTTTATTTTATTTTGTCTAAAAAAATAATGATCTTGCAAAACAGACTTTTTCTGTTCAGCTTTGGGCAAAACATTCCTCTTGTCCAGGACAAACACTGCTGTGATGTATATGGACAGTCTTGATTAAGCAGAATTTTACAACTGCAAGACAGTTTCATTACTGCTACGTACATGCAGGGCTTTCAGGCAGTCTTTGCTGTGATGGCTGTGGACTGCCTTTGGTTTAGCCTTCTCAATTCCACTCCAGCTGTAGGCCCACCAGCCGTGTGGACTGGAAGGTCACAAAGCAGGGGTGTGCTCCCCAGCTGCAGCCTGCATTGCACACTCCCCACCTGCTCCTCTGCACAAGCCTTGCTATGTATTGTGCATGAGTGAGGCAGCTGGCAAAACTCCCACTTCATGCCCGGCAGGGCTGCCTTCAGCAGAGCCCAGCACTCTCCTCCAGTGAAAAGTGAACACAAAAGCTGGCAAAGGCTGTGCAGGGAGGATGAAGGGACCTAGTGCACAGCTTCAGGAAAGGGTGAACCTGCTCCTTTTGCTGTTTAACAGGCTGCCATTTTTCACCAAGACTTTGGTGTGGAGACACAATACACTGAGGCAGCTTACGCTTTCTCTGTAACTAGATTAAAGAGAAGTCTCCACTGGGTATGTGTTTGCCATTTGGCTTTCTCAGCACCTTTCTCAGGCAGATTCCGCTCTGAATCAGAGTCAGAGATGACACTGAACTTCACATTAATCCATGTATAGGCTGAAAATACAATTAAACACTTGGCTCGAAAAATCCTTTAGCAATTAATTAGGCAGCTCTTTCAACAGCTCTTCTATTACTGTTGCAACCACACTTATTTTCTGTGTGATCTCCTACGTAAAATTTCCTAGTCCAAAAAAGTCATCCGAGGATCCCTATTTTTCTTGGAGTTCAAGTGCAACTACGCTATAATGCTTTTCTTTCGCTCCATGCACCGCTATAATCAGCCACAAATGACTATGTAAATGTCTAGTATTTTCTCCCAGCCATTATCACATAACTTT
Source organism: Alectura lathami (assembly GCA_013399715.1). Lineage (NCBI taxonomy): Eukaryota > Metazoa > Chordata > Aves > Galliformes > Megapodiidae > Alectura > Alectura lathami. The sequence continues at coordinate 324,909 of VXAV01003334.1, forward strand.
TGTTCATAAATAAATCACTCCCTGACCTATGTTTTTTATTCTTCTTTTCTATTGTTGTTTTCCCTTCCTTCATCTTTCAAGTTTCTTCATGGTATCCAAAGGCCTAAATGAACGTAAGAGTGTGCCAGAGCCACACTGTAAATAACTATCTGCTTACAGAAACAGCAAAATCTCAAAGCTGGTTTGGCGGTGTCCTCAGCTACATAGATTTTAATATGGACATTTATAACACAAACAGAGCAAATGACAGAGTTAAGATCCTCAAAGCAACAACATTCCTTACCATCAGCACAACTTACATCTAATCACAGCTGTGTAATAGGTCTTACAACACAATGTTTACTACAATTCAGAGGAAATTGGGGCTGGCTGACAAGATTCAGACAGTGGAGCACTCAGGTTAGCACTGAACCAAAGTAGATGCATTTTTACTCCCAAATAGAAAACTTCCGAAGTCTATACAGTAAATGCAATTTCCTACCCTGTTATCCGATGCTTTCGATGTGCAGTCCAAATCTGCACTGGCATTTTATACTGCCAGTTTGTGGTGCAAGCGAATGTGTCATCTGTTGTTCCTTAAATTCGTAATTTATGTCCTCTTGCAAAATTCTCTGTCCCACTGAGTATTCATGTGGATTATATTCCACATATTTGTGGCTGTGAGTTTTTTTTTCTGAAATGCTTCTTGTTTGTTAAAACTTTTGCATGCTATTGAAATATCACTTGGAAATTGAATTGGGTAATTAAAATGAACTTTTTTTTTGCTTACCTGATGTGGAGCATGAGCAAGTACAGACCTCTCCCTAATTTAGCTCCTGAATTTGTAAGCTGTCCTCAGGGTTCAGTGCTAATGTCCTGGGAGGGGAGAAGAGTTCCCTGTGTCTCCAAAAATAGACTGGGAATAGGAAAGGTCTGAGGATGTTCTGTTACTGTCAAACACATGTTCATCTTAACTATAAACAGCACGTAAGTGTGACTTCCCATTTAACGTTCTGCTGTTTGTGAATTAACTGAACTGTATCTGAGGAAAATTTTTTTTATACATACTATTCCTTTTTTATTATTTACTTTTTTTTTTTTTTTTTTTTTTTTTTTTTTTTTNTTCGCCTACAGCTAGGAGTCTATCATGGGTTTTCAAACACTCGATAGCTACACAGGGAGGATGGCTCTTAGGCATTTCTCTAGTTCATTCGGCACCACATTCCTTTTCCAATGAAGGAAAAGAGAAAATACCTTTTAAAGAGCCAGGATTTGCCAATCCTTGTCACTGCACTGCATTTTAACTTGTTCTTGGTGCTGCTTTCAGCTTTCTATATGGCAACATTTTCTTTGCACTTACTGGTGCACGGTAGGTGACTTCAGAACACATCCTGTTTTAAAGGGGGAAACCATGGCTCCCACTCGGCTTAGTGACACATGAACACTGGAGGATAATTACAAGGAGATAATAATGACCAAGGCGGTTGAACTAATAAAATTCAGCTTAGCCTTGCTATGCTCCTCTTAGAGCAGAATTGATACAATTTGTACCCTGATGCCAGCCTGGGAGGTCATGCCTTCAGCTCTCAAATCTCAGCATCTATTCCAGGAACAAGCTTCACAAGCTTTAGGATACACTGATCGTTATAGCTCCTATCTCCCTCCTGCCCCCCCATTATCATGTGCATGTGGCACCCCCCAAGACAGGGGCATGGACATCTCATTAATCTTTTAGTTATTACAGGCAGAGATGCTTAGTATTTCTTTCCATGAGGATATCTGCTTGTGTACAGTGGATAACATGACAGTACTGAAATAAACTACACTGAAATATGCACGGGGGGATTTCCAGCCTAAATTTACAGAGTCACTTGGATCTCAGCTGGTAGCAACACCCAGCCTGGCTGCCCTGGACTGGAGGTAGCTGCCTGCATGTAAGTGGTGCTGCCTGCAAGGTAAAACAGAAAAGCAGCAGCAGGGCAGCCTGTAGTTCCAGCCACACATCAGAGCATGGAGGCTGCTGCTTCTGCCACAGGCTCCTCAAAGGGTGAAGGTGAGGCTGTCACAGCAAAAGAGAGGAAGCCTCAAAACTGAAGACTGGCTAAGGAGGGAAGAGAAAAAATTAGAAAGGGTAGATGCAGATAAGCATCATTTCTAAATCTCTTAGAAATGAATGCCCAAGTCAAGCAGAATTCCCACTTAAGAAATTTGGATGCTGTCCATTGCCTTTTTCAGTGACAGCAGGGAGAGAAAGTTCTGGCGTATCCGATCTTTCCCTTTAGTTAGATAATATCCATTCTTCAGACTGCAAATTCTTTTATCATTCCTGCTCATTGCCATGAGGCATTCAAAAAATAGACATTTTCTGAAATTTTGAAAAAAGCTAATTCCTATCAATTTTGTTAATAAAAATCAACTCCCATTGCTGTCAAGGAGTTCAGAATACAGAGGGTGCAAAACAATGTATATATATTTTAAGAAAGGAAAAAACGTTATTAAAATTGTAACTGAATACATCCTAATAGCAAAAGATGAATAGAAGTCACATTTGACTTATGCAATTATGGGAGGTGCTCAAAGTGGTTACCATCAGCATACAGACACTTTTGTTTACAGTGAACTACTACTTGAGCAACACTGACTACAGTGTTCACTTGTATCACTGCACATGTCATGTAGCTGTACACTGCCAGTGTATCTGGTTTTCTGTGGTACACCACATCCTTTAAAGACCCCATAGGTAGATGTCAAGGGGTGTTAAGTCAAGAGAATGTGGAGGAAACTGAACCACATCTCTTCATCTTATCCATTGTTCTGGCAAATTCTCAAGGTAAGCACTCATGTCTTGGTGAAAGTGTAGTGGGGCGCCTTCTTGTTGGAAGTAAAATTGATCATTCCCAATTGATATATTGTCTGGATATAAGGAAAAAGTTTTTTACATTCAGGGTGGTGAAGCACTGGCACTGGTTGCCCAGAGAGGTGGTGGATGCCCCATCCCTGGAGACCTTCAAGGTCAGGCTGGACAGGGCTCTGAGCAACCTGATCCAGCTGTAGATGTCCCTGTTCACTGCAGGGGAGTTGGACTAGATGGCCTTTAAAGGTCCCTTCCAACTCGGGTGATTCTGTGATTCTATGATTCTAGGATTCTATGTCTAGGCACACTTGACAAGTACACTTGACTAGTAACAGTACGTTCAAAAAAGAATGGTCCAATTACACCCCTTAATAACAGTACACACCAACAAGTGTTGACCTCTTTTTCCACATGAATGTGTGGATTTTCTGGAGCACCATATGCACAATTATGTCAGTTCACTCTTCCATTCCATTTAAAAGGTTCTTCATCAGACCAAATCATTTTCCCAAAAACTCCTCATCCTCAAGTATCATGTTTTAGAACCACTCATATATCTTAAAATATATATACATTTTTTTTTGGCACTCTCAGTAGTTGCCCTAATTCTTCTTCTCTTTCCAGATACCTGGGAAAGTGAATTCATGTATTTCTACTCACCCTGTACTTTTCCTTCTTCCATTACCTTCCCCTTCCCATTATCCTAATTGTTTTATGTTGATCTTGTAAACCAATACATAGCCAGAAGATTGCTCAAAACAAGGAGGTGTGTGAAGAAGTTCACGTTATTGTATCAATTTACTTCACTTCACCTTTACAATAGATTTTGGTATAGTTCCTTCACTCACACATATCTGTCCAAATGGGACATACAGATGGAGGATTTATGCAGGGTTTTGTTGTCATAGAGCTGTGGAGCATGATGTTAGCCTAGGTCAGTACCAGACCCTAGAAAATACATGAACAAAAGGGGCCTAAAAACAGAATTTCTTTTCTTAGTGAAACTCTTGCCAATGAAGACACAAATTGCTAGTGCAGATGGGTAAAACCATTCCTAGTGATCCTATGATCACAGTGATTCCTATGATCAACCTGGCTAAATCTCAAGTCATGTGTCAAAGATAAACACAATGGCCATAGGTTGCAAAGCATCAGTAGGCTATGAACTCATTCAGCCAGTTCACATTAGCCCCAAAACATAGGTTGACCGACTCTGGTGAGGTGGATCAGGTATTTTCTCTACTCCTACAGACAACACAAACAACCCAAGGCCAGCCTCATTGCTGGCTCACATGTTGTGGCTAACTTGAGAAAGCCGTGCTTCACTCGCAGGCTGGATCCTGTACAGGTCTCACCGCTGGGTGATCCAGCAACACAGGACCAGGATGGGGTCTCCACAGCTACAGGCCAACAGCAGAGACGTAGTCTGCACACCACAGCACTGCCAAGGACCCGAACAGGGACAGTTGCTTCTGGTTACCCTCGCCTTCGGCAACTCTGCTTCCTAGCAGAAATGGGGTTAAAAGAATAGGGAATAGAGCCTTAAGCTCTGTAGCTACACACACCTCTTTGACTTTTTGTCTTGCTAAAATACGAAAGTTGTGCTGAGTTAACTAAAGCAGTGATCCTTTACTGACTTCTGATTAATAAATAAGAAGATCAGAGAAGGGAAGAAGAAAGAAAGTTGTTCGCTAGGCAGCAAGGATGCATCTCTCCAACAGAACTGATACCTAAAAATGTTAAATGTTAACCATCACATGGTTCTCCCTTTGATTTTCGGTGAGGGGGAGAAGCTGCAGCTGGTGTGTCTTTTTTCCCACTTCCAGGTTGGGCTTGTTTGTGCGTGAGAAATCTCGTAAGTCACTGGTTCCAGTTATCAGTATTATTACCCTTTCATCCCCTTTACATTTTTTGTTATCTCTTTTTCCTTAGCCATTTTATCTTTTATAAATAATATATCAATTTTAAGCTTTTATCTTGTCCTGAGTTCCACCTTTTTCTTCCTCCATTCCCTCTTCCATCCCCCCGATACCTGCCACTGGCAGTACGCTGGCTGTAGCCTGGTGTGGGGGGTGAGCAAGTGTCTGTTAGGAGCTATCGTAGGTTAAACCACCACAGCAGCAAAAAACAAGGACAAGTCAGCATCATGTAAAGGGCTGCTCCTCAAAGAACCGTAAATGAATGACCATTAATCAGTTGTGAGATTGTTTTTATCTCCCTTCCCTTCCC
>VXAV01003334.1:334791-355291 GCA_013399715.1 Alectura lathami
ATATTTAGAGTATAGGACTAACAATAGAGGCTGGAGAAAACACGATAATGCTCATGCATGTGCCATCGTGGTGGAGATGTGCTCAGCATGCCTAGAAGTTTAGAACTAACCATGGGGATAGCTGATGATGTGAGTAATTTCTTCCCAGGTGACTGCTATATTAGTAATTTTTGCAAGGTTTTCTGGGAAGAAAAATACTTCTAGTGAATGAAAGCAATATGAACCACAAGGTTATATAAATTCTGATCTGACCGTATTCCATTACACAAAGGTTTCATAATGTGAAATATAAATGAAGAAAAGCATTTGTAAGAATACAGGCAAAATCTGTGTTTCTAATTCTCTCCTTAAAGAGCAAGTTGTATTTCTTCACTAATTTTTGTTTGCTAATTATTTTAGGGGTTATAGGAGAGATTAATGCTAAAATAAGGAGGAAGGAAAACACAGACTTGAGGGGATGCATAGCAGCTGTGGTGAAGAAAACCACCAGACGGCAATTGTGCTAGTCCTTAAATATCCAGAACTTCATATGAAACCCTTTCTGATGTAGAAAGACATGTGACAAAAGGCTTGGTTTCACTAAAGAAAGCATTTTCTTGTGTCTCAGCATCACCAGGCATTCCTTTGTTCACTTGTGCTTAGCAGCAGCCACTCGGGAGCACACACAGGGCATCAGCTTGCAGCTACAAAGAAGGCAATGGCACATGGTGGTGCCAAGCCAACACTGACAATCTAAAAGCACAGCTGAAAATGCACCACCCCTTTCACTAGGTTTCCACCAAGGCTCACTTGCTAGCTTTTATGTAGAAAAATAATAGTACTACCTTAGGAGATACCAGGCAACAAAGAAAATGTGTGAGGACAAGGGCAACACTTGGGCACAGATTGATTTTGAAAAGATGTGTTGTTAGTAGGTGATTCATTGAGAGAAACTCCACCAATTCTTATAAAATTATCTCTTTCTATGTGTGAACCTTATGTGCAAATACATGGAAATCTGTTGCTACTTTTAAAGACAAGAGGATGAAACCTCTGTTCAATTTATTCTGAAATACAGGCATAACAACAAACCTAGCTACTTCAATTAAAAATTATGTACCATAACTTGATAGCACATGTAAATAAAAGTAGAACCTTACTTCTGAGATAAGAATAAAGCTTCAACAGAAGGAACAAACAACATCACATAATGAAAGTATAGCTATGACCATATTTAAAAGAAATATGAGTATACAAGAAAAAAGAATATACATTCCAGGGCCAACGTCCTTGATTTTAATACATCTGGTTTCCTGGTCAGTTCTTATATTCAAAATATTTTGTTCTTTGCCAATGCTTGTATTCCTGTCTGAATTGCAACCGGCTTTGCACATTTTGCTGCAATTCTTACGACTCACCACCTGAGGGCCTCTAAGACTCTTTTGTCCTGTAATTGCAAATCAGCAGTTCCTCGCATTAGGCCTATTGTTTATGTTTTAAACAGGCAAACAAACAAACAAAAAACACCTAGAGAAATATTTATATGCTTGCTAACAGTTCAAAGTGCTGCTGACAGTTACTATGGAAGATTCTGTTACCCGAAAACAAAACTATCTAAAAGCAAACTATCTAAAGTGCCCATTTCTTTTGTACTGAGCATATAGCTGCCATGGACAACAAGAACAAAGATCTGTATCACCAATCAGAGGGGACAATTTTATCCAGACAGATTTTTTACTGATATAAGATCAAACATTATTCTGTCTTTGACGTCAGGAGCAATATGGTCATGTCAACCAGGCACAATGCCATACTGGTGATGTTACTCTGCTAGCTGGTCCAGTGGGATGTCATTCAGTGAAAGATGAGGAATTACTGCACTACGTTGCATTATATAGCAAATAAATGCCCTTTATCTCCAACCCTGTGTTCAGACAACTGAATTTATCTCTAATAAGGTATGTTCTCAACCTGAGTTTACTAACCAGAAATTGGATCCTAGTGAAAAAAGGCAACATGTAGTACTAACCCTTAATTAGCAGGATGACACACCTCCATGGCTTTCAGTATGACCTGATAGTTTGGGCTGAAGATAACAAAAAAAGTGCATTATATTTTCAAGGATTTAAAGTAGGTTGACAGTTGTCAGAAAAAAGAATATGTTATTCTGCTCATGAAGACAAATGCAAAATTTTTATTCCAAATACTGACTGAAGCAAAAAGCCTTTCAAGCTGAGATTGTTCAGTTGAAGAGTAAGGTACAGCCAAAGGGCTTGAAGGTGGAATCAAATTGAATGATAAACTAAACCAACTGGAAAAAGGAAAAGAATAAACTCTAGAACAAAGCTACATCATTATCTTTCTGAAATTTTGTTTATACATAAATATGCACGTAAGCTATCACACAAACAGAAGAACTTGCAAATCTTTCAGTCCTTTTGCACAAGCATGAGTGCTCCAGAGGAAAGGCCTTTAGGACAGCTCATAAAAACTGTTTTTTAAAATTCTTTTTACTAATAAGCTGTTTCCTAACTTCACAAACATGATAGTAAGCATGCAGTCATAGGGAGCTGAACCTTTTTTCTATCTCACATATAAATGAGAGCAAAAAATACATAACCATGCAGCACGCTGTTTCTATAAAGCTAGTTCAGAGGCTGGTTCACAACACTGGGCTGATATTGTCAACTTACCAGACACAGGACAAAGCGCCAGAAGACTTTGTGCTCAGGTGACTTGCGCATGACAGGTAGCATAAACACTTAGTATTAGTAACGTTTTACATTGTCTGTAGAAAAATAGTATTGAAGAGATGGAATGGTTATTTTTATTTTCCTAATCCTAAGGAAACTAATTTCTTAGGCATGAGGAAAAGAATACTTTTGAAAGAAGGTGTATCATAACTATTATGCCTGTAACCCCACACACAGAAAGGTGTTCGGAAATTCATTCAAGTTTAGAAAGTGTTTGCCAACAGGTTAATCGGTTATGCTGAAGTATTTTCAGGTATTAAAATGCTGTAGATTTTTCTATTAAGATCAGACTGTGTATGAGAACAATTTTACAATTGATGAAAATGATATGTCAGCTCAGTTTTTTTAAAGCAAATTTGGTATTTTTCTGTTGTGAAATGGAAATGTCATCTCCTGCACATGCGTTTGTGTGTGTGTTTTAATAGAAGAGGCCATGAGAAATGGTTAGAATTTGACACAAACAGAAATATTTACCACATGTTCTCTTGGGGCACCTATCTGGGGAAAATATCTAACCACTGTTATAAATGAATCACTGCAGATACTGTGCAGACCCACACACCTTCAAGTGTTGGCAGACTTGTAGTGGCAACAGAATGCTAAGGTACAGAAGATGTGAAATCAGATGTGTCTGTGACATCAGTTTCCAGTCATTTACTTGTTTGATTCCATCTGCCTTTCCTTGTTCAACCAGTAAAGATTTGGGAAGAAGGCTGCACCGCCCATGTAATCTGCTCAGCCCACAGTTCTCGTGAGCACCATTTTAACATTGTTGTTTGACCATATAACAATCTGACCTCACTACTGTCATTTTTTTCTTTGCTGATCATTTTGTGGCTCACAAAATTTTGAGGAATGTGGAATGCCTCACAGTCAATATATATTGCAAGATTAGGCACTTCCTTTGTTCTGTGGTAAGAAAATAAATATTTCAATCTCATGTTCTTTCTTTGACGAATTTCATTTTTCTTCAACATCTCCTCTGCTGGACAGGAAACATCACTTTTTCCATTTTTATATTCTTTCCAGGGTAGACAACTCCCTTCATGCTAGGTCAATTGTTTCTCTGAGAATTCTATTGATTGTATCCACAGAGGAATATTTTGCTTTCAAATAAATCACTTTCATTTATGCTGACATTTTTCTTGACAGGTTAAGATTCCTTCTTGTCCTTTCATGTTTTTATAGAAAACAGAACTATCCTTCTATTCTCAGTGTTTTCTCATGACGGTTCCTATCTGATGAAATTCATTTCATAGCCTGTCTCATGAACTGAGATTATAGCCTCTTCAGCTAAGACTGGCATTTAGGAAGTTAACTTAAATATCCACAGGACCAAAGATTACCTCCTTTTTGTTTGAAAATGATCAGATCCAGAGAATTCTATGAATGTTCACACATAATTTAGCTTAAAATTTCATTTACTTCTGCCAAACCGTATGCTGAGCATGCTGAGCAACCGCAAAATACTAGTGTTTATTTTTTTTTTTCCCTGTAAATCTTTACTTTGAGGCTTACCAAATCTTGGCAATGGCTCTTTCAAATATTGCATTTCACCCATCATCTTCTGAAGATATTCACTGACAGATGTCAACCTCTTACTGGTCTTCTAGTTTGCCTCCAATGAAATGAGGATGTTAGTGAGTCATCCACAGTTTTCACCAACATTCACTGATGCTACAGTTGTGTAGCACTCTAGGTGAAGACCATAAAAACACAGAGCTTTAACGCCCTCTCTCTAGAGGTCACTGGAGAGTTTTCTATCCAACTTTCTCAGCTGACTATAGGAACATTCATACAGTACCCATTTACTGACAAGAGACATGGAGCGCCAGACATGGGAAGTGTAATATGAGGGAGCTACATCAACCAAGTAACTTTTTTCCAGGGCAAGCGAGGCTGTGTCAGCTTTACCTTGTTCTTTCTATTGAAAGATCAGTGTTAAAAGTCTGTTTTCTCTTCTTATCACAGTTAAGATCCTCAAACACAGTCTGTCCTGTTATGGACAGATGACACCATCCTTTGTTAAAACAGCATCTAAACCACTCACCATTTCCTTGATGTTTTTGTCAACACATGAAAGTTGCCCACTTGCCCAAAAATGTATACAGACGTTATGAAGAAACACTCTGTTACCTTCAGTCCCTGAATGATTCATGATCTTTTTTCAACTCATTCTTTCTTTTTGAATTTACGATTGTTTGGGTGTTTCTGTTTGTTTGTTTGTTTGTAGTTTTTTTTTTTTTTTTTCCCTATCCATTTGAGGGCAAATGTCCCCAGATGCCCTCAAAACCACACTGTTATCTCAAGACTTCAGTTGGAACATGACACTTAGAGTGAGACATAGAAGTAGCATGACCTCTGGAGGCTAACCAGGTAGCTTACTCTGAGCAGAGCCTTACAGAACAGGCAAATTGTTTCAAGGCAAACACAGAATGAGTGCTTGGAAGGAAATGTCCAAAGGAACACTCTCCAGAGGAATTAAACAAGAAGGTGAAGGAAGGAAATAGCTAGGAAATGGCAAACAGATGAGAAAAATGCATATTCATCTTCAAAGACTTCTGAATCTGCCTAAAATTGCAAGACTTGTGAAACTACAGAAGTAATATTCGTGAAATTCTCATTACTTCCTGCAGAGTGTCCCCATTGTTGATTGCTGAGCATGAATTCTTTAGTGCTTATAGATGGACAAGGTTTAGTGAAACATTAACAAACGTATGCACATGAAACAAAGATAATAGAGAAAAGGGAATAAAGCAATATGCTTCTTGCACATTAAACACATATTTTGTTTATTTAAAGTATATGGGAGGCGTTAATGAAGAAAAGATCATGGCTTCAATAGATGGACCATGCCTGGCTTTGACAGCACAATATAGGAAGCACACCCAGTAACTGGTGGGAGACGAAATGTAGTCATCAAGATGGTAGGGCTGGAGGCCTTGCCCTCAGAGGCGAGGCTGCAGAGCAGGGCCGGTTCAGCTAGGAGAAGGGGGGGCTTTTGGGGCACCCAGCAGCAGCCCCAGCACTGGTGGGAGGGGGCAAGGGAGATGCAGCCATACTTAATACATGGTGGGGGCAACAGTCAGCAGCACCAGCTGAGACCCAGAGGCTTAGGCTGGAGATTAGGAGAAGCCTTTTCCACACCAGGACGTTCCAGCCATGGAGTCATAGCCCAGGCAGATCAGGCCATCTCTGGCCTGGGGGTTTCATGATCCAGCTGGGTGAAGCCCTGAGCAGCCTGCCCTCAGCCCAGGCTAGGCCTGCCCAAAGGGGCCTGCAGACCCTCCCAGCCTCCTCAGGCCTGCCATTTATGACTGGAATACACAGGCTGTGGCACCTGGATTCCTCACAGCTTCTGGTTCTTTCCTCCCCCTTCCTCCTTTTACACAAGTTCTGGAAAAAAATAAAATTTAAAAGAAAAGAGCAAGAGCTTTCAAGTAGTTACTAATTTCTTGATGAGTCTTAGATGTCAAGAAACAGATCACCTGGACTCATTTAAGAAAACGCACAATAATTAAACCAGGTAGGATACATGTGTGGATATTCAATTATCAGCGTCCCAAAGATCTAATTTTGTACACAAAATTTCCACAAATTGTGTGTTAAGGATCAGAAATCTCCATTTTACATCATGTAAAATTCTCTGAGCAGCTGACTATAGCGAGCAATAGATTCGGATGTGTTTCTCCAACCAGAGTATAATACACACAGGGTAGATGTGTTGGGTTGTACAACTTTATGAAAAGAAATTCAAAGATCAACACAAGCATTATACATTTAATCACAAAGACATGATTTTAGAAACCCGAGGTTTTTATCTCTCTTCCATGTAGACACGCAGACATACGTATACACATTTATGTATATATACATCCACATATGTACCTTCAACCATATGTATACATTTATGTGCAGATATATATGTGTATATATATTTGTATACATTTACATATATACCTGTATAAACACACACGTATACATATACACACAGATATGTCTTTATGTGTAGCATATATACAATATTTAATATCTGTAATATTTCTGCATAGTGTTATAGTATAATAATAATAATATAAATCAGCATGTATACACATATCTCTGTAAAGACAGCTCTTAGGTTACCCAGCTGTTCAGATCCTCAGTATAGACCTCAGTTCAGATCTGCATAGAGCAGTTGCTGAGCCCTGGTTGATGAAAATGAATTTTTAGAGATTTCAGATATTCATGAATATTTAGCTGCCTATGGATTCACAGGACAAAGTGGCAGCCCAGAGCTGTGGGACAGAGAAACACACTCATCTGCCATTATCCTCTTCAGAACAACCCCCGTTGCTTGGGACTGGGAAGGAATTGTGGTATGAACATCAGCACACCTGCCTTGAATCACAGAGGGATTATGCTGAATCCTCCAGTACAGAATTAAGCCAATGATACTACTGCTTTGCACTTTTTAACAGAATGTGTTGCCAGGTATATTATATGGGAATCTAATGCTGCACCTGTTTCACAGATCATTGAATCACAGAATCATAGAATGGCTTGGGTTGGAAGGGACCTCAAAGATCATCTAGTTCCAATCCCCCTGCCGTGGACAGGGCTGCCAACCACTAGCTCACTAGATCCAACTGCCCAGGAGCCCATCCAGCCTGGCCTTGAACACAGCCAGGGATGGGGCATCCACAGCTTCTCTGGGCAGCCTGTGCCAGCGCCTCACCACTCTCTCAGGGAAGAATTTCTTCCTCATGTCCAACCTAAAACTCCCCTTTTCCTGTTTTAGCCGATTCCCCCTTGTCCTACCATTATCCAACCGTGCAAAAAGTCGGTCTCCCTCCTGCCTGTAAGCTCCTTTCAAGTATTGGAAGGCCGCAATGAGGTCTCCTCGGAGCCTTCTCTTTTCTAAGCTGAACAATCCCAACTCCCTCAACCTTTCCTCACAGGAGAGGTGCTCCAGCCCTCTGATCATTTTGGTGGCCCTCCTCTGGACCCGCTCCTACAGCTCCACATCCCCTCTGTACTGGGGGCCCCAGGCCTGGACACAGCACTCCAGGTGAGGCCTTCCAAGGGCAGAGTAGAGGGGGACGATCACCTCCCTCTCCCTGCTGGCCACCCCTCTCTTGATGCACCCCAGGATGCCATTGGCCTTCCTGGCTGCAAGAGCGCACTGTCGGTTCACGTCAAGCCTCTCATCCACCAGAATGCCCAAGTACTTCTCCGCAGGTCTGTTCTCAAGGAGTTCTTCTCCCAGTCTGTACACACACCCGGGATTGCCCCAACTCAAGTGCAACACCTTGCCCTTGGCCTTGTTGAACCTCATCAGGTTCTCGTGGGCCCACTTTTCCAGCCTGTCCAGGTCCCTCTGGATGGCATCCCTTCCTTCAGGGCTATCAACTGCACCACTCAGCTTGGTGTCATCAGCAAACTTGCTGAGGGTGCACTTGATCCCACAGTCTAAGTCGTCAATAAAGATGTTGAAGAGCACCGGTCCCAAGAGGGACACCTGGGGGACACCGCTCATGACCAGCCTCCGCCTGGACGTAGAGCCATTGACTACAACCCTTCAGCTGCGACCATCCAGCCAGTTCTTTATCCAAAGAGCAGTCCACCCTTCAAATCCGTTTCTCTCCACTTTGCAGATAAGGATATGGTGCGGGACCATGTCAAAGGCCTTGCACAAGTCCAGGTAGACAACATCCGTCACCCTCCCTTGGTCCACCGATGCCATCATTCCATCATAGAAGGCCACCAGATTGGTCAGGCACGACCTGCCCTTGGTGAAGCCGTGCTGGCTGTCTCAGGTCACCTCCTCATCTCACATGTGCCTTAGCATCTCCTCCAGGGGGATCCTCTCCTTGACCTTCCCAGGCACAGATGTGAGGCTCACTGGCCTGTAGTTCCCTGGATCTTCCTTTCTCCCTTTCTTAAAAATGGGAGTGATGTTTCCCTTTATCCAGTCACCGGGGTCCTCACCTGACAGCCACGACTTTTCACATATGATGGACACCGGTTCAGCAACCACATCAGCCTACTCCTTCAAGTCCCTGGGATGCATCCCGTCCGGCCCCATAGACTTGTAGACATTCAGTCCCATCAGGTGATCTAGGACTTGCTCCGCTCTTACACTGGGAAGGATTTTCCTCCCTCCATCCCCACTTGGATTTTCAGGGACACGAGAGGCTTGGGCAGCCTGACCAGCAGTGAAGACCGAGGCAAAGAACTCATTAAGTACCTCAGCCTTCTCCACATCAGAGGAGGCCAGTTCTCCCTTTCCATTCATCAGAGGGGGAACACTCTCCTTCACCTGTCTCTTCTGCCCTATGTAGCTAAAGAAACCCTTCTTGTTGTTTCTCACATCCCTCGCCAAGCTTAATTCTACCTGCACCTTGGCCTTCCTGATCCCATCCCTTCATTATCCTGACAGCATCTCTGTAATCCTCCCAGGCCACCCATCCCTGCTTCCACTGCCTATATTTTTCCTTCTTTTCCCTCAACTTGACCAGCAGGTCCTTGCTCAGCCACACTGGTTTCCTGCCTCCCCTGCCTGATTTCTTATTCTGGGGGATGGAGAGTTCTCGTGCTCTCAGAATGATGTTCTTCAAGTGCTGCCAGCTCTGCTCCGATCCCCTGTCCCTAAGGACAGTTTCCCAGGAGATGTCTTCCACCAACTCCTTAAACAGCCTGAAGTTTGCTCTCCTGAAGTTCAGTGTCCTGACCCCACTCCTTGCCAGGCCCACGCTCCTCAGGATCACAAACTCCACCAGGGCATGGTCACTGCAGCCCAGGCTGCCTCCAGTCTTCACCTCTTTGACCATCTCCTCCACATTGGTGAGCACTAGGTCCAGCAACGCATCCCCTCTGGTCGGTCTGTCCAAGACCTGAACCAGAAAGTTATCGTTGATGGACTCCAGCAGCCTCCTGGGTCGGTTGCAGCTTGGAAACCAGGCAGTGTCTGAGCTTTGACAGTATCTTCATCTAGCAGGTTTACCACATCTGTTGTAAAATGGGGATTGTTAGCTTAATCTCCTGAAATACCAAGATCATATCAGTGAGACAGTAAAAAACTCCACAGCCTGTGGAGTGATTTCAGAAAGGTCCAAAGAAGTTGGTAGGAGCCTGACAAAGCAAACTGATTTCTAGGCAAAGAGGTCTGTTCACTGCGCAGGAAGAAAAAAAGAAATACATAAATAAAATTGAATGTTTTACTTGGTTTCAGTTTAATACTTAGTTGTTTTTTTTAATGACTGCAAGCTTCAAATTTTCCTGTGTGTAAGCAGCTAACAAATGACTTCTGTGAAAGAGTCAAAGGCTTTATTGTTACTGTAAAAAATGGCCTGATACTAGTATTGCAGTATCATAAAAAGTCAAAGCATTGTAGGTTTGGCATTTTAGAGATGCCAGCATCTCATGTCTAGGATATGCCATTAACTTCAAAGAGCTGCAGCAAGACTGTTAGTGACTCATTCATCAAGTATTCACAAGTATCCATTTCATCTGCTATTTTATTTACTCTTTTTTTTTTTTGTTTGTTTGTTTTTTAATGAAACTTAAACAGGCTTTTTTTTTTTTTTTTTTTTTTTTTTCATAGTGACATTTCTTCACATTCCTAAATACAGATCAGTCTCTATGACTCTTTGAGAGGAAGAAGACCAAGATAACCACGGAAATAAGGAAATAAGGAAAGATGTAGTCTTTTGACAAGAAAGTCATGTTGAGTGTTTTACTCTGACAAGTCCCACAGCATTGTACCATTGCTAATCCTCTGACCTTTCAGGTAAGACACAGATGCATGGCTGTTCACATAAACACAGGTTATTCACAAATGAGGTCTGAAATTCAATTTCCAGAAGCAGCACAGATTTTGCAGGCATCTTGGCATTTTACAAAAGACTTTATACACATAGGGCTGCTAAAATGAACAAAGTCAGTGACTTGAGGAAATGTTGTGTGAGATATAAGAACAAATCCTTTCACTTTTGGGTAATAGCATGAAATTTTTTAACATCTCGGCAGAACTTACTAAACCACAAATAGAAAGCTTTTGGATTTAAAATGGAAATATTTTTGCTTTCTTCAGATACCTTCTCTCTTACAGCTCAACCGCAAGAGAGTTTTTGCAGCTGTACTATAGACGCTTGACAATTGTGGTTGGAAATAGCGATCACTCTGTAGCTCCTACAGGAAGGCTGGATACAACCCTTGCTGCAAAGCATTCCTCTGAGAAACAGGATAATGGGAAACCAAAGCAAATAGCAAAGGGGTATAGCAAGATGACATGTGCAGACAGAATCTGTGGTGTTATTTATTATCTTTTGTTTTACAGCAGGCAAATTACGTTCTTTCCATGCTTGATTAAGTTGGCAGGAGCTTAGTTTAGTATTTTGCTCTCTCTGTCAGCCGAAGAACAGACATTTGTTCTTACAGAAGGAAAGATGAAACTTTCACTTCTTATTCCCTCTCAGTGGAAAAATAATTTAGTAATTCAGCTACCACATCTGGGACACAAAGGCTAACAGCAGGAAAAATAAAAACAAGAAAGAAAGAAAGAAAGAAAGAAAGTGTGTTTGCAATCTTAATTTATGAGCTTTCACAGCAAAATAGGCAAGAGACCTATTTATCCCATTCTGCTTTCCTGTCAAGTTTATTTCATTTAATCTGAACAAATGTTTCCCCTAGCTTTCTGGCCAAACTTTTTCTGGCTGTTATAAAGGCTTTTGGACCCCAAGTCCAGAGAATTCTTTAATGTCTTGATCCGCTCTTGGATCAGTCCCAAGTAGCCCACCAGGAAAACTTCAGTGACACAGTTTAGCAGATGCAATGTACCTGCCAGCTTGCACTTTTATTGTGATTTTTGCAGAAAAGACACTGAATGCTTCTTAAGAATTTCAGATGTCTGTGTTCAAGCATAAAGCTTTGTGTTCACCATGAATAGCCTTAGCTTCCCATTACTAGCTATGCATCTTAGCAGTAACTCAGCTGCATAAAAGAATAGACTATTTTCTGCTGGTTTTGGTATGGATAAAGCAAGGCTGCACCGAAAAAACAGAACAGCCATTTAGCATTCAACTTTCTTGGGGGCAGCCTGGCTTCAGTATGATGACTGAATTTTCAGATAAGTGACCACAGGAAGAGATATGAGGAAAGACCCTGTCCACAGCAGGCCAGGAAACACATTAAAGACCTGGAAGAGAGATCATGAGGAGTTCAGAGTGTGGGAGCAAGGCATGAGGGATGGAGACAAGAAACAGGAGGAGCCTGGCAGCAGGAGAAAGGCTGAGAAGATGCAGTGAAATGTCCGGAGTAGCACTGAAATCATGAGTGGGGGGCTGAAAGAACCAACCAGGCATAAACTTAGATAAGACACCAAAAGAGGATGAGGTCAAGGTCTACTTGACAACATGGAGGTAGGCTTTAAGTGGGAAGGATGACGTAGCATGCAGTCCAAACAATGGAGATGTGGTTTTGTAGGTACAATAAACACTGCTAAGCAAGCACACTTTAGGAAAACTACTCATACTGTGGATTTTTTGGAGTAATTCTTCATATCAGTACTAGAAGTTTATCACAGGCCCTGTTGCTAGAGAGTCTTCCAGGCAGTCACCAAACCAAGCTGTACTGAGAGAAGATACTGCCTCTCACAGTGTACACTGTGATAATTAACTCCAACTTCTAATGAACAACAAACAGTTCCTGGCTTGTCTTTCTCAGAAGAGAAGTAGGAACAAAGCATGAAGGACAGTCTGCTGTATTACAGCCAGTCAACACCTGGTAATTTTAGATTATAGTTTTATTGTTCTGAGGCAAGTGTGGAAGTTGCTGCCTCCGTTAAAACCCTTTTATCCAGCATCACCTTTTGGCCATTCTAAGGCAATTGTTCAGGACAGAACTTTCTAGCTATGCCAGATCCAAGTGTTTGCTTTCTGTGTTGTCAACTTTGTCAATAGTAACTACAAATCTTGAAATCTACAATGTTATTTGATGTTCCCACTCTTGTAAACCTGAAATTTTTTAAATTTAAAGTTTGGCAACACTGCACCTATCTGAATTAATTTCGGTCCTATGTTCTGTGTCATACCCTGGGAGATTTGGTGGTGAAGATTTTTGGAAGACTGGGAGCAATTCCTCTCTCCCTTGCTCTCTCAGAAAAATTTACAAATGCATTTGGAGCTTAGTGTTATTTTATCTGATCCAAGTTCAAGTAATGCCACCAGAGCTCATGGATTATTAATGTTAAAATGGGCTTTTGTTTCAACACAGAGAAAGTTTTCTAATCTGATGTCCACCCTGAAGGCAGATTTTTAGAAGCTCCCAGTACTGTACCCTGACTCTTAGAAATACAAGGCAGTGGTTTGTATTTAACAGTGTTTATCAAAGAATGACATTCTTTTTTAATATTTGGCAAGTAGAACTTGTAGCTATTTTGCATCTTTCAGTTCTTACTGCTAGATGAGGACTTCATATATTTTACCTACAGCTAACAAACAAGCTTATTGTTAAACAGAGTGTATTGATCCCACTCTTTGATTGAGGGTGGATTACTGAGTATAATCTAATCAGCATAGAAAACAACAAGAAGATGAGTGACAAACAAATGGCTGTTTCTCTGAAAACTCTGGGCAATACCATTATACACTGGTCCATTCTGGTTAAACTTGCAGAGAGATTACTAGAAAAATAGGACTGAAAGAAATTTCCTAGATCACTGAGCCCAGCCTTCTCCTGTGATGGAGGCTCTTTCATGCTGAAGACATATTTGTTCCCCATATATCCCCATGGGCGAAGGCTTTTCTCTGACATTACCTGGAAAGAATTACCTGCTCTGTCTGAAGGTCTGGCAGTTTTCCAGATGTGTAGCAAAGAGGTGAGCACACTGTACGTAACTTTTCTGACTGTTGATGCTGTAGGTCATGGTGACACAACACCACTGTTGGTTGGCAGCCCTGTCCACGGCAGGGGGGTTGGAACTAGGTGATCTCTGAGGTCCCTTCCAACCCAAGCCATTCTGTGATTCTATGATTCTATGATTCTATGATTCACTGTGCACTTTATCAGCACTCTCTTTCAGCGCACAATGTATCACATCATTTCCATGGAGGTAAAGGGTTAAGACCCCCTGAAGAGACCAAGAGCTCTGGTTGACAGGTGCCATGGGCATGGGGGACTACCCCAGTCAGCATGGCAAGGCAGGGCCTCACAGCCAGACCCACTCCCGCACATCCAGTCAGGGAGCAGGGCAACCTGGGCAGCTGCTTCAGTCCCGGCCACTGGGCACCACCATGAGGATGTGATGAGGCTGGGTGGGACACCTGCCCACAGGTGGGGGTCAGGTTCAGGCATGGTAAGATGAACCAGTATCTTCCTCCTCAAAAAACAGGAAATAATTATCACTGTGCAAAGTCTACAGTCTGCATATTTCCTAAATAAAAGCAGTGCTGCTTCAGCAGTCAATGTGACAGTGCCCTGTATGTCATTGGAAGCACTGCAAATTACTGCTCACATACCGAAAAACTAAGAAAAATGATAATGAAAGGTCTGAGCAAAATCTAAGCATATAGAGGAGTATAACAACCTTTTTCAGAAGATGCTTCAATATGAAACCACGCAGAAAGAAAATAAGAATAGATATGCATTATTTCATTGTGTCATGGTACATATGTAGGAATAAATACTTCATAACACCTTAAGCAAAGCACTTTTACTTCTGAATCAAAAGGAGTTAAATAAATGTCTCTTGCATGTTTCTGTAGCTTTGTACTCCTTACTGGAGTTTGGCACCTGATGGAAATAAATACATGGATTATTGTTTCCAGATGAAGACAAGCGTTTCCTTCCCTCCAGTTACGTATTATTAGTTACATTCAAAATGAGCAAATAGGAACTGATTGTAAGCTGCTTGTTTGGAATGGACTTTGTAGGCTCACTACAGATCTTAGCATGATAGTGCTACATCACATATTGGTTGACAACTTTATGGTGGAGGAATGTATGGTGAATCACGGGGAGCCTGGGGAAATCTGAGTTCAGAAATTTGGACAATGTGCTGTGTCCAAGCTCTTGTTACAGTTACTTAACATGTATCTCTCCTATAGGTAAAAAAGCTACACATGACATTAGCAATGCAAACATTTAATAGTTTTTTTTTTTTTTTTTTTTTTTTTTTCTCTCCCCATATTAAAGGAGATGCTGCCAATAGTCTGTAATAGTGTATTTTCTTTCACAGAGGTCATTTTCCAAAAACTCAGTTACGCTGTCTACATTATTTATTGAAATGAACATCTGAAACAAGGCACAGTTTTTGTTCATCTGTGAGTACTTTAAGTTGTCCCTGTGCTATTTGCTAAGCAAAAAGACACATGTGGAGTCATTTGTGGTATTTGAGAAAACAATGTGCTATTCATGCACATGTATGCACAAAATAACAATATGTCTGTACGAGGAAGGAAAAAAAAAAAAAAGAAGAAGAAGAAGACAAGACAATTGCATCCTGTCCAGCGTGCTGACTAAAAAACAAACAAACAAACAAACAAACAAAAAACCTCCAGAAAATAAGATAACTTCTGTGATAAAATCAGAAGGACCATGGAACAGATACCTGAACTGAGGACACGATATAACTGAGTCAATACCATCCTTGTTGCTTTCAGCATTCTTTTTGTTACTTATATGAATAGAAACTTTTTCTCTAAAGGGTAGTAGCGATGGCTATAGTAGTTGAATTATCTGAAATTTCTTTGTTTGCATTTGATAAAGGAACTTATAATTTCAGTGCTTGAGGAAAGGATAGAAGCTACAAAACTGGAATTTCTCTGTGAAAAACAAGTTTCTTCTTTAGGAAGGGGATAATAATGCTTCCCTTTTTTCACATACATTTTAAGTATTAGAATAATACGGCCCTTATTAATTATCTGGATAATACAAGAATCCACAGTACCCACTTGTAAAGGAAAAACAGAAAGAAACTTGATTCAAGACACAACGTCCTTCTTCTACACTCAAAGTAAGCAGGCTTTTGTAAGTTCACAGCGCAAACCAAAACTCAGTTTTATGAAATGTTTCCACAGAGGATTATCAGAGAGAGCAATGGCGCAGACAGGACGGCTCTAAATAAATAAAGATGGTGCAGATGAAATGCAGAAGCACTCTGACAGCAAGTACAAGCAGTGCTGCGGCTGAAATACTTGAGTACATCGCTGCTGATGCTGCACACGCTGAGCAGCCAGCGGGGTGTCACACCCCAGCCTAACCCTCAGTCAGACCCAGGGCAGTGTTCAGACCTTACATATACCTGTTGCAGTGCTGGAACCAAAGCACTGTGTCTATACTGAGGCATGAGACTTTGCTGGGAAGAGTCACTGAATTATTTACTGAAGCATGGAATCATTTACTTTGGAAAACACCCTGAAGATCAAGTCCAAACATCAGAGAAATGTCTGGCCTTCCAACTGAAGTCACACAGACTACATATGCAGCAAAGAGACAAACTCTAAGCATCTATTCTTAATGAAATATTACGAAAAATCACAGTGCCATTGACAATGCATCTGGCCTGCTGTTCTCTTGTAGGTCTCACCGTAGTTTTTGAGAATGGCAGCAAGGTTCAAAAGTAACTTCAATTATATACATAGTGGCAGGCTTACAGATAAACCAGAAGAGTGTTCTTTGTTCATATTAGGTGAAAACAGCACCACCAGCACCCTGGTTTTTGTAGTTTCAGTGTTCTAATTCTTCAACTTTTCCCATGGACTACCTGTCCATTGATGAAAACAATTAATCCAAATTTAATTGTTGGAAACATGTCACAGACCTGCTAAAACATTTTGTAGAAAAGGAGGTTTGCTGCGAAGGTGAGCATGGCACTTAGGGCTTCTGAGCCCCACGCTGCTTCCACAGAACTGCTAGATCATTTTTCCTCAGGACTTAGTTTCTTGAAACTCCACATTCCTCACATATGCATCAGTGCAGTATGTGTCATATACTGTTAGGAACAGTAGTTAGGATTTAGTTCTGTTTAAGACTTTGGCATCAATATACTGATTTCATAAGATTTACACCTGAATTATATCACTAAAATTCAGCATTTCACTGGTGTTGATTTAGAGTGTAGTTTGAGCTCAACTAGCTGCAACCTAAAATGCTCAGTTTTTACCAGCCTTTACTGTAAGATCTTCAAGACTATCTTACTTTCCAAATTTCACGATTTTTAGTTTGTTTTGTTGTTAGACAATTTTTTTTCCCTTGTTTATGCAGATGAACATGCTATCTATTTGTAAGGTGAAGCTCTCTTTCTTCTTGTAAACAGAGTTTCACAGAGCTATGATATACCTAATCTGTGTGCTAATAATATAAGGAGACTTTCAGAAATGAAGCCTTGCTGCTGCTCCTCGAATCTACTGCTCTTTTCACTACTAAACCCAGAAAGCTCAGTAAGCTGTGACTATCCGTCAAGCAATATTCTTTAACAGTGAGTTCTGTGGATTACTCGCATAGCATTTCAAATATCTTTTGGGGGGTATGACGTGTGTCTCACTTGAGTGCCATTTTAGTTCTGTATAATGAGCATAAGTCAACTGCATTCTTTACTGTGTGTAACATTTATATTTCTATTGTGTATCTTCTCACTTCTTTGCCTTACAAACTAAGTAATCCTAGTCTCTCTCATCTTTTAACTGACATAGTCTCTTGTGGACGTATAATTTGTGTTTTGTGGACAGAAGGAGAACAGCAGCCAATGCTCCTCATGCTCCTCTGACCAGAGCAGCTCTTGACTCTGTCTGTGCAGACTTAGAGACTTAGAGGGTTAGGAGAGAAAAAAAAAAAAAAAAAAAAGGAAAAAAGGAAATCCTCCTTAGTGCCAGTCACAAGATGATTATGAACAGCTCTGGCTGTGAGAGAGTGCTAAGAATAACCAGAGTTAATACCAACATGACTGATAGTGACTTTCGGTGCACAGAATACCAGAGGACCCGTTTTCACTTAAAAATAATTTTCAAAGAGGTGTAAAATGTTGCCATCTTGGAAGCATTTCTTAGAAAACTATCACCTGCCTGGAACAGTGTGTGACTGTGTGTGTTCAGCTGCCCATCCCCACCAGGATCCTTTATAAGCAGTCAAAAGAAGAAGAGCCTCTAATCTTATTCAAAGCACAAATAGGCAAATAGGCTTCATTACCAAGTTTTAAGCGGGGATAAAGCTTGGTTATTACAGCTAGTAACTTGGACTAGGAATGTTATTTTTGTACATTAATGAAACTTGACAAAAGTTTTTTTTTTTTTTTTTTTTTTTTTTTTTTTTTTTAAATCAATCAATCATTCAAACAAACAAACAAAAAAACAGCATAACCAATGTATAAAAGAAACTTCTCATGATAGATTTGGTCACTGCAGAATTAGGACATCAAGTCAAGCAGTAACTGGACACACAAGCTACACTTTCATCTCCTTTTTTCTGTTTCAAGAACTACTCAAAGACAGCTTCTGCTTTGGGTGAGGCACAGACAACTGCCCCAGAAGTGGCAGGATGTTACATGAGTATGCCAAAAGGCAGAAAGGTTAAAGCCAATAATGGCAGGACATAGAGCAAATCAATGGAAAACCACATTTTAATTATTTTATCAGCACTTCAAAGGTCTTTATTTTATACCATTGTCTGTTTACACAGGTAATGACACAGCCAGCTCTCAGGCAGAGGGTGTATGAGACAATCAGGTAGATTTTGACTTTTCCCTACAAGGTAGTGTAGATTGCTGCTGCAATGCCTTTGAAAAGCATACAAATGTATCTCTTTGCAAGGAACAAGTACAAGGATTTAATTAGTTTAAAGTCAATATACAGTAAGTAGCCAGTTTTCCTAAAAAATCTTTTGGGGTGTAGACAGTCTTGCTTACACAGGCAACATCACAAACAAATCTAGTCACTGAATCTAGTTATTGACTAATCATCATATGGCACAGTGTTTCTTCAGCCTCTCATTTTCAGTTCAAATTCCTTAATCATTTACTATCTCTTGCATTGAAAGGCAACAAGTTTGGGCTGGAAATTGTTCAGCACTTGCTGAAGGTGTCAGAGTTCAAAATACTCACAGTGGGCTGGTCAGTATATCTAATGTTACAGAAACCATTTCTCACAGGCTGCCCTCCTGCTGTCCATAGGGACTGCTTACTTGAACACTGTCTTGAGAAGCACAGTTGCCTTCAGAAATTTGCCTGTTGAGAAGCCCACAAGATTTTGTGTTCAATATGAATTTAATTACACATTTGTTTAAGAAATTTCAGAGAAGCTGTGACAGTCTTTCTTAGCACTTTCAGCTTTAATTAATTAAATTTCATTAAATTTAAATTTAATTCATAATAAAGCAGACAAAACTTCAGAAGTTTTTAGGGTGTCCCTTTGACAAAATTTACTCTACCCTAGGTCTTGTTGTGCTTTATCTGGGGATGTATAATATATGGGGATGTATAATATTCTCCACCTGCTATGCATTGTTTGCTATTCATAAGTAACATTTAGCATATTTGTTTCCTTATCTGTTAATCTTATTCCTGAATGCTCCGCTGTCAGTTGGCCTTGTGTGCTTTTCCCTGACCTCTGAGCAGTGCAAAATCTTTTGAGATTATTAGATCTTAATTTTCTCTTCTGTGCCTTGGTCAGTGAAGTACTCCTAGAATTTCACCTATTTTTTACTTCAAAATGTTGTACTTCCAAAGGAATAATTGGGTCAAATGACAAAAGAATAAGAAACTGCAAAATTAAGTATCATTAAAAAATATACACAACAACAACGTTACAAAATAATACATTTTCATTTATATTTTAAACTATTAAAGGTAATTTCACAGTATTAAGGATAACCTCATATTTTTCATTACTCCTGGTGAGCTGTGCATGAGTTGGAAGTACTTTTGAAGCATGTGCTGCTACTTACCTGATGTTAGCTCAGATTTCAGATTGACTGGCAAGGTAAGTTCCTGAAGGAGTCCTGAAAATTAGTCTTCCCTACAGCATAGCTTTCACTCCCTGCTTGGTGAGGGTAAAACAGCTTGCAGGCAGTTCAAAGTGTTGTATTAAGGTCTCAAGCTTCTTGAAAAACTGAATTCCTGACATCTGTCATGTAATGCACTAATACAGTTTTAAATTACTTTTTCTCATATGTATCTCAACTTCATACGACATGGGTCATTGTAAGAATGTTCAGCAGAGTTAGGCAGAGAAACAGCCTCAGCTGGACACAGAACATGACTAAAAGAAATCATCCAGATTTATAGATCTTTAGAAATATTGCTATTCATGAAACCTTATTAAAAGCAATTTAGACAAAGGCTGCCTTGTTCTCTTACCCAAACATTCCTAAAGACAAAATTATTTACATTCTATAAAAATGTTCCTGAAATTGGTGCCCATATAAATTACTCTGCAGACAGATCAGTAAGCAGATTTCTTAAGACTATATTAATAGCTAGGGAAAAAGTTACATTAATCTGAAGTGACTCAGATATTTCTGAGCAAATTTTACTGAAATTACCATGAAACTTCCTTCCAGGTAGCCAACAAAAAAGATACAAAATGATACTTAAAATGGTTGTAACTCAGAAGAGCAAAAGGACAATGCCTTAATCAGCCAAACTGTAGGTGAGACAGCTCTTACCCAGTTTGCTTCAGGTATCTCCTAAAGAGACAAATCCATCCCTAACGTCCACCAACCAAGTAGCAGTTGGTTACGAAGAGAGCTCAGCTGTGGATGCCTAGAGCACAGGAAGATCTTTCCACCAGATAAAC
>VXAV01003334.1:377587-403109 GCA_013399715.1 Alectura lathami
AACATTTGCATGTTTCCCTGTCTTCCTTTCATCCAGTTTACCTGATAGTTTGGCTCACTGTGGATAGAGCAAGAAGTAATCCAACCAGCAGATAAAGCCTCTGCTGCCACGCTAGGTCCCACAGGAAACAGGCAGCATGGTGAATTAGCACTGGCAGGAGATCAGCAACCCCACAAATAGGGGGAGCCAGCCCCAGTGCTCTTCATGTATTGTCAGGACAGAGTGCATGCAGCAAGGGAAGAGTTTTGCTCTTAACAAAGAACAGCAAGCTATGCATAAATGGAAAGAATGGTAAAGACTACCTCAGTCCCTATCTGGGAAAACTATTATCTGTCTGAAATCAGCTCTGAAGTCTCAAAGAAATTATTTTTTTAAAGCTTGCTTCTGAAAGGCCTTCATACAATAATGTAGCTCAATTCACCCACTCAGCTTAAAATTCAACTTAATACATTTGTATTAAACAAAGTAAATGCACCATTTCGATATATCACCAGCTCCCCTAGACAATAAGGACAGAAACAAGGCATTTGGGTAATGATTCAGATTCCTATCCTCAAACGGTCATTGGCTAATGTGGAAGAACTATACAAAAAGTGTGGATGGAGACAGTATGCTCTTCAAAAATCTTGCTAAACAGGCAGACCTGCAGTTACTGTTCTCACAAATTATTTTTTTTTTCCCCATCTGTTTATATGATAAATAAGTAGATCTCAACTTACATAGCACTGGTTTTCTATTCAATTACTGTTGTGATACAGTATATTTATATACAAAAACTTTCAAAAATATAATTCCAGGAACATTTCTGATATGTTAGGCAAAAACTTTACTAGCTCTTGCAATGACAGCTGGGAACAGAGAGTAATAGAACAGCCTCATCGACGCTATCTCAAATATATTAATTATACCTTCCACCCCCTTTTCTAAGCCATACATTAATGTAGTTTACTACACATCTTTTAAGAGAAAGAAGATTCTCTTCTACCTCTCCCAAAATTTTTCTCCTAAAAATTGATGAACTAGAGTGGTATACTGAGAAAAAAAAAAAAAAAAAATGTTTTTACTTCTTTTATTCAGTACCACCCGTAAATCTGTAAATTACTATGAGCAAATCTACCATTGTTGGCTTTCTCAGACAAAAGACATGTAATTCTTGACATAATTCTTTTGAGTAAAAACTATTCTGCACTAGTTCTCAGTGTAAATCAAGAACTACTTGTAAGAGTAGTAGTTTTGTACAGACTTTTCGAAAACTGTGTGTTCACAAGCATCTGCACATGCACACTAGCTTCAACTGTAACAGATATTTTTTTCCTGATTCATCTTCTAAGTATTTAAAGTAGGATAATCCAGAGAGAGATGCATCTCAGACCTAACATTAAATCCTCGCTTTTCAGTTACCTTTGAGCTCATTCTTCAGAAAACAGACGCTACAGTTTAATGAGAAGTCGCTATAAAGACAAAAGATATCAATTTATCTTGCTAGTACTTTCAGATAAAGAATAATTAAGCTGTTTTAAAAAGGCACAGATGTGGGTGTCTGATTAAATTGGACCAGACTGTGCCTGAAGTCCAAGAATTCCATCAAATCTATGTCATCTTCTATTAAGTACTTGGAGTTTTGTCAGACTTGAAGTATGTTATAATTTGAAAATTTGCTCTTTACAGAATTCTTGGGAAGACAAGGAGAGTGGACTGTGTCCCCCAGTACAGTGCACCCCTCACAGCTCAGCAGTTCCATGGAGAAGCTCCAAGCCATTGCAGCTTAGCAGAACAAACTGGCTATAGCATGAAGGACAGAGAGACTAATCTTCACATGCAGGCTTGCTGAAAATTGTACTGCTTCTTGCACTTCCCATGGCAACTCTGACCCAGAAGCATTTTGTCATGGAAGGAATTCTGAGTTGTGCCTTGGAGGAACAGTTTGTTAAACCTGGAGAGGCCCTGTCTCATTCAGGAAAATCAAACCAAACCTAGTAATTATCTTCATCCCTTCCCAATTTCTAAATGCCTGTCTACATTTACTTGTACATTTCCTATTTAATATACAGCTAACATGCACACTTTCCTGCCCTGTTTGGGGAAAAGCTTATCAGATTTTTTTTTTCTGTAATGATGTACTTTTTTCTCCCAAATGTCCTTCAGGGAACAGCACAAGAGCCAACATCTCTGTTAGAAAGTCTTTGGTAATGTATTTGCCTCCATCTGAAATGTACAGTGAGAATCCTTATTTCAAGCTCCCAGAAAAATGAGACAGACAAGATACTTCACATTTTGAAATTCTTCTTTACCAAGTGCTGCAAATGATAAAATGTGACTCATCTCAGAAACAAATGGATTATTTCAGAAGTTAATGGATACTGAAGCATTATTTTCAATAGCTTTCTTCTTTAAAAACAATTGAGAGAGACACATTGTCTTTATAAAAAATGCTAGTTATTAAAAACCAAGATGAACTTAATGATAAAAAGATCACTTGCTTTTTCCTATAAACAGATTTTTAATTAAAATTGTTTTTATATTGTTCATTGTTGCTAGATGCTAACTTTACAAACCTCTCCTGTAGATCTTAAGTAGTGACCTCCATGCTCCATACAAGACCACTAGATAGGGAAGTTTAGTGATAGTGCAAATAAAGACTTACTGAACTAACAAAAGCAAGAGATGTTGAAAATGATTGATTTCAGCAACCTGAAGTCTGTGCACTGCAAAAATATCAGTTCAGTATAATTTTGACAACAGCAGAGCTGTATGTCTAACTTGAAATTTCAAAAAATACAGACCAGAAAGTCACTTTGATTGAGAAAACAGGAAGGAAATGGTTCAATTCAAAAATGCAAAAAATACTGTGTTGAAACTGTTCAAAACCAAAACTTTTCCTGTAAAAAAAAAAAAAAAAAAAAAAAAAAAAAAAACTAAAAAACTGTAATTTTCTAAAGAAAAGGTATATTGTTTATACTTTCTATCTAGACCTAATCAGTACAAAATTAATTCAATCAATAGCATTCTAAATTAACTGAAATAATGTCATATGACTTTTTGCAGGTCCCATTAGCTTTAGACCACTGTTAAGATTCATTAAATTTAAATGGAGTAATCAATGACATAAGTGTTGGAAAACCTAGGAAGATCAGACAATCCATTATATTTATTCACAGTTCAAAGCAAATACCAAATTAAATACCAAGTTCCTTTTGGTATTTAAGAAGCATGGGATGAACTGTGTTCATGTAGGCTCTTCTGCTCACCCAAGCTTTGAATCTTTTGCATTTCACTTATTAGTTGATTGGTTTGAGAAGCAGTCTGCTATTTTCACCAAAGATTAGACTTAGGTGACTTATACCTATTCTGGTTTTGGCTTAGCTGAAAGGATTAGATAGAGCTCTCAACACGGAGAAGTCTCTTACAATTAGCCAAAAGTTTTGTATCACTGGAATTTTAAGGAGATTAGAGACTTTTAAAATCATTTCTCAGGTTTTCTAAGGCAAAACAACTCTCAACTGCTGGAAAGTAACACATCAGCTCTGCTAACCATCTCTGCCTCATTTTATTCTTCTGCAGGAAGGGATGACCATGCCCTCATTCATGCTTTTACTTTTTGCAGGAGTCTCTACACCACCTGTAAGAGTAAAGGAAGCAATTCAGGCTGCTCAATTGCTCTTTTCTTTAAGAATAACAAAACAAACAAACAAACAAACAAACAAAAAAGTTGATTTTAGTTGTATCTTTCATTTGCTTCTCTTTTTTATGACAACACCTTATTGACCTGCAAAATTATCTGTGCATCATTCTTGTGTTTTGCTGCAGTCATAAATCGAGTCCTGAAAAATTCCTTATTTAATTTATTGTCATACTGACACTCCGACATATCTGTGATTCCATAATTTTGTGATTCATATCTTTGCCTAGGGGAGCTGCAGGTAAAACTCTGTTCATGCAGCAGGTATTCAGCAAGACACCATGCCACTGAGATGCCAAATTAGTCTACATAAATAAAGTCTTATTAAAAAGTTATATGGTGCTCATATGTTCACATTTCTTCACTTTCACCTTTTTCTGAGAAGAAATACAGGTTGCTCAATTGATCTTGTAGGACTTCTTCATCTACATGTCACCAGTATAATCAAGAAGTTTATCAGCATGAGCTGAAAAATACATGTACTTCAAATTCTATGTTCCTATGCAGTCCTGGATATAGGCAGCACGAACTTTCTATTATTTCACCTGCAGGATACAGTCATTTCTTCCGAAGTGGATTATCCACACTTCTCTGACTTGGATAAAATAAAGTAATGGAAGGGACAGCATTTGAAAAGCACACAGCATGCAGCAACTAGGTAAGATTAGCTGTAAATAGCAGTTAATGTGAGTGCACACTCTGCAAAGAGCCTTGATGAGTGTGCACCCATTCCTGAGAGGGAGGGGCTGGGACTGCAGAGCCAGTGTGGGTGTTGCCCCCAGCTGAAGGAGGAAAGGGAGTGCAGAGAGTGATGCAGGTACCTCAGCCTCTTCATTTCAGTGCTCTGACTGCCCTACCTGAATCCCAGCTGTTGAGCCAGAAGAGGAGAGTTATCCTCTAAATGCTGTGCTGAATCTGCTGGCCCTATGCTCTGTTCACAGTCATTCTAAGGCCTCGGTCATAAGTTCCTGCACCACTTCTCATGTTATCCTGCTTCTAGGCAACCTACTGTCGGATTTCTGAAATCTGATGTCTCAGCCCTAGGGACAAAGAGCATCATGTTTACCAGTGACTAAGATGCCGACTGGTCAGGGGTTCTTCCAGTTACCAGTGAAGGACATGGTACAACTCCAACACATTCAAAGGAAATCCTTTAATTTCAAGCTGGAAAAGAGAGCAGGGAAAAACTGGAAATCGAAAAGGATGGTAAACTCAAGGGTCAAGCAGTCAGGGTAAGTGATGGATTTGCAGTTTCTTGACAGCTTCATGAATACTATTCTTGAAGGAGACTGCAGAGGAGGTGAACTAAATCATACTGTCTATTTTTGACAACTCTGGTTAAGATTTTGAACTTATAATGTATTTGTGCATCCATTGTGACAGGTGAGCAAAGACTATAAAAAGATCTTTTCAGAAAGAATGCCTGCAAGACAATGCACATGTGGCTTTGATGTCTGAACAGATGCACTGTTATTTATTGCTCCATCAGCTGGAGATCTTGAAACTGAAAACTGACTGAAAACAGAGAGATTAGAAATTTTACAGTTATCTCTGGACACCAGTTGTCTGTACTCATACTGATTTTCACACTTATTTTCTCTCCCCATATCTTCAAAGTATGGCAAGTGCTTACAGACCTGTGGGGGAATTAACTAGTGTGGCACTGAGAAGATACATTCCCCTTAGAAAAGGAGTATAAGTGAAGTATTTGTAGAGTGATTACTTACTTCTCGGTGTTAAATAGTGTCATAATACATTAACAAAACTTTTCTCTTTGCCTTTTGTGAACACAACATTCTGCTGTGTGTGTTTGCAATGGAATACTTACATGCTTGTTGAATGATTTTTGGTGTGAAGAGAAACTAATACCAGGCCGATGTAATTATGAAAGCCAGACTGAGCCACTCCTCCCCTCTTCAAATGATTCTACACACGCAACAGCTGGAGAAGAGTTGGGGAGTGTTTCCAAGCTATAGCTGTTGCTCCTTGGTGTCGTACACTCTGTGCACCCTGCCCCTGGGGTCCCTCCCTTCCGACAACTCATCTCTCTGCTCTCGTGATATGCTCGCGCGGACCCTGCCAAACCCACGAGTAAACCTCCCGTTTGCTGCACATATGAGTTCCTCATTTTCTCTTGTGCCAAGTCTCCCCCTGCCTTCTTCTTGTGCTTGGTATTCGACATACTAGTTGGGCTGGATGTGCAAAGTGCCTGCTGTTCCTCTACTCAGCAGAGCACACACCATGCTTGCTTTAGATAAAAGCCCTGCCCCACTCCTCAAAGTGAGGACTCTTCCCCAGCAGTCCTTTGCCCCTTTCACTTTGCAATTGGAACAGCCATCAGAACATTCTGTTCTAAATCACAATAATTTCTGGCTTTACGAAGAACAATAATGACAACGCTATATGAAGTGAACAAATCGGCAAAACTTGCTAAGTATTTTCAAGCTTTTAAGTTATACAAGGCATTTGACAATTCTAAAAAGGAAAAAAAAAAAAAAAAAAGACAGGAGTAAGGGAGACTGACAGAAGTGCAGAATGCTGGATGTTTGACAGCTATTATTTGTACATTAAAACATGATTCCAGGATTTTTTTTTTTAAATGCACCTGTCTACTCATCAACATTTCTCTTTCTGCAGTCATATCTCAAGGACTATCTCAGAAGACAAAGCTATTCCAAAAACAAAGGCAATATTTTTGACTGGAATAGGGTTATTTTTGTTTACTAACAGCACTTCCAAAGAGACTTTGAAAAGTGGGATTCCATTTTCCCAGAAAACAGTTCCACCATTTTGTGCTTCTGTATAGATGGCATAAATTTTATGGCCCCAAATTAGGTGAAAAATATTTTTCTTTTAAAAAAAGCTAAACACCACAGGACAGAAATACAGCTCAGCTGATGAAATCTTTCACATGTGGCTTCCCCTGTACCTCAACAGAGCATAAACTTGAGTTGCAATCTGTCCGTCAGTTATGATACTAACACTGTGCACCTGGCTCGTTTTCAAAGATCTTGTGGAAAATTATTCTCTGAGACATTTACCCATCCATTACAGACTATTGACTCAGAGACTGAAGAAATCTTGGTTTTTAGGAAACTCAGCCAAAAGGATGTTAAATTCCTTACTCAATCTCTTTAACTCTGAATTTTGTAGCAAAACAGTCTAATTGAGAGATGAGATCAACATCAGCAGAGTGAGTTGAACTTACTTATCCACAGTATGTAGAAAACTAAAATATGTGCAAGAGGACTTGCAGATATTACTTGCATTTAATATTTAACTTACGGCATAAAGCACAATGTTTAAATTTTTTTAAAGTCACGGAGAGTTACGGAAACCTACTTTTTGATTTGTTCTGCCTTTATTGATTTTAATCAGACACTGCTGTCAGAAAGCTTTCTGAAAAGCATATTACCCATTGGCTTGTTACAATACACTCAAAACCACTTCCTTTTTTGCCAAACACACTATTACTTTTTTTAATGAAGTGGGAAAAAGGAAAAAAAAATATTTTCTTGTCTTCTAACTTCTTGGCAGTACAAGGATAGGAAGCAAAATTACTTTATCATTAACATACATTTGGTAACTTATATGAACTGGGAATAGTTATAAAAATAAAGTCAATTAAAAAGAACAACCATTCAAATTCTCTGCTTCTACCTCACCAGCCTCAGTGGAGCAGCAGTATTACATGACAACGGGTAGAAAAGCCTCATCAGATGCTGGCATATGGGCCAATAAACCTTCTTTCACCATGTCACTCCTTCACTCTATAGCTGGAAGGTCCTTACTACATACCTACATATTTCTCCTCCAACTTCAAAGATGTCATCGCAGACCTTAAATTTCTTTCACATTTAACACAAGATTGCAAAGGATAGCAGGTGTGCAACCTGACACAACAGATGAAGTTCTCTTAACTCATGTGATCTTCAGCACCACTCAGAACTCTTTCCATCTCATTTGACAGAGTATCTCATGAAAATAAGCAGTTCCAGCATCAAATCTTCTTCTCATCTTTAAGAACATGGTCCCCAGCATAACTCTGAGACTGAAAGCACTTGTAATCCCACTCCATACCAGCCACGGAAGCAAAAAGATACCATAAAGTACTGCAATCTACCCACTGGAAACCAATGTTGAAGTCTGGACTTTAGCCTCCCAGTAAAGATATCATAAGTGTCAGAACTTTGTGAACAGCAATGCCAAGACACTGAGACGTACTGGAACTACTCAAAGCTGCCAGTAGCACCCTGGGAAACTTCATTAGCTGTAATTTTCTGCTCAAGGATATGCAGAATCACTTACTACTGCCATAGCTTACCAGTAGTTGCTGTGTGGGAGATGGTGAACACTGCCCATGCAGCCCAGCTGTGTTTGGGCTGCATCATTCAAAGGCTTTGGGAGGCTCCCCAATGTCCTGTGGGTAGGAAGCAAGCATGCAGCTGAAGGTAGAGCAGCCCAGGGCAGCAGAGACATTTGCTGCAGGTCCTGGGAGCTCTGCAAATCCAATGCAGCATCACGGCCGTGGCGTCTGTGTCACAGGATGCGGCAGCACCCAGGGCTGTGAGCAAGAGAGGTATTGCAGTTTTCTGTTTTGGCACTGCAGCACCACCCAGCTCCTGCTTCTGGCACCCAAGTGTCTTGGCCAAGAAAATCAGAAGTCATGCAGAAAAATGAGCATGGATCTTTTGAGTCACGGAACTGTGGCTTAGCATTCATTAGCTATCAAAACAAATGATCAAATTTCACATTTGTAGGGCACAAATGACTGCACTGTCTCTATTTACACCACTTGGAAAAAAAGAGGAGCCCATCATCCAAATGGCAGCCAACACACTATAGAATCAGGGACTTTACCACAGCTATGAGAAAACCCTCACTTTATGGAATAAAAAAGTGAGGCTGTAAATCATATTCTAAACAGCAAGATCATGTTCTACTTGGGGATAAATTATTACTTGGGCTTGAAAGAGTCATTATGCCTCAGCAGCACCTGTCCAATTCATTTTATGTTCAGTTCTGTGTGACTGAAATACAGCTTTTTGGCTTTCTGAATATAAAGTATATTGCTGCATGTGTTTGATCTTAAACTAATCCATCAGCAAAACGAATGGTTTTGAGAGAGGAAGTCTAATGAGAAAAATGTTGTAAAATTAGAGGACATACAAAGAATGTGCTGTGACTGATACAAATTCTGGTCTGTTTTTTTATTTTTTATTTTTTTTCCAAATTAGCTTAGCTGTATTTTATTCAGACTAACACATCCTCCATCCTTCCTCAAGCCTGTTTACTCAGCTGGATGTCCACAGGGTCCAATTTTCCCTCCAATTGCCCTTGCACGCTAATATAATTGCAGCTCATATGGGTAATTGGTCAGCCTACAGCAGTGTTTGCATGCATTTGTTCATCTGCACTACCTGGCAGCCTCTTAAAATGAATTTACAGACTGAAAGTACTCCTGAATACTTCATTTCATTCAGTTTATAAAAGGATGAAACACATCAAGAAATATTTCCAGGAGCTGTAGGCGTATCATAGTGTACACAATAAAATTATTTTTATGGGCAAGTGGGAATAGATCTCAGTTTCAAGACTCCAAAAAGGAGGCATACAGACACAAAATCCAGTTGTATCTAATTTGAAAATACCAAAATAAATAAATTTCATAGAAGAGATCAACCAGATTGGAAATTATTATGTGGGGAAAAGAGGCCCAGTGAAAGTGCAGACAAGAGAAACTGAAATTGTTGGCAGTAGGCAAGAACAGCTTTTTCCAGAATACATACAGAACACAGAATTTTACAGGTTGGTTTTATGCTGTTGTGGAAGGGCCAGTATGAAAGTGATTCTTACTGTTGTTATTACCAGAATCTGGATCATGTGTTGAAACAGAAGATGCAGGTCCTGTGCCATAAACCATCATCATGTAGTTAGAAGTCCCTTATTCATGAAGTGTTACAACTCAGCTATTTTAATCATTTCCTTATATGAGACTAGGATGTGTGAACCCTCCTTGCATTGACATCTCTGGCACCAATTTACATTTATATGAAACAGAAACGTTGGCAATTCAGACCCCTTTAACTAGCTCAAACAGAAAACGGATTCCAAGAATGATTATGAAAGATTTAATACATTTTACAAAAACATACAAGCCAAGAATTCTTTTTAAAAAAATATATTTTTTTCTTTTTTCCAGTTGAAAAAGTGGTAATTTATAAAACTTTTACAAGTGTATCTACAGCAGAAATTTCTACTCAAGTAGGGGGCTGGCATACATGTGCTAGAAAATACGGTGATTTTGTGTGCTTGCACTTGCCTAACAGCACTGCTTACAGGTTTGCTTGTTTTTATATTACAAACAAGACGTCAGAAGACAAAAAGTGAGGCAGGGTTCTACTGCATCAGTATAAATGCATTGACATAATTTAATTACTTAAGTAAGAAATGTAAGCAATACTGTAGTGCTGTCATCCTAATAGACACTCCTACTGAAAACCAGACCAGGTTTTCAATGCTACCACCAACATTCAGTTGTTCACTTGGAAAGAAACAACAAAAATAATAGATACTTTACTAACTATTTATCAGACTTCAGTTTTCCAAAGTCATCAGTGGGGATTATAGATTAATCCTGTAAAACAAAAACAAAAAGTATTGAGAAATGACAGTAATTTAACAAAGAATTGAGAAACCCTAAAAACAGATCGGGAAAATATAAGCAAAGTATCTAAACAACTAAACCAATGTTAATTAAATTCAGAGGAGAAAAAGAAATTTAGATCTTTTTTTTTTATTTATTTAAAAATAAGCTTTTTAAAAAAATACATTACATAAGAAATCTCAATAGGAATGCAAAAATAATCCAAAACTTAAATCAATCATAAAAGAAAAACATAAACATTACATGAACAAATCAAAGAAAGAGAAATAAAACACAATACATTCCTTCTAAGCTGGACATACTTTTTGACTTTGAGATTTGATTAAAATAATACCAGAGCAATTTTCTGTGTTCAGCCATTCACCTCATACATCACTCATGCCAGCACAAGCAGTATTAGACCTCATAATTTCAATGAGTCCAGTGTAAACATTATTCAGAATTGTTTGAAAACAGGCAAGATTAAACAAAAGCAAATTAGTATAACTCAATCATATGCCCATATGTGAATTCAAAATTCAGACTAACAATTTATAAAAATCAGTATTACTTTGCTAGCTGGCACTCAGACTGAAGCTATTAAGGAGACAGAGTGATAATTTTCAATCTGTAAATTATACTGTGATCTACAAGTATGTTGGCCTTGAGAATGTGCACAGAAATATCTACTCACCCACAAATACACAATATTACAAATATATTACAATTTAGGTTAGTATAGTCTAATTAAAAAAAAAAAAAAAAAGTATCCTCATGTAAATTTGAATTATTCTTAGAGATACACAGACAGTACTTAGATGACCCTTGTTGGAACAGCTGACTTTAATCGGTCCACCACAGTTGGGCAAAGTGCACAACAAATGTCATTTAGCATTTTCAGCAAGACTGAAGCCCTAATGCCTAACGCACCTCACAGATGCAAGTTCATCAAATAATTGTGAAAGTCAAATACTCTTCCAGTTCACAGCCATTACACCTCCTCCTGTCGCTACCGGCCCTTCTAAAGAGTCCCTCCCAGGACTCTTCATTAATAAGTGTTGATTCTTTCCAAAAGAAATCTCTAGTAGCACCTCTATGACTCAATCCGTTTTGAAGTCCTGACATTTTGACCATTTAGAACTAGATTCATTAGTTTAATAGAAATAGTTAATTTTGTCTTTATTAATGCAGGAGACAACTCCCAGTATATTTTCTGCAGTCTTACAGCCTAGACAGGTCTGATTTCTAATACAAATCACAAGAAGAATTTCTCATAAGGAGACTTTCTTCCTAGATCAAGCAAGTGCTTCCTGCAAACATCCTCACACTCTGTATTGACCCTGAGACTATTTAGACATGTTCCTGAAGTACTGTGTCACACAACAAACACATTGGACAAAAGGTCCACACAAAATGAGAAACCATTATCATCCTGATTTTACTGGAAACAGTACCTGCATCTTCAACCCCATAGTCACACACTGACGTTACTTCTAAATCTAACTTTGTTTTGCAAACAATTCAATGTCATCAGTGCTAAGAATCAGTTACTCAACAGGAAAACTAACTTACCCAACCTGAAGTAAGTCATCTGCTTAAGACAAAGTGCAAACTAAGCTTCTAGAGATATGGGACCTATTGCTGAGAAGCTCCTTCAAGACTTCACACTAGTTAGTAAGCCACAAAATCTAAAAGCTATCGATGGACAATCTCAAAATGTGGTAAATGAGCCCCTGCCTCTGACCGTTGGGAACACACCAAGCTGAACCTAAAGGACTTGAAAATCTGCACCACATGCCCACTCCTGATTCAACCTAGTTTAAGAGCTAACAGAGAGCTACAAAAGTAGCTATTCGTTATACCTAATAGCAATTTATATTGAGAGAAGGAAAAACAGCTCACCAAGGGGAATGGTCTGACTGAAGAGGGACAGGACCTTAGAAGCTTATAGGCTGGGCTTGTGTTATACCCATATATACGAACCCCTCTAATATTCTTTCTGTTAGCACCGCTGGATAAGCAAAATGTTCAATCAGATCTCTTTATTAGATTAAAATCTTTGTCTATGGACTTCAACATCAGTTTTAAGATTTCACTGCCAAAGAAAATCTAGTAATTTCTTGAAACAGAAAAAACAGAATAGCTCCATTGTATTCTGACAGTTTATGCTCAATCAGTTGAAAGATTGTGAATGATAATGTATTTCTTATACACAACAGTAAAAAAAAAAAAATCAATTTATTGTTCCTGCATACATAGCATAATTACAGAATTACAGGATTGAATGAGAAGTACTAAGTGGTTCTAATGAATGGTCACATCGTCTTATGCAACCCAGCCCCCAGAGGCAGATACCATGGAAGTACACTTAAGAGTTTAGAAGTACTAACACAGTACTATTGATCGCAATATACGTAGAATAAGCAACATTTTTTGTCCAGAAAGATCAAGACACTACTATACAAAGAAAACAGTTTAAAGGAATGCAATGATATTTTCCAATGATATATGCAATGACATTTTCTTCTCAATGAAATTGAGAAGAGTCAGTCAACAGTATTAAGATTTGTCTTTGTGATACGGTTGTTCCAATAAAGCAACATTGCCTTCTTATTTTTGAGCAGCAGTGAAATTCAGTGCATAGTGAGGACAAAGGTTGGAGATGGCCAAGTTAAATAATCTAAGTGTCAGCAATCTCAAATACATGACAGCAGCACTCCACTATACGAGATGCAATGCTGGCAGGAAGGCTGGCAAAATACAGTAAATAATGCGCTACAAAAAGGTGTTTTATGTTGATTAATAATCATACATTTCATCTGAATGCAAAGTGGACTTGAAAAAGATTCTCTTTCACCGCTCTGCTAAAATCCTCTCTTTGTCACCTCCATTCCTTACATTTGTGTAGAGTAACCTGCTGCAGCACAAAATAAACCATGTTTTCATTATTCCTAAGAAGTATAATACACTGAATAAAACCAGGAACCTGTAAAATGAACATTAGAAGACTTGTATATTGATGGCACGGGTATTTAAACTGTGTAAAGCTTGCTCTTTGCAATTTCACTTAACTCAGTCAATTTTGGTAAAGAATCAAAACACTTGATCCCATCATCATTTCCACTGTACTTTTATGAATTTTCCCTTCACACTCACCCACTTTAGATTCAATACAAGCAGATTCATTTGAGTAAGTGCCTTAGAATTTAATTGTTAATTTATTGTTTGAAAGGAAAGTCAATTGATTCTGAAAATTTTCTAGAAAATCTGAGGCAGGCCTGAGACAGTGTCTGACTATTTAAGATGTGGTCTAGTCCTGAGATGTTAATCCCCTCACAAGCACAGACACACACACACAAATCATGCAATTATTGCTCCAGATAGCTGCTGCTCAATAATGAGGAATGACAGCTGGGCAACATCCCTGCTCCAGAGCAAGAGTCACCTGCTGTTGCACAATATGGCCAAAAGAGGGCAGATGGAGAATAAGAGAGGAAGGGCCCTACCTCACACTCGAGCTTTAGCCTGACAGACGACAGTCCTGAAGGACAACATACCCGCAGAGACCAAACTCTCGCTCTTTTGCAAGCCTAAAAATTCATAAGCGTTACCTATAAACCATGCACAATAGTGCATGGATGTTTATATGTATGTTCTGTAGTCCTCTGAAAGCATGTTTATTCCCAATCTGTGACTTACCAGGACTGTTTTTTATGTTTCATACTTCCTCTTTCTTAAGAATACTGGAACTTGGCATACCATATGTATGGATTCTTATCCCCACAAAGCAGGCCAAATTCAATGGTCTCATCACTTAATTGTATATCTTGAAAAAAAATAAATACTATGTTTAATCTTTAACTGAGGCTCCGAGAGTTGAGCTGATTATTTGGTTCCCTATGTATAGTTAAATTAACTGAGGGTGATACTAGCAAACAGAAAGAAAAATTATATGCCCCCATCATAAACGTATCAGGAACAGTTATATTCTTGATCCCCTCTCTTAATAAGCATCAAAGTGTAATGACCTGCTATGAAAACTGATTAGCGCGGAAAAAAAAAACCTTTTTTTTTTTTTAAACAAACTATGTTTTTCTCATGAAACAGGCACATAAACCAAAACCGACTGTTATTATTTCCCTATGTGCTTCACAGAGACTATAGAAATTGAATTCCTTCAAAAAAACAAAAAAAAAGGTGAATACAGCCATTATTTTATAACATATACATTCTTTTTAATTTCAAGTGCTAGTCTAGCTTTTTCATCCATTTTCTTCAAGATCACCTTTGTTTACAGACTGCTGTCAATACCATCTTAAATTCTAAAGTCACATCCATAAATGCAGTGAAAAAAGAACAGCTGAACATTAGACTTGAAATTTAAATGACGAAAGTGTTGTATTTATTTTTAAAAAGAGGGGAAGTAAAGTCAGTTTAAATGCTAGAAGTTCATGAAAGGTTAAAACTAGTGAATTTTAAAATGAGCCTTTTGGCAATTTAAATGCATCATCAAAACTTTTAATTCAATAAAAGAACAAAGCAGTATTACGATTTTAAAAGAGCTGATCTAAAAATCCATTACGAATAGGATTCATGAAAAATCTAGCCCTTTATTTTGAATGAACTGTTTGCAAATTAACTATGAGTCTCTCCAAATTCA
Source organism: Alectura lathami (assembly GCA_013399715.1). NCBI lineage: Eukaryota > Metazoa > Chordata > Aves > Galliformes > Megapodiidae > Alectura > Alectura lathami. The sequence continues at coordinate 392,573 of VXAV01003334.1, forward strand.
GACTACGTGTTGTACACCCTGATTTTGTGCCTTTAATTATCCTGTCACTTGGCTGTCATTTAAAGGTGGATCCTAGTCCTGGTAGACTAGACAACAAACACTGTAAGCAGCATAACTTTAAAACCTTGCAGGTGTGAATTTCTCATAAAAATTCACAGAACTTTCAAACATCACCAATATCTCATACTAGTATTTGTATAGACAGACAAGGCTATAAGAAATTCTGTATTTTTCCCAGACACAGCAAAGTCAGCCAGTACTTTGGGAACCGCTGCCTTTTTACCACACGCAAAGGATGCTTTCTTTGGTTAATTACTTCCATAAACAAAAGGCCCACAACAAGCTATTGTGTATCAATATAGTACCCTATTCATATTAGTAGCAAATATCTGTATCTCTATACAAATATTTTTAAATATTTTCACATATACTTTCCATTTACAAACTGTTAAACCAATTCCAGCTAATTGAGACTAAAGAAGAGAATATTTAAAATGTATATTACTCTAACAACAATATGTTGTTCTTTACGGTACATTATGCTAACTAACTGAACCTGCATTTTTAAAAGTAATCATTCTAGTATATGCACCATAAAAGTTTTCTTTTTGAATTATTGCAGATAAATTCTTGGGATATTGGGGAAAACTTGCTTTCCATCTGCATATTTTACCCTGGGACATTTCATAGCTTTTGCTGACATGTAGTCATTAATATTTTTCACTAAGATCACATCGATTCAGAAAAATGACTGTAAAATGTAAGATCTCTCTATATAAACATATACATATATATACTTTTATAATAACCTCTCTCAGAAAGGTTTAAAAGAAATCTGCCTGTTTTAAAAGCTACTTTTTGTGGTGCAGTGCTGCATGACTAAAATCATGCATCATAACTAAAAGGCAGTATAAGCGAATTTTAAACACATGTAGCAGAAAAAAGATCTCATTATTATCTAAAAAGATCTACTGATAAAAACACTAAAAGAATTCAACACAGTGTAAGACACTTTGTGGGAAAGCTAACAATCAATGTAAACTTCAGTGTTTCCTACCAAAGAAAAAGATCAAAAGAAAGAATCGGTATAATGAAACTAATAGTGTAAGGCTGCATTCCAGTCATTTGTTTTTGCTGTTCACCTCAGAGACAAAAGAAATCCCTTTGGAAAGCTAATTTGAAGGTGAATATGTCTAAACTTAAACATACAACATGTATTAATTTCAGAACAGAATCAAGACCACTATTAAAATAAAGCCTGTGGCACACTGTGACGTCTGCGATTGGTGGGTGGCTTTTAATTGACTTGAAGACTGTCATAGTCCTATTATCGTAAAACCTGTACTGCACTTCCAGCATGGAGGACCCATCTGTGCCCACCATCCATCTGTTTAGACGTGATTGGCAAAGTGGTAGGGAACTCTCAGTGGTTGCCTCTGCCTGAAAGGAATAAACCACAGGATCTTCCAGCGAGTGCCAAATACTTCTGAGAAGGTCTGCTGCCATGGCTTTCGCGGCCTCGATCTACAGAAGACAGCACTATTAGTGAAAGACAGCACTCCCATTGTGCACTTCAGTCAACTAAAACAATACAGATTGGCTGGGGAACCATTACTGGACTCTGATGAATGCTGTCCCAGCATCACAAATACAGCTTTTCTTTCACTGTGGCATGCAACTGAAACTGAACTTTGGAAAACAGAAATCATCTATGTCATCAATCAAATGAAGGTAACTTTTGAAGCAGAGGAGAACGTCAGGATCAATGAAACGTATGTCAAGAACACAGTAGCAAGTGCTTTTTGATCTGTACTTCTGAAAGAAAATACAATTTCTTACTTATTAGGAAGGAAGGAATAAGAATAATTGAGGCTAGTTTGTATAAAAGCAATGTTACAGGATTAGGAGATCGAAAGTGTAGGGCACAGTTACATGCAAAATAATCCAAACAGTGCCTTCAGTCCCTCCTGTTTCACAAATTGAAAAGCAGATACTATGATACTCCTTCAGTAAATAAATGTAGAAATTTTACAGCACTTACATCTCTTCACAACAGTTTGACATTTTTTCTATAGTTGTAGTGTCCTGTTCAAGAAAAGAAAACAGAATGAAAAACTATTTTTTATATTCCTATGTGTTAATCTGTTGTTATGAAAGCAACTCAGCAGTGAAATCAATTGTAAGCACACACTGCTTTGACATAGTCCAGAAGGTTACATATCAGTCGTATTCCATATCAGTTGAAACGGCTGTGAGATTATATGCAAAACAAATCTGTTCTGTCTGCTAAATGAATTTTACAAACTTAGAACATTGTTACAGCTAAAATAAATTCAGGTATTACAATTAATTCACAGAACATTTAGAAGTAATGTGCACAAAATAGACTCATGCCATACTTCTTCACAAGAACCCGTTCCTGACTTGGAATAGTCCACTGAGATAACCACAGGAACTAAATCTATACCTTAACTTATTAAAATGCAACTATTAACAGAAAAAGTATTTTAAAATGTAAAAACTAGTTAAAAATGTTGAAGTAGCCATCTTCATGAGTATCATAATGCAAACAGTAAGAATATACCAGCCAGTGCCACAGTTTCTAGAGGTAAATGTTAAAAATAAAAGTGATTATTTTAAAACTTAGCAAAAACTAAGTAATATCGAGAATGAAGACACCCCTGATGCTAACAGTAAACTAAATTCATACTTTCCTGAACATGATTGACTTAATAAATCACTAACTTTCAACCAGTGAACCAATTTAAGCTTAGATAATCTCCAAACATAACTTCAAAAACTACAAACAATGGTGCTGTTCTCTCACTTCCACACTATGTATTTAATGAAAAAGTGCTTTGTAACATCACTTTGATCTTAACTCACGCAGTTTTAGTGTTTTCAAGTACAGTCACAGTTCATTATGTCCCCAAATCACTCACTGGTTCCAAAATACAATCATGTAAATATTTTTCATAGCTCCATCTTCTTTTCATGGCAGCTTGATATTCCCTTTCACTGTTCATTGATTTAGGCATGTTCATAATGCACTTGTCAGATTACACTAGCATTTGAATGACACTGAGAGCTTGTCTCTATTGTCCCAGCCATACAGAGATGCAAGAGATGTGGTTTAATTAGGAAGTGACTTCATTAAGTCATCTGGAAACACTACCTAGCAATAAAACCATACTGTGTTCCTTAATTGTTCTTGCCATTAGTGCTTTCAATTCAGAATAAATTTCAGCTGGGATTCTGCTACCCTCTTTCACAAGCGTTTGAAGGGGAATGGCAAAATGTTATAACGCATGTTATAATGCAAAGGAAGCCACTTCCTTACTTCACCAAACATAGGTGGCCTCAACTCCCCCTGCCAAACTTTTATCTTCTAAATCCACTTTCCAACTACGATTAGTTTTGGAAGAGGATCTCTTACTGATATCTGAACTGCAAAAATCCTAATTCTACCCCATGGCTTACCAGGTGAATTCTAGACTCACTGTGACAAAGGAGAGAAATCCCCTGTTCTGCCACCAGCCCACCAGAATGAAAAAATGCTTTCCTGTTGCCCACAGCAGATCACATAAATCCATTCTGGCCCCATCAATCAGTGGATTTGAACAACTGCTCAAGAGTGAGAGAGGAGCAGACTGGAGCCAACAGACTATAAATAATTTTTTTTTATTCCAATTCCTGTAAATATTCCTTATGGGTCTGTCTTGCATCTTAGCCTGTGTTCCCTCCCCTCACCTTCCACAGGCAGCAGCGTGAAAGCAAGAAGATGCAAGGTATCTTCCTTGTTACAGCAGGACCTGACTGCACAGCCAAAGAATATTCTGCTTCCTTGGGCTAGCTTTTTGTCAGACCAACAAAAATCACACACAGCTTTCTGAACAAAAATAAATAAATAAGCACAGACATTACTTCCATGACATTTCAATGAGGTTATAACAGTGGATTCATCTGTAACTGCAAAAATACCTAATCTCTAGGAATTATCCTCTTGTCACCTTAAGCGGTCTACCTGATAATACAAAATAATATTTGTATGTTTGAAAGCAATGAGTGCTAATGACTTTTGTAGAACAACAGCATGCTTGTCCATATTATAACTCATTTCCAGCTATCAAACATTCACATTAGCATTTCACAAAAGGAAACTTACATAGATTTGGGTGCAGGCATAACAAAATAATACATTAAGGACAGATTTTGCTCTGATTCTCCACATTGTTTACTCATTAATATGTTCATACTGCTATTTAAAACTCTGTATTTGAGATTTTTAGAGGAATTCTATGTTTGGGGATGGGGTAGGGGGAGAGTTGTATTTCTTTTTAGTTATTAGTGAGGCACTGAGACCTGAAAGATGCTCTTCAGGGTGTGCATGTGTCAAAAATGCAAGCCATTACATTAATGAACTAAGTAAAAGTGCTAAGGTAGGAACAACAGAAAATGTTTGTAAGGCTGTCAAACCTCCATACCTTTAAAACATACTAAGCATTTTACTTGGATAGTCAAAAAAACCCCTCCTTTCTTTCCTGCTTCTTGTATTACTGTGCAAGAATCTACTTTATCTTTTTGCTTCACGATAACAGAATTGGGACTAAGCAGTGAATGTTTTATTTCTGGGATACTTTTTCAGGAAAAAAAACCAAAAACATATATAACATATATAGGCAGATTTTAAAAGCTGTGAGCTACTGCTGGATGGAATAGGAGGAAACATCTCTCTTTGAAGTTCAGCTACTCAACAAGTGCTGGTGACTAACTTAAGAATTGAATTTCCCCCACTGCTTCCCTCCCCCAGCACCACTGCCAAATGGCTGGGCTCATCTGAAATGTATTTTCATTTGACAGTGAACCAATTTACCTTTTCATATGAAGGACAAACCACGTAGCAACAAAGGAAACACAGAAACCCCTCTGGAGATGGATGAGGAAGGGAATGGAGATGCATTCTTCTTTCAGAGAAGAAAAGGAGGACCAGAAGGAGGACCAGAATAACCACTAGTCTTCTGAAAGTGTTCTGTTCATTAACGTATCTCATGGATATGTGTCAACCAGAATATCACCTCACTTACTTATGCATTTATTGTATAAAAAGGTTTTGTTACAACATCAGCATTATTGCATTCAGCATAAGAGGCTTTGACTGTCTGCATACATTATCAGCTCAGATTACTATGAACAGAACACTGCTAAGAATTTTTTGGTTTTGTTTTTCAGACTCACAAATAATGCTACCGCTAAAATCTTCTGTGGAGTTGGTACTTATCCAGAAGTTGAACATCATTTGGTATTACCAAACTTGGCATATCTATTGAGTCCCAGTAATCTCTATCTTTGAGAAAAAAAATGGAAGTTACTATTGCGTATAAGACAAAATTGACTAACCAGGAGCTGATTAATTTCACACGATGGGTCATCTGGACCCCAAAGTCATCACTCAGATTGGAAATATTTATTGTTCCTGCACCTGGCTATTCAGAGATACACACCCACTGATAAGCATCCTAAAGGAGAAAAAAATCATACCTTACTGAGAAAGGCAAAAGAAATTAGAGGAAATAAACACAGAAATAAATAACAACATACAGCACAAAAACAGAAACAGGGAAAAGTGTTCAGGTTCTGCTGAGGGGATACAGAATCCTTGGTCGCCTTTTTTTTTATTATTATTATTATTTTTTTTTTTTTTACAGACTTACTTCAAGTCTGTAGGAGCAGCTTACCTGTTCTAAGTAAGCTACTGCAACAGCTAAAACTGCTATGAGCGGAATGAAGAGACAGTAGGAGCACTGACTAAATTCTATAGACTAACTTAAGATTGCTTTGCAAACGAATGTGCTTATGCTACCTACTAAGAGGAACACATCCTTCACATCCATATTTTTAATAAGTTTAACCAAGTGCCTCAAAAAAGACTTTTAAGAAAGATGCCATGCACCATTTAACAAACTGTGCTGTAGGATGAGATTCCTCTTGAATAAATTTATGATGGAGCAAGCACATGGAAAGAACATTTTCCTCTAACTGATTCATGTTTTCCGAAGGAGAAGCAGTGATTTGTAACTCACAGAACTAACTCCAAAGCATGCAGCCACAATCTCTAGTTCAATTTTTTTTACATGCTTGCTAAAAGTGATGTGTAATCAATAGTTTTATTTAATACTTGCATTACAAGAAGGCAAGCAGTAAGTCATGCTTTCTTTATACAAGAATCAGCAAGGAAGTATGGTAACGTAGGAAGGGGAAGAATAAACAAAACTTTGCAAGTCTTTCTGGATTTGTAAACCTTGCTTTTAGGTTACTGCTCTATCTGAACAACCCATCAGTTTTCCATTCCTTCTACCCATCTTTTCCTTGTTTGTATGGAAATGACAGGTGAGCAATAAAAGAACACAAATACTGAGTATCTCACAAGAAGAACACTGAATATTTTAGAAATTTCCCCTTTTGGCATTAATTACATTTTGATTTTACATCTGGCTACTTTTTAGCATTGTTTTCTAAATCTTAAATTCTCATCTAAGAATCATAGAATCATAGAATCATAGAATCATAGAATCATAGAATCATAGAATCATAGAATCATAGAATCATAGAATGGCTTGGGTTGGAAGGGACCTCAAAGATCATCTAGTTCCAACCCCCCTGCTGTGGACAGGGCTGCCAGCCACTAGCTCACTAGATTCAACTGCCCAGGAACCCATCCAGTCTGGCCTTGAACACAGCCAGGGATGGGGCAGCCACAGCTTCTCTGGGCAGCCTGTGCCAGCGCCTCACCACTCTCTCAGGGAAGAATTTCTTCCTCATGTCCAACCTAAACCTCCCCTCTTTCAGTTTTAGTCCATTCCCGCTTGTCCTACCATTATTCACCTGTGTAAAAAGTCGGTCCCCCTCCTGCCTGTAAGCTCCTTTTAAGTATTGGAAGGCCGCAATGAGGTCTCCTCGGAGCCTTCTCTTTTCCAAGCTGTACAGTCCCAACTCCCTCAACCTTTCCTCACAGGAGAGGTGCTCCAGCCCTCTGAGCATTTTGGTGGCCCTCCTCTGGACCCGCTCCAACAGCTCCAAATAAAGCACTATCAATTTTACCAATATCATTTAGGTTCAGTTTGAAAACTACTATTCAGTTCTAGCTTATATGTTTTTAACTCCTTAAATCAGAGAACAGCATGCAAAATGAAAAGTGAAGCTATATCACATATTTAAGGAATATCCCTCTTCTAGTCTCTGACGAGTTGTGTTAAACAGATTTCTTATGCATTTGTGAGATATAACTAAATAATTAAATGAAAGAAAACATGACAACAAATTAGGAGCACATCTGCAAAGAAGATGACACAAACAGTTCTCATCAGTCTATTTCCAGCCCCTGATGTGTTAAGTGCAGATACCTGCTTGACAGCAAGACATATGATAGAACATGCATATTGTATTTCTTAATATTTACCAATACTTAGGGGGAAAAAAAAAAGAAAAAAGAAAAAAGAAAAAAAAATGCTTTGCAAGGCTAACTGTTGGCCTTCCTCATGCAGAAGTCATTCCAATGGTCTCATGTCTGAATTGTATAACCAACACATTAACAAAATGTACTCAGCCCTGTGGACACTCATAGGTCATTATTACAGTCACTTATTTTCAGCTATTCCAAGGTACTTCTTTCATTATCTAGAAAAACAACTAAGTTGTATCAGGACTTCTCCCTTGAGTGATGAACAGGATATTTTTGGCATGGTATTTTTTGTCACACATTTCCTTCATACTAATGTAAAGAATGATTTTCAATAAAAGCATTCCCAATTCACTTATAACCACACAGTGATCTAAAAACAGATGAGATCTTCTGCCACTTTGGAAGTTTTACACTTGAATTTATTCCTGTATTTTAAATAGCTTAGGAGAGAGCTTTGTAAAATACAATGAAATTTTGTTTTGACAGTAAATAAATAGACTTTCAAGACAGGCAGGATATATTTATTAAAAAAGTTAAACCAATTCCTAGTCTAGTTGAGCAAAATAAGTTAGAGATTCAAAAGACTTTAAACAGTTAACAAAACCTCATTCAAAGACCAAAACATAATTAATTCCTGACCAATTAATTTATTGGACTTTACACAGTCTTCTAATAGGAGATTTACCTATTGGTGGATTAAAGGTAGAGACAGGAAAAGCAGAAGGGATAAGAAGAATGGGGCAGATACAGACAGGGTTCACATGAACTTATTTTCGATTGTACCTCTAATTTCAAATTATTAATTGGGTTTATACCTTACATACACTCTGCTCTCCCTCTACAATTCGTACTTTACAGTTCATTATAACCAGGTAAATAATACGTTTGCCTGGGAATCTTGATTTCCCCTTTAAACCCTGATTTCTACTGTGCTAAACTTAATTATGAGGATTAATAGCTCTTTGATTACATTTCTGCCATCATTGAAAAAAAAAAAAAAAAAAACAACAGGAAAAGCCCTTATTATTTCACTAATCAAAACAGTATTTAATAGATGATCTGATTAAAGATACGATTAGAAATATTTTTGATTTTAAGATACTTATATCTCAAGACAAAAAATCATTTTCGCACAACTACATCACCTGTGCTTGCAGAGTATTGAACAGCAATGGATCAATACTACAAAATATGGAAATAATTTAACTGTCTTTGATTTTATTCATAAAACAACTTCACTTACATTTCATTATTTTGCATTTCATCTCTGGTAAAATTTTGTCTGACTTACTGACTCCACAAGCAGTATTTTTTTTCACTTGTATTTTTATTATTTATATTTCATTTTGCATTATGTTATTAAAGGAAATGATACTCCTAGAGAAAATTAAGGGCTTGAAAATATTCCTTTGGGATAAAAACACCAAAAAAAATAATTTGTACAACTTCTATCTTTTCTCTTTTCCTTAAAATGGAGGTTGTTTTTTTTAGAAAATAGTTGAAAACCCAATCAAAATGAACAATGTTCCTACTTCATACTTACTGTAAGGATCAGTCATGTTAAGTAAAGTTAAAATACATGTATTACTAAGTTTAGGATGTTCAAGCTGAGATATATCTGTTTATCCAGTTACTATTGAAATACATTTGCTATTTGAAGGTGAAAAGTAGAAACTCTACAACAATACAAGACAGCAGTTAACAAATACCAACATTTAAAAATGATTCTAAAGACACAAATTTATGTGGATAGGAATCATATTGTACACCAGACAGCTGAACACCAGCTGTTAAACTATTTTCCTTTCCATCCTCCCCAAGGTACATGAAGAGAAATTTCTCTCTACCACATCCACATAGTATTGAGGCTCCAGGATGCTAGCATATCACTGTACACCATTCAAATCGTTAATTAACAGGAAACCCCGGCAGCATTAATTAAATTAATAAAGTCACTGTCCACTTAGTTTATGATAATACACACGCTACTTTGCATAAGGAACACACGGTATCTCTTAAATTTGTAAATGCCCATCCATTACATAGTTCTGCCGAAGAAAAACAAGGTAATTACTAAGTAATTTAAAAGAAAAGTGTTTGTCTGCAATACTGACTAAAAATCACAGAAAATCACATTTGATGGATTGCAATGGAAAAACGTAGAAAAATTATTTAATTCTATAAAAATGTTTAAACATATGGAAAAAGCAAAACACAAACTGTTTAGCATTTGAAATAAAAAACAATCAAAGGTAATCCTTTAAAATTAGGGTTGAGATTAGTCTCTGCAAAGGATGCTGTTTAACTGAAACATCTGGTAGTGTTATGTTGAGAGACAGACCTTTTTTAACTTTGGAAATGAGATTAGTAGATCTGTTATTTGTAAGTGTCCGAGTAATTTCTAATTATTTTATCTGGGTCACAGATAATCCGCTTTTACAGGGCTCCCACAATGACATCAGAGGATCACTGCTGAACTGATTATCCTGTTACCTTCCACTATCCATGGGAAGATGGGATTTTCCTTTTGTACAGAGGAAGAGGAAGAGAGAAGTGGATGATTGCTTCAGACAGGCAGCAGCCAACAAAACAAGAAAAAGAACAGAGCTTTAAAGAAACCCTCACATATACAAAAGCTACCAGCCTTAAAACAGGTCAGCAAACTGAGTACTTAGTAGTGTCTGGTGCAACTTAAAACATCAATACACATGAAGCAAAAGTATGAAAAGTTACGTGCTGCTTTGCAACGCATCAGAACAATCAGAGAAACCATGATTTAAATGCCACATGATACTATTTATTACTCGAACCACAGTAAGATCAAACTAGATCAAACTAGGAAAACCTGTGCTTTCTAACGTGATTTAACTGTTGATATGATGCAAAAAAAATTACAGAAGTACTTGCTTACAGGAGACATGTAACACAAGCAGAAGAGACAAGAACAAATGTCAGCACTAGTCTTGCACTAATATACACTCAAGTAGCCTGACAGTTCCATCTTTTAAAAATAGGCTATATTACAGCTCTTTATCTCTTGCAATCATAAATTTGAAGCAATCTATAGCTGATATACTT